>VXBL01003180.1:951105-1008347 GCA_013400195.1 Aramus guarauna
GGCCCCCCCGCCGTGCCTCGCCTGCCCGCGGCTCTGGGGACGTACGTGACGGTCCGTGGGGACGTGGCTTGGCTTGACCAGCGCTGGGCGCAAGTGGCTGTGTGCGACCGCTCGGAGCTGTCCGCCTTCCCGCCGGGAAGGTCTGAGGAGCTCGGGTCTGGATGGGGTGTGCGACGGTGGTGGTTAGGTGCCGGGGAGGATGCGAGTAAGGTGGGGTGGAAGAAGAGGGGTAGAGACACCCGGTTTCTGGTGAGGCAATGACAGCAAACTGACAGGGCACAACCAAGAGCTAGCTCCTCTATGAAGACACTCGCGGAGGTGAGTAGACCCTGCCGTTGGAAAGGGCCGTATTGTCGGTAGGTTGCCTTTTACCGTGTGAACATTGGGCAAACGTCCACTTACTGGATCGGCTTCTGCATCGGCTTCCTTTTGTCGTTTCCCCTGCGCACGTTTAAATTCTTGCCTGAGTCAGGAGTGGTGCTGTCGGAGGCTTGACCGCGTTCTGAGCCTGGCCCACAGAACGGAGTGTACGTCCCGTGGTCAGGGCGAACTGAAGTCCGTGCTGTTGGTTGCCCCGGGGACACAAAGTACTTTTGAAAACGTCGCCCAATATGTAAAAGTAAACACTGGTGAGAAGAGTTTCGGTTTAAACCCTGTTTAATGTAACCTGCCCAATTTCTAACTCCTTTCTTCAGTAGTTTAACTACAGTGGCTAATAATTGCTAAATAACACTCCATATCAGGAGGAGTTCTTTTGCCTAACATCTTGTCCTGTGTGAAGAGGTAATATGATTTGTACGGTATTTGTTTTAGTTCTCAGCGCCTTTCACCTAAAACGGGATTATTTTTTTTTTAAACTCTGAAATGGGATGCCAAAAATTTCATTCAGCGCCGTCATCATTCATGGAGCGTTGTTTTATTTAGAAGCCAAGGCTAGCAGGTGGTGACAACTGATGTATAGCTAACGCACTGCACAGTGGGGTATGCACTGTTCCAACCAGCCATTGGATCCTAGACATTTTGGGTTTGGAGAAGGTGTGAAAGATTGTCAGAGATGTAGATCCATTTACAAACTAGAGAGGTGAACTGTCTGGTATTGTTAAGGGAAGCATTGAATGCTTGCTCTGATAAAGTCATGAATGCAGAAAAAAAATGAGTGAAAGTTTCATCTCTTACTCTGTCAAGAAAACTCACTGACATAAGTTAAATTTTTACTCCTGCCTGTCATTAAAACATACAAATGAAGGGTGGGGCAAGTCTGTCTGAGGGGGCAGGAGGGGGGTGTTTTCCAATTTTACACTGTGCTTTTTACGTAAAGTGTCATGTTCTTGAAGTAGTGGTGTAAAAAAAGTATTTGTGATGCCTCTAGCCTTTTCTGGGTGTTGAGAGGTTCAGAGGGGAAGGAGAAAAATCTGTTCAGTAATTATGATAGAATCATAGAATGATTAAAGACCATCTAGTTCCAACCCCCCTGCCACGGGCAGGGACACCCTCCACTAGACCAGGTTGCCCAAAGCCCCATCCAACCTGGCCTTGAGCACTTCCAGGGATGGGGCCTCCACAGCTTCTCTGGGCAACCTGTTCCAGTGCCTCACCACCCTCACCATAAAAAATTCTTAATTAAGACAAAGTGAAGTGAATTTTGTTACAGTTGAAGGCAGTTTGGAAGAAGTTGTATTTGCCCTTGTATTTGCCCTGAGGAATTGCAGATGTTTTGACAAAGGGTAAAACAAGCATAAGGAAAAGAAGTACAGTTTGGAGGGTGTGGGTTTCAGGACAATATTTAACTTTTTCACACAGCCCCTGCCCTTTATTGAAATCCCTGCTTTATAAAAGGTATGTGCCTGATGGAGAGTCTTTCTTCAGCTCTCTCCTATAAATAGATGCTTTGCATGGGATAGTATCCAGCAGTCCAAATGATAAAAGTTAACAGATGAGAACAGTGGCATAGGATCATGGTACTGCATAATGCACACAGCTAACCTTTTGGGATCTCATTACTATTCTCTTGTTTTGGCTTTTATTTTCCTCGTTTCATGCCAGTGCTTCCCACTTGCAATGCATTCTTCATGCAAGTGGTATCAAATTGAAGTATTAGATCTTCACAGCAAGGCTGCTCTGTGTGTGTGTGACTTCAGTGACATTCAGATACAGCTGCCATATTAGTATTTTTAGCATAAGTAGGTAAACTTTATAAAACTATGTGAAATAACACAGAAATACAGTTTTTCTTAAACTGAGAGCTCTTGCATGGCATTTCCAATGAACTGAAAGCATCTGGTAAAACAGTATGCAGACCTGAGTGCTGAATGCTCCTTTCATACATGTCTGTGTCCTTTATCTGCATTCAAATGCTCAGTTTGCAGATACTAATGTGAAAAACCCTCTATTCTTCAGTTGGATTGCTTGAGAGTGCAGTAAGTATATGAGGGCAAAGTCGATGTGGTGCTATTCACTGCTCATGTTTTCCCTTTTCTTCCCTCTGTTTCAGACTTCTCACTCATCCAGTCAAGGGGTAAAGCAATGTGATGTAGAGAACTCATCTCACACCTGCAGTTAATTCAGATGAGACTCTCTGAAACACATGGGTTTCTAAAATCTCTGTGTGAATAAACGTTTTCTCAGACACCAGGGCTGATTCAGGAATGATTTATGAGTATCAAGGAGGGCTATGTGATAAGTAATTTATTTTCAATCTGACTGGATTGACCCAGAATTTTGCAAAATGATTTTTTTTCTTTTGTGCCTTATCCAACTTGACCAAGCTGTCAGAAATGAAAAAGTTGCAGAATCTGTGATGATCACAGATGCTTTTCTCCTAACAGATAATTACAGTTATGAAAAAAAATTATATTTATCTCAGATGATTTCTAAACAAACACTGTACATTTCAGAAAGGTCTCTTGAGAGGCCAACTGAGTCAAAAAAAGAGGGTGGAGGAGACGGAAGTGCTGACTTATTTTTTAGAAAATAGACATGATGAAGTGAGCACGTAGTTTTTCTGGAGAGGTATGTAGGAATCCAGTAAAGAGTTAAGTCTGATATTACATCTTAAGAATCAGAAGATGCCCTGAAGCTGCAGCATTTTTTATTAAATTATTTCTTCTTATCACCTGTTTTCTCACTTGTCATTTCTTGCGTTCAATTATCAAAATATTCTTTGGCAGTCCAGCTGTGTTCCTTTGTTCCTTTTCAGTATGGGTCTCTCTTCTGTCTATTCTGTCTAGGGTCCAAAAGCTTCCTTAGTTTGGAGTGTTTAAAAGCTCAAAATGGTGGAGTGCACTCTGTGCAGGGAAACTATTTCACCTGATTGGCAATGTGGGCTGGTAGGGCAAATATATCTGAGGAAATGTGAAGACAAACTGAGAGCTCAGAGACTAAAATAATGCAAATTTCTTACGTACTTAAGTAGTAATTTTTGGTAAGCTTCTCCAGTATTTATCCAAGCTTTGTTATCTGTCTTACAGCAACATGTTATCCAAAATGCAAAAATGGTGGGGAGTGCCTCAGACCTGGAAAATGCAGATGTCCACCTGGCTATGGGGGTAGATACTGTCATAAAGGTGAGTAAAACCCAAACAAGTGACAGCTTGGAAAGACTAGAAGTTTGAAAACAGACAAAATTAATTCAGGACTCCTCAAATCCAGGATCTAATACACTTTGAAATAATGACCTTAATTCCTTAGACCTCTGACCTTATTGCCAGAAAATGCATGGCTTAGAGGATGAGCATGCTTGCAGCAGAATGGAGTGAAGTATATGTACAGAAATGTGAGACTTGAGAGAATTTTGTCCCTTGGAAAATACTGTCTTTATGAGTTATGTAAATGTTCTGTTTAGCTCTATGACAGACTCTTCTTAAAAATTTAACAAGATGACTTGTATAGATACATATTTCTGCATTAGGTGGTAGAAACTTTTGCGTAGTATCTGCAAGATGGTAATATTGAGGGCAAGTTGCCAAGGATATGCATGGCAGTGTATTGTTGATATGTAATGGGAGGTGACAGAGATGAGGAGTAGCAAAGAACAATTGTTACAGTTTTGTAAAGCCTATTAAATAAATGCATGGATTGGAAAAGGCAATCCAAGAAAACATTGTTAGGTTGTTATGAACTGATGAGACTACTGATGATAACTTGAGTTCTGGGATAAAAGGGGAAGCAAACTTGAAACAGTTTGAGGGGAAAATGATGACTTGTAGGCAGGATATCCCCAGAAAGTGAAGGAAAAGAAAGCATTGTTTTCCTTTCAGAAGAAAAGCCTCAACTTGACACTTGAAAAGTTTCTACAAGTTCTTTTTGAACAGATGCTGATAAATTAGTTGGGCAGTCATCACTGTGCTGAGAACTTAAGCATTCTGTCTGACTATGGTCACAGCAGCTCACAGGATTCTCTATTTATACTTGATGTTTATTCTGTGGGCATTTTCTTTTACTTCCTTCAAATGTGAAATAACTACAGGCGTTTACTTGGAGTGTAACCTAATTGGTAACCTACTTGGGGAAGGAACTCGGCTAGCTTCTGCAGCTCTCTGGAATCTTGTTGTTGTTGGGTTGTCTGGGTTGGGGTTTTTTTTTGGTTTATTTTTTAATAAAGCTGTGTTTGGTATTTTATGAAGCAAGCATGACCTGAGTGTACCTAACGTGGTAACATCTGTCTAAGTTTGCAGAAGCTTAAACTGTAGCTCTGGGATGTTAACTAGACTGAATGGGAATTCACCTGCTAGTGATAGTAATTTGATATCAAAGTTGCTAACATTATAGAGGAATAAGGAAGATGATGAAGTGTCTTCTAATGAAGATCTGTATAGCACAGTGCTGTTGTGTAATGCATTGGGAAATGAAATAACTATTCATTTTGAGTAGATATAACAGTGTTGACAGCAATGAGGTAAACTGGAGCATAGTCAGCATAATTTTCCAGCAAAAGGAATTTTACTTTTTTTTTTAAATTTCTTAAAAGCCAACTGAAAGTGTAGGTTTGTGGGGTCTATAAATAATGGGAAGCTTCACCTTCTCAGAAGACCCTAAATTAGAAGCAAGGTGAGAGGTACTATTTAAATAGGAAAAGCAGAGTGAGGATTCAGTTTATGCTAATACTGCAGTCTAGACTTGGATTTGTATCTAGGTAAAAGTCCTACTTGTATTTGTTACTGTGTTTTCACTGTAAGGCAAAGGATGTGCTTGTGTTCACCTTTAAGCTGGAGTACTGTGTCATTCAGAGCCAGGATATACAAACCTGCGTTGCGATGTAATGTGCTATTACAGAATCACAGCATGGTTGAGGTTGGGACCTCTGGAGGTCACCTTGTCTAACCCCCCGGCTCAAGCAGGGCCACCTGGAGCCAGTTGCCAAGGACCGTGTCCAAACAACTTTTGAGTATCTCCAAGGATGGAAACTCCACAGCTTCCCTGGGCAACTTGTGCCAGTGCTTGGTGAGCGTCACAGTGAAGCCATGCTGACTATTCCTGATGATTTTCTTGTCCTTCATGTGCCTGGAAATGGTTTCCAGGATTAGCTGTTCCATTACCTTACCAGGGATTGAGGTGAGGCTGACTGGCCTGTAGTTCCCTGGGTCTTCCTTGCCTTTCTTGAAGATTGGAGTGACATTTGCTTTCCTCCAGTCTTCAGGCACTTCTCCCACTCACCACAGTCGATCAAATACAATCAATATTAAATACATTAACTTACACAGTGTGACAAAGAAATAGGCAAATAAGCTTTGAAGAGCTTTTCTAACTGTGCCAGAGTTGACTCGTGTGTCCTTGCATGTTCAGCATTTGTGCCAAAAATCTGTTTGCTGAAATCATGCTCTGAAATCATGCTCAAAACTTGTGGTAGAACAGAGATTTGGACTTTTTTGTACCAAGTATGAAGCAGATCCCAAATGTCCATTTGTATAATGAAGGATGGTTGCTTCTCTTCAACACAGTGAAGGTGTTGTATACGCTTACATTCATGCTTGTGAAAGGATGCATTTGATTGTACAAAACAGTAATTATGCCATATTTCAAAGATGACAAACACCACAGTTGATACCGATCATATGTCCAGCATAAATAATGCTTCATTAATGAGACCTTCAGGGCTTTGACATGTACAATGATTCCGGAATAAGGAGGCTGCTTAGATAGTTGGTCTTTGGGAAGGTACCACTTGACTATAGTCATAGGTTTATTTGTCTAAGTAATATCCCCTTCTTGTCTTCCTCTTGTTATGTGTAAGTCCTGTCAGGTAAGGAAATATGTGAATCCTTGACCATGTTACTGACTTACCAGCTGTGATTTGGCAAGATAGATAAGAATATGCGTGTTAGTAGTTACTGTGGTGTAGCTGATGAACAGCTGGTTCACAGTTGGGGAGGGGAGGAGCTGTGCCATAGCGATAATCATGTTTGTTTGTTGGTACTCTCAGGCTAAGTGATCAAGAAGCTTTTAAGCACATGCTTAATTTTAACTGCATTTTGAGTTGGCATTTGCAGACGTGGTTCTGTCATCCTCACTCGCTCCTTATGGAACTGTGCCTCACTGTGAGTAGTTGAAATTTTAGTCTTTGCAGATGTGATAAAACAAGCAGTTGATGATAGACCAGCTGTTTAAAGATAATTATTTGAATTCCTGTGCTGCTTCTGAAATGCACTGTGTATGCTGTTCTTCTGCAGTAAGCTGTGAAGGAGGCTGTCAAAATGGTGGGGAATGCATCTCTGTCAATGGAGTTGTGAAGTGCCTTTGTGCTTCTGGGTGGACAGGATCGAGATGCCAAGAAGGTGGGTATCTGCATTTACATGCTTTCATTGTACCACAGGTGACTTAAATGTCAACAGTCCCTAAGGCCTGTAAACAAGTCCTGATGGCAGCCTGATGAGAGGGCACCGGAAATAGAAATAATTTGCTAGTTACATCATTGGAGTACTCTCAGTTTTTTATCACTGTATTCTCAAGAACAGAATTCTTGCTCATTTTGTTTGTACAAAAAGCAATATACAACTCCCAAATCAAATTAAACCCTGTCTTTCTCCTGGGAGAAAAGTTTGAAGGAACTCTTCTCTCAGTTAAAATGCCTGTATTACTTTGCTATTAAATAAGGGTAATAAAGTGACATCATCATGGCATGGGGCATCCACAGTACCTTGTGTATTTATATAATAAAAATATTTATATTGATTAAAAATACAACTGCAGTAACAAAAACATTTTAAAAGAGCCTAATAACTATGGAAAGGTCATTGTCATTGCTGTAGAAATGAAGGACTTGCATTATTGATACATACTCAGATAAAATAGTGTCAAATTATTTTGCAGTACATCTGTTAACATTTAAACCAAAATTCTTAACACAGTACTTAATGTATTTTTTTCCATTTCCATGGTCCTGGAAACGCCTTTACAGTTGTACCAGTTGAGTATCTGGCCTGGAAGAAAATGTTTTTTGCTATTTTGATTTGTATCATCCTGAATCTTTCATTCTGTCAGAATTCTTCAATATAAGTTTTATAAATCCTGCTGACTTACCCATTCTTTTCTTCTAGCAATTTGTCCTCAAGGTTGTCGGAATAATGGAGCTTGTGTGGCTCCTGGGATCTGTAGCTGTCCAGCTGGATGGGTCGGTGGAGCATGTCACTTAGGTAAATGACTTCTGACATTTTCCGTTTATCCTTTTCTCTACTTGTTTGATTTTCCAATATAGCGTTCAAATCTTCAGTGTTAAGACTTGAATAGCTAAGATCAAAGCTGCTGGGAAAGTATCTTAGAATAGTAGATGAGAGCTGCTTCTGCATACTGAGGATCTTAAAGTATGGCTAAGGCATAGATGGCTTTTCAGTTTGGTCAGAAAGACAGAACTTTTCCACCTATAGTAAATTCAGGTTCAGATTTTGGTTGTCACCGAATTTGTTAATTGGTATGTCTTGTCAGTATTTTTGAAATATTTTCTGTAAACCGAGACCCCAGTATAAAGAACTGAAAATGGCTGTTACAGAAACACTGTCACTACTGATGTGGGTTAGAAGCTTCATTAAATTTTCTGGACATGGAAGGTGATTGAAACTTGCTTCTCACTTTGAGCGTAAGTCAGCAGAATCAACTCTAGGTGGTCTTAAAAGAGTAAGAGGAAGCAAGCTGTAATCAGGATTAGTACTGACTGACATTCTTGCTGAACAACCACCTGCATTTTCCCAAATTTTGATTTCCAAAAGCAGATGATGATTATAAAAACTTTGATCTACCCTTCTCTGGCAGGGCCTTGTATGCTCATAACAGCACTGCCCTGATGCTAAAGGCAATAATCCTGACACTGTCAAAATGAAAGGTCTTTTGGCTTGCTCTCTGGGAAACTGAGAGAAAGCTTATTTAAGCATTGCTTTTGAACTTGGTATTGTAGGTGCAAGGTGTCCAGATTAAGTTCTCTGCGTTTGAAAGTTTTGTGTGGGTGTGGGAATCCAAATCAGCTAGTGTTAGTTCTTCTGCAATATGTATGGTCAAGCAAACATTAATAAATAATACTTCAACATTCCCATTTGACCAGCGAAATGCTTATCCTTTGTATTCATCAGTGTATTGAGATAGAGGGTGATATTCAAAGGTAAGAATGGGAGATGCAGAGAACTTACAAACTGCTTAGCTCCATTCCCTGCACCAGCCGTAATGGTGGAAATGCTCAGGTTCTTAATGTCAAAATCATGACTGTTCCCAAACTAACTAGATCTGTATCCAGTTTGACTTCTGTTGGTACAGATGCTCGTAAGCGAATTACAGCCCCTGGCTTGTTACCTGAACTGATGTGTAGCTAGGGGACAGCTAAAGCTGTGCCCACTCAGTCCTTCTCTGCCATTCTTTTGGGGGAGTGGGGGAACAGAGGGCAGCATGTGAGCATCAGCTGGTATGTGGCAACTGTTTCCTCATGGATGTGGATCCCAGAACTGGCTTGAGTAAGTTTCAGTAGGAATTTTTATTGTTCCCTCACTTTCATGGAGGCATCCATCTCAGAAATAGCCTGTGCCTTAAAGAACTACAGAAATGATAGTATTTTAAAAGAGGAATGGAGCATGAATAAGACTAGATGTACTGTGGCAGTATTCCAGTGAAGGCCACAATGCCATAAATTGAGAGGCATTGCTTTTCAGTTCTCCCATTATGCTTTTATTTATACTGTCCCAGTGCGGTCACCGGGGAACAATTCTGCTAGCACAGTGAGACAAAGAAGAAAAATGTTCCTGTGTTGTGCTGAAGACATACTATGTATCTGGTGTCTCATTTCAGCTGTATGTAAACTACCTTGTCAACATGGAGGAAAATGCATAGCTCCAAACGTGTGCAGATGTCGACTGCCGTACTCTGGTCTACAGTGTACAAAGAAAAGGAAGGAATGAAGCAACTTCAGCGAAGATAAGCTGCATTTTCTTCATGTAACTCTTCATATAGAGATGAAGTCTGCAGCAGTGGGGGACCTTAAAAAAAACATGGTAACAAATTTATTTCAGATAGCTTTTTGTCTTCAGTATATTAAATAAATGCTTTTCTGCATGAAAGAAAAGTATTGCTGATTGTTACAAAGGTGTTTTAAGTATCCAAGTGTGTGTAGTGTATGGCACATGTTTTCTTCTGTTCTTTTTTCTTCGTAAGCAGAAGTATCATGTCTTGGTTGATAGAGCTGACCTTGAAATAAAATCTACTCTTCAAATAAAGTACTTCAGAATAGATCTGTGCTCTTCTTTTTGATTTTTTTCCCCTTTGACTAGAATTACTGCATTATATTAATGATGTTTTTTTAAAAACACATGAAACAAAACGTCCTTAATTCAGATCATCAGAAGTAGATGTTAGTTCAAGTATAATTTACCTTCAATAAGATTACACAGTTGCAAGAGGAAACTTGCAGAGTTTGCATCTTTCTGGAACATCAGCAAACTGCAAAGCATCTTATTAAAATCCTGGTTATCGCTTTGTGTATGCTTCCTGCCCCTCCCCCCAATCAGATTTGGATCTCAATCACTTAAGCAGTATTAAATAAACCCAAACACAGTACTTGTTCAGACAGTTCCACTGTTACTTTCTAAAAGCTTAATCCATGCTGATACTCTAAAAGAGTCTTTATCTTGACTACTTCTACAACCATATTATCTGATCATGTCTCAACTTCCAGTTATTTCTTTTCCTTATCCCAGTAAGATAGGGAAATATGTTTATCTCCCTTCTGGAGATGCAGACATTGATGACTCATTCCTATTCAAGATCATGTTGTTACAGGAGCAGTATAGTGGGAGGCTGCAGACTGGCCATGAGGAAAGGCTGTGTCTGTCACAAATCACCTGTATGGAGGATGCTGAGGCTTTTCTTCTGGGTGTGTTCCAGTTTGGCCCCATTTAGCTTTTGCAGCCTTTTGAACGGGCTGCAGATTGGAGTGGGACTCCTACCTTCATTGTTCTGTGTCTCACCTGTGCTGTTTCTTGAAGGCTACAGTTGAGGAAGGTTTGGCTAAAACATGCAAGTTGAATCGGTCAACTTTCTGAATGAGGCCCAAATCAATTTAATTTTTTTTTTTGACATAGATTGATTTTCATTGTCTTCTAGGTGAAACTGGATTTTTTTGATGGGAGAATTTTAACTATGCATTACTGTAATCCGTTTGCTTATGCATTATTTTGAATCCACTTGATGGAATAACATCGTATCTGTGTATAAGCTCTCTTAGTAGACCATGCAGCTTTCAGAGGCAGAGTGACTTACGTGGACACATTTCTCCAGGAATTACAAGCCACTGAGTGTTGACAAGAAACAAAGGAAATGGGGTCTTCTCAGTTACCAACCTTCTCTAAAAGAGACAACCCAAGCATATGGACGGCAAATGAAAGACAATGGTATAATTCACAAGACTCCTGTCTTCTGTCACGAGCAATTGCTGTGTTGTGTAGTTGAGAAGCCTTCCTTTGCCCTGGCTTTGAAGTCTGTTGACTTTGGTTAAGATGAAACATGCTACGGGCATGTGTTGTGCAGGTTTTGTTTTTTGTGCTGCTTTTGCTGCGATACACTGGGTATTTCAGACATGCTGGTGAAAAATGCGGGTTTTGTGCATGGAGCAAGATGATTTCATCAGTGGTTCTGGAGGGAATTTATGATGATGAAATTCTGTCTCTGTGTCAGTTCACTACAATAATCACGCCGTAATTCAGAAATCCAGGAGTTAAGTTGAATACCTTAGATGACATACTGGTTGCAGGGAAGCGAATGGAAAAAAATTAATTGCCTCAGACCTAAGATTTCAGAGTAAATGAGCAGAAGTGTGTAAATGCCAAGAGGCGTAATATCTCAGTATTGTTCCTGGAAAGGCTGACTTTTTCTAATAAAGCCAAAAGTGAGTATAATGGTGATTAGAAGCCGAACGAGATATTAGCATCATTAGGAGCATGAGACCAAGAGCAGTCGGTGAGAGAGACCTGTAATTGGTGTTTCTGAGCAGGCCAGAACAAACCCTAATTTAAATAGTTCCCTGTTCAGAAATGATTGAAGTAAGCAAGCAGTAATTTGATGGCATATTGTAGAACTACTGCTTGAATGTAGCACCATCTACTGGCTACAGGGATATTTGTTGGGGTATTTTGGGGGTTTTGGGTTTTTTTGGGGGGTTGTTTGTTTGTTTTTTAAGAAATATCATTTAAATCTCTGCAATTTAAGTGAGTTTAAAAGTGAATTTTCTAGTACTTAAAGTAGAGCAGTCTCAGAATGTATTATTAATGACAGTCCAGGTCCAAATTATTATTTCCACAGCTCCACATATACTTACTAAAAGAGCTGTCGGTATTCCTTGTCTTTGTTTCCCACTCACTGGAGGATTGAACATACTGGTTACAGCATGTAATTTTTGGAGACAGATGTGTCTTCCTGTGAAAAGCTAGTTATGGATGCAGCTTGAAGGTCAAGAAAAATGAAATTGAACGGGTTACCTCCCTTAGTTATTAGAGCTAACTGTAACACCTTATACAGATGCTCTGATTTTCACTAAAACCAACTAGAAAAATTGTAGGGGTAGTGCACTGGTTGCATTTTTGATATTCTGTCTTTTCAGAGTGTGTGTGGAAAGGTGACAAGTGTTCCTTCTCTTTAATTTACTTACATGCACATTTTACCATTTATATTTTCCTCTTCTACTGTAAGTGGTTGTAGCAAGCGTGGAGTTACTTGCTTTATCTGTAGAATATCCTTTATTGGCTAAATGGAGCTGTGGGTGGAAGTTGAATAAAATGACCTGACAGTTGCTGTGCGATGCCTTTATGTAAGTGAAACAGCATAAACACCTTTAGTCATTGGGAACACTTTCTAACCTCTATGTTTGGTTTTGTGTACATACCCAGGTGTTATGTTTTACTAAGAATTTAAATTCTGGATTTTTCCCATTTGAGCAAGTAATGGAGTGGATATAGCCAATTTGACAAGTAGCTTAAGTTTTTATACTGGTTTACTTCAGGGTTTGCACCGATTCTTCATGCGTTTGCTTTTGGTAGATGGAAAAGTTAACTCACTTTCTACTCTCAGCATGAGAATACAGAATTAACTTTTGTAAAAAGAAAGAGCCTTTCAGATGAGGCCACCTATTTGTTGTTTTGGTTTTTTTTTAATCACAGCCAACATGGATACAAATGTAGGAAATGGCATCCTTGCTAAGGTTTGTGGTATCTTCTGTGATACAAGCCCTTCCTGCAGAAAATGTTCATTATTCTGCATTTTAAAGAGATTTTCAAGCTTATGGGCAAAAGTCAATCTGCACTTGGGAAAATTTCTGCTGGCCCACACAGCAACTTTAGTGCAACCAGATAATAAATAGATGACGTACATAGGTACGGTCCAGCACTGGTTACTATTTAAAGAAATCATGCAAGAAAATACAATAGAAGATACCTACCTTCTGTATAATGTGCTAAGAATCATTGTAAAATCTAGCAATTTTTCTGCACCATGTGCTTGCTGGAAAATAGCACAGTTTAGTACTCAGCATTTTTAACTACTGTAGCAGAACTCTGGCTGTGCTTTTGTTCGCACAGCTTGCATTTGGAAAATGTGAAAGAAATCATTTCTGCCTTTTGAACTACTGAAAATAAATAGGAAACGCTAGAAGTTATGATTTTAAAAACCCCTTTATTCAGCCTGAAATTGAAGAAAGGCACATACATATTGATTCAGTTTTGTGAATGGAGGGTTGCACAAACTCATTACCCAAAGACTTACTAACAGTGTTCCTGGCAGATGTTACCTCTCTCTTCAGCACACCAGCCTCTGTAACTGACACGTGGAACGGGGTTTATTACAATATGAGATTGTGCAATATTGGTGTGTTTGCATTTTAAAAACATTTTAAGAACCTTGTGTAGTCAAAGCATCATCCTGAGGCTTTGGTTCCAATAGTGAGAAAGGTTTTGTTCATAGAGACCTTTGTGAGATGTGAGAAAGGAAACAGTTCAAGTGGAGTAGGTTTTAAATACAACAACAGGTCCCAGCAGATCAGGCTATCAGCCACTCAGATGCACAATTAAAAGAAACTATGGAAACACTGAAACTTAAAATGCAAGTGGGAAATTGAAAACAATTTTTAAATACACCAGTCAGGCACTTGGAAATCCACCAGGTATCATTCTGGAATGACAGTGAGCACTCAAAACGCCAGCTTGCTTTGCAAAATGACTTAAGAGGACTATCAAAAGGTGAGGAGAAATCTAGGCACAGAGTTGCTAACAGCTATGATTTGGCAATCAGCATCCCACCGTGGCAGTAAATGGCAAAATGAGCTCTATCTTCTTCCCATTCAGAATCTGTGTATGTAAACCGAATATTGCTCAGGAGAACAGGAAGTTAGGAGGTTTATTTTTGGTTTAAAAAAAACCAAACCAAAGCAGTAAACTTCAATGGCTCAGCTAAAGGGACATTTGTATCTATTGCCAGAGTGCAGCTGGTTGTGGCAGGAACTGAAATGTCTTTCCAGCTCTAGGGGAAGAAGATGGTGGTCTTCTGTAAGAAACTTCAGAAAAACTAGAATTTTATTTGTTCAAAATCTGGCAGCTGGTAGGTGCTAACAGTTCTTTGGAGCGACAGGCAACGGAAAAAAACTCCTCTATGATGTTTTTACAAATACTTTCTCATTTGATGAGATACAGGTCGCAGGATGTACTGCAAATTCCTCCACTTACTAGTTCCTATTTTAAGATTCACTATGGCTAAAAGCATTGTCAAATTTCCTCATATTACTGAATGCCATTTCAAAATAGTGGCATAAGCCTTACAGACACAGAAATCATTCGGTAGCTGGGTACTCAACTTTGTGACCATAAATAATGAAATCAAACCAGAAGAGTCGGTATCTGGCTCCAAAGGCTTGCCACAGATAAACCAGAATTATTCTGCCTCTGGTTGACTGTTAATAAGACACGTGGCCTGGCCACCGCTGTTAGTAGCCAAGCCTTGGTTTAGGTTCTCCTTCCTTCCTGACTTACTACAGTCATTATAACAGACTGACACAAATGCAAGACAAAGAAGAAAAAAATAGTTCTGCTTCACAAGTGATTAAGTGCTGCCTTCTTTCGTAGACACTCAGCACCTATTATGATCTTGTTCCCACAAAGGAAGTCTCATCGTCCAGTTGACTGTACCAACAAAGTGCAGAATTTTGGGTTTGCATCATTCATCAAATCTGTGAAGCTAGTGAAGAGGCTGTGGGGTTTATGTATGAGGTAGCAAAAAATTATAGAAATATAGGTATGTTTTAAGGACTACAAGGTTGTTGTATTGAAGCTTGCCAAAATTCATAGCTGCAATACGAATCTTCTAAAATAATGCTTCTGGATTTTCCTTTCATTTAAATAAACTCTGTAATTGCCTTCAACCCTCTTGCTATTTTCAAGTCTCATACATCCATGCAGCATTGCAATTTAATTGATACACTTCTTCAACCATGATGCCTTTGTACCTTGGAGAGAAAAAAAAATATATATATACTTTAATGACACAGCCCATTAAGACCAATTTTAATGAATTCATGCTTTCCTGATATGCAGAAAAATAACATGAAGTTAAATTTGTGCATATAGCTTGCTTATCTCTTTAAGAAAATGTGCCATTTTGGTCATTGTATGATGCAGCAGTGTCTTGACTGATCAGCAATGTATTTCCTAGATTAAAAATATACTAATGCTTTGCAGGATATATTTATGTAAACATTTAAATCAAAATTATTTCTTTTTTAGGTCACATTTTGGAAATCCATATTGCAAACGTAATAGTCTTATCTTTATAGAACGTGTAGTTTTATATTTTCAAAATGCGTTTCAGCACTTCACTGCTTTAGTTTTTTAAATATATTTACCCCATCTCTATGGGGCTGTCTGACCACAGATGGTACTGGCATTGTACATTGGACTTGATGAACTAGAAAAAGGATCTGGACTCCCAGTAGTTTCAACTGGGAGAAACTGAGGCTGGATGAAAGTTCAGCCATTGCTGTATTCCCTGTTTTTTACCCAGGGAATGCCTGTGCACCTAGCGGTCACATTATAGGTTTTACATTAAAAGACATAACGTGGCAAAGTACTAAAAAGAAAGGAAAGATGGGAAGGACAGAATATGCGAGCTTGGCTGCAGCAGGAGACTGAAGAACTAAATTGTTTTTAAAAGCAAACACTGTACAGGTGTGAACTTAGGCAGGTAGTTAAAGACGAATGTAAAGGAACAGCAGCAGCATGCAGTGCTGAAAGAGCTAGGCTGTGTCCCAACTCCAGCAAGTGAATTCTGCTGGCACCAGAAAAGGGTCTAAATATGTTGAAATTAAAAGAAGAGAAACATCACAGGTCATGCAAGAAGAGTAGAATGCTTTCTACTTCAGAAGTCACAAAAAAGTTAGTTGTAACGAAACGTTCAATTAAATTACTTCAGTGAATGAGTGTCAGCACTCAAGGAAAGGAAAACAACAGAAGCTTATGTGACAAAACAGAGCAATGGTCATCATTCACTATCATGCAAAAAAGTAAAGCTATTCTCAAAGTTACACTGTGGGATAAGGATTACCATTCTGAAACAGGAATGAACTGAGTGACATTGTAGTTAGTTGAAAAAGATCAGAGCTTGACTGGATGCAAGCAAAGTCAGTCAGCAGACTGGGGCCAGATTCTGGAAAAGAGAATAGCGGTTGTTATGAAGAGGATCGTTATCAATTCCTGCTGCAGCCACTTAGAGAATGACAAGAGACAATCAGCTTAATTTGACACAAAGGAAATTTACTTTAGGTGTTGAGAACAATTTTGTAAATATTAGAGCCTATAAATTACTGGAATAGCTCTTAGGAATTTCATGAATTTTCCCTCACTGGAGACTGAAAGGAAGAAATTAGACAAAGACATTTGGTGTATTTTGTGCTGCTTCATTAGACAAGGGTGGACTAGATAATGACTCCCAAATCGTTGTATCTGTGATGATGTCTTGACCCTACAATTACCTGAATTTTCTTCCCACAGAGGACTCCAGTATAACCAGGACGACAAGAGCATACGTTAGGCAATATACACTTGCCTCCAAACAGACACTTCTGGTTGCACACAGCTAAAATAAGAGAGGTACATAGGTGGCTTTATTCAGGAAAACAACTTGGTGAAGGAAAAGCGATTGCTGTCTCTACATACTTAGTCTGCCTACTTATAGGAGCTGAGCACTTTGCAGGTATTTTCATAGGGAACTACCCCTCAGTGTAAGGAGACTTGTCAAAGTCATGTGGAGCCAACGATGCTTGTATGTCTATCTCATCCCCCTTATGCTTTGATGCAGATTTAATATGGGACTGTGCTGAGGACATAAATGAAACTGAGATAGGGACACGAGTAAGGTGTTTTTTAATACATCCTATTTCAAGCTATTACAACAGCCTCAAGGCTGTTGCAGCAGCGTACAGGGTTAGAGCAAGCCGCTGCATACTGCCGTGGTCCCAGACTACCATCATATTCTGGAGGGATTCAGAACAGGCAGAGGAATCTCTGCTCTTTATCCTGCCTTTGAAACAGATTTGGGTTAAAATACAACTGTGGTGTAAGACTTGTAGGCACTATGTATTGCTGAAGCATTCTTAACTGTGCTGAAGCAAGAGGTTTCAGGTCTTACGTGTTTGACACTGGATTCCTTCCCACTGTGGAGGACAATGACACGTACTGGGTCCAATACACTCCCCACCGTTCTTACATTCCTGAAGACAGATTGCTGCACAGACATCATCACAAAGTTTTGTTATATCCCCAACGATTACTTTTACTTATTATTTACATTTCAGGATGTCCAGGAGAGGCTGAGTGCTTTCTCTACACAAGAGTCACATCATCTTCACTGAAAATCCATCTAAGATCAACAGGTTATTAAAGAAGAGAGGCAACTAGAAACAAAAAGCCCCTACAGCTAAAGCACACATTGAGATGTTCTGATGCATCACAGGTTGCTACAAAAGCCTGAAATACTGAATTAAATCAGCACCGATAAATAGCTTTGTTTTTTCCAAATTTACCTTTCTAAAATCCACACCTTAGCAAGAAACCTTTTGTCTATCATGCAATTTAACACACAGTGAATCAACTCATGAACATTTGATCCAAAGTTATTTTCTATGGCCTGTTTTTCTACACATTCATCCCTGCTTATTAAGCCATAATCTAAACCACTATTATTCCTCATTGGTTAACTGACTAGTTGATAATCAAATCTCTCTTCCACAACATCCAAGAATATCTCACCCCCGTCAATATGGGTAATATTCTTTTCAATAAAACTTTCCAATAATTACAGAAAGTAACACAGGGAAAATTGTTTTTCCTCCATGCCATTAGAGAGCTCATTGGCCATATCGATATCTGAGCCTCGGGTGGGTACTATGACAGACACTGACACTTTGTCTAATGGATTTCTACCATCCACCCTCATGCTGATTTTCATGCAGGCTGTGCTTTTATCCACACTGCCACATTTTATTTATGCACCATCAATATCTTCATTAAGACACAATGTGACCCACAGCTGTGCTACCATCACAGTCCTGTCTACCTTTCCTAAAGAGCTTGTGCTCACTGCCTCTTCTATCCCAATCACTTCCCACTATTTTTCTGCAGTTTTCCAGTCTTTTACTGTACTACTTTTTCTATTGTATCTGCTTTTTTGTCCTACAGCACAAATTGAAATTCTTTCACTTCATTGACTCAGCTCTGCAGAAATACAGATGTTTCTTCTTTAGACAAGAATTAAGAAAGAAACAAATATTATTTGCTACACAACAATTTAAAATATTATTTTGATCTCATGATTTAGCCCAAGAACTGCATGGTATTAGTCCTCCATCTGAAATTTTGCTGCCAAGTTATAGACAATTATTTTTTCAGTGTGTGTATATTCTTGAATTCTTTGGCAGTATCTTCATATTACTTGGAATATGAGTTCCAAGTGGACAGAGTTGTCCTTTAGTCATATATTACTTTTAAGGTATGGTTCTCCTGTTAACTACAATATACTTACGAGTGTTACATCTTTTTCCTCTCCATCCTGAAGGACAGGAGCAAATGTTTGGCCCTACACACCTTCCTCCATTCATGCACCTTGGCTCACAGACACCTTAAAATCAAAAACATCTGCTGTTTAATACATTTAACTGATTACAGAATAATTTGTTGGTTACTTTTGGATCCTGGAAGGATTTTAACAGTTCCTTACTTTTTTCACATCTTCTGCCTGTATACCCATCAGGACAAGCACAGACATTGTTTCTCATGCAATGACCGCCATTCTTACAAGGTGGGCTGCAGACAGCTAAAAGATACAAACAGGAGGAAAAGGCTGTAGTTTGTATTTTGCTTGACGTAGTGATATATTTCTAAGAAACAAGAATGCAACACTAAAATTCTGAGAGCTTATATAGACACACAACACTGTCAGGCCTGTCTCATAAAAATCATATTAATGTGGATTGGTGCATATGTGAATAGTAAAGACAAAAATCAGATAAAAAGGGGTCAAAGTTGGCAGCTGTATGCCTACATGAGTAACCAGACTACATAATGTACAATGGAACTGGTTGAACACTACTCAAAAGTTGAGTGGAAGACAAGGCAAATGCTGAGTCTCCCTTCTCCTTGGACATTCACTGAATCGGCCATAAAATCTAAAACATAATGTAATCTCTGTTTCGCACCATTTCTCAGGTGCATGACTTGATTGTGAATTTTGTGTCTTAAGATAATGTTTTCTCACAGATTTCCTCATAATGGGGGAAAAAGAAAAAAAATTACCATTCTGACACTGGGCACCAAAGAATCCATGTGGACAGAGGCAAACATCTGGCTTAGTACAGGAACCACCATTGAGACACACAGGGTCACACATCGCTGCAGAAACAGGGTCAGGAAGAGCGGGAAGCACGACATCCAGAAAAAGTCTATACAATACGCGCTTCTGTTGCAAGGCCAGGAATTAAGCGCTAAGATAACTGCAGGTAACACCATTCACCTAAAGTCTTTACCCAGAATTTTAGGAACAGTATTAGACTTTCTAGATGTGCCGCCGGCAGCAGAACTAACACGTAGAGACAAGAGGAAGCACAGGGGCTCTTGCGGCAGTAAGCAGCTGCCCATTGCTCCTGTCTGAGCCACGTGGTTCCGAATTTCAAACTATGCGAGGATCTACGGATGCTCTCCCAGGAACATGGAAGCTGCAGGAGTGTTACCTGTACTGCACGTAGGTCCGTACCACCCAGGTTTACACTGGCAGATGTCTGGAGTAAGACATTCACCACCATTTTCACAGTGTCTGTTGCAAACCACTACCATCCAAGAAGTTGGGCAAAAAACAAAAGAGAAGGGAGGGGAGAGAAAGAAGCAAATCACAAATTATGCTTGATTAATTTTTCAGTTCTTTCCCAAATATTAACACTGGAAATAACATACAATTCCTCTAGTTGAAGAGGAATTGCTGAATAGATTAATCCAGTCTCAAAGCCAGAAAAAGCTAGCATCAGACTGTAAAGGTAAATAAAATATCTTCTCATGTAATTATCCATGGCCTGGTTATATTTAGTGTTAAAAATCCGGAAAATTTCAAATAAATTCTAAAATAACCTGGGAAATTCAATACTAAGACACAAATGGACCATGTTACATGAGGGATTAAAGGAACTCCAAGAAAGTTCACTCCAGGGTTTTCTATCACTCCAGCAAGTGCAGCTGCATGCGTAGAGTGACGTGAGACTAACAAGCAAAGACATCAAAATCTCATGGCTGTGGAAAACCATGAATCACTCCTTCAGGACAACATCTCATTCTCTTTGGTACTGCTTAACAAAGAGCTGCATTTTTTTTGTGTGTCACAATTGAAACTAGAACAAGAAAAACTGAGAATGAAGAGTCCTGGGATTTGAGGAGGGGATGAACAGAGGACTTCCTCAGTGCAGGGTCAATAATGCAGTGGCACATTCAGGTGAATGATATATAAACAGCATGTCTAAATTTGGACTCTCTGAATGATAGAAATTACCAGTACGAAATCTACCCAAAATTTGGAGTTGCCAAATTGCAGCATGTAGAATTTGATATGTAAAAGACAATTTACATGAGTCTAATTTAAATTTTTCAGCTATGATCACAGCAAATTTTCCAATTTTCATGCCAGGTTAAAAAAAAACAAACAACAAACAACCCATAATATGATTCTGAATTCAGTTTTCCTGTGCCCCAGTTTTTCTGACTCGCCAGTCAATGGTACCAACTTCTGAATGTACCCCAATGTCTAATCAATTTAAGATGACAGAAGTTAAAAGGCTGTAAGGACATATAAAACATCTGTGTGTGTTCTGAAGATAGTATCATGTGCACAACGCACTCAATGTTTCCACATTTGTGAATCATAAACAATAACAAATAATGAACTCTTTACAATTTTTATAGTATGCTATGTTTTCAAAGTTACGTGAAAATACTATCTAAATAATGTTCCAAAAGCCCAAGTATATGAGCCATCAAAGAGGCACAGATATTGTGTCATTTGCTAGCATTAGACAGAGTGCATCAAAAATTTAAACCATAATTCACTTTCTTGCTCCTGAAGAACAGGAGGAATGTTCTGTATTCTTCCCTTATGCTTTTTTCTTACTTGTATCACATCTTGGTCCCACAAAACCATATGGGCAGGTGCAGAGATTTCTGGCCAAGCATGTGCCTCCATTTTGACAGGGTGGTTTACAATGTGCTGCAGATAGAGAATTATGTTGTTCAAGAAACCACCTCTGAAAAGATGCATAGATTGGTTATGCTTTAGAAAAAGGGCAATGTTAATAATTGACAGTGAGCAAAGAACTGAAAATAATATGTATGCAATGCTTTTTGACAAGAATTAGTAACAAGAACAACTTAATTCCAACAGAGTGCACAGAGTCCCAACAGTGGTGGTCACTCTGAAGAAAAGAAATCTGAGACAATTTCCAGACAGGACTTCCCACTCTTTGGAGTATGTAGCTTAAAGGCATCTACATTCACTGGTGAGCGCCTCTACTTATTGCGAAAGCTACATTTAGGAATAGCCTATTAAAGCAACATTTACATTATATGTTACTCAGAGTGCTGTTAAAGTAAAATGAACTCACCTCTTTTCTGTCAGAATGAACAGCCATGGCAATTATTTACACGATCCTTTGGGTATTTATGGATTCCAAAGCAAAAAATATTCTATTTACCTTCCTCACAAGTAGAGCCACTGTATCCTGGCAGACATTCGCACACATTGGGCTTAATGCACTTCCCATGGTTTTTGCAATCAGGTCTGCATACAGCTGTGCAGAAAATCAACAGTGATCCTCAAGTCATTAATTTGTGGTTGTAAGTTAGCACAGGCTAAATCAAAGTGCCCTACTCACCGGTCTGACAATTATAACCACCATAGCCAGGCTTGCATTTGCAAATATTGGGTGCCACACACTCCATATTGTTGCCACATGTTTGTCTACATCTTGCTGAAAGGCAATGAAGAAAACAAAGAAAGGAATAATTAAAGGAATAATGCTCCAGGTGCATGGAGCTCCACCTGGGGATGGACAAGGAGATGACTGAGAGCCTATGGGTCAGGATTAAAGGGGGGCAGGGGACATCATAATGGGGGTCTGCTACAGGCCACTTGACCAGGGACACTGAGCAGATGAAGCCCTCTATAGGCAGATAGCAGCAGCCTCACGTTCACAAGCTGTGATCCTTATGGGGGACTTCAACCACCCTGACATCTGTTGGAGGGACAACACAGCAGAGCACAGGCAATCCAGGAAGTTCCTGGAATGTGTTGATGACAACTTTCTCCTCCAAGTGACAGAGGAGTCCATGAGGAGAGATGCCATGCTGGACCTTGGGATGTTAAGGACAACAAGAAAAGCTTCTATAGGTATGTTAGTGATAAAAGGAGTACAAGGGAAAACGTGGGTCCCCTCTGGAATGAAACAGGTGACCTGGTTACCTAGCATATGGACAAGGCAGAGGTAGGTACTCAACGACTTCTTTGCCTCAGTCTTCACCGGCAAGTGCTTGAACCACACTGCCCAGGTCACAGAAGGCAGGGACTGGGAGAATGCAGAACTGCCCACTGTAGAAGATCAGGTTCGAGAATATCTAAGGAACCTGAAAGTGCGCAAGTCCATGGGACCTGATGAGATGTATCCGTGGGTCTTGAGGGAACTAGTGGATGAACTGGCCAGGGCACTCTCCATTGTATTTGAGAAGTCTTGGCAGTGCGGCGAAGTTCCCACTGACTGGAAAAGGGGAAACTTAACCCCCATTTTTAAGAAGGGAAAAAAGGAAGACCTGGGTAACTACAGGCCAGTGAGTCTCACCTCTGTGCCCAGCAAAATTATGGAGCAGATCCTTCTGGAAATTACGCTAAGGCACATGGAAAATAAGGAGGTGGTCGGTGACAGCCAACACCCCTTCACTAAGGGCAAATTTCGCCTAACAAATTTGGTGGCCTTCTATGATGAGGTTACAGCGTTGGTGGACAAGGGAAGGGCAACTGACATCGTCTACCTGGACTTGTGCAAGGCATTTCACACTGTCCCGCACGACATCCTTGTCTCTAAATTGGAGAGACATGGATTCGATGGATGGACCACTCAGTGGATAAGGAACTGGCTGGATGGTCGCACTCGAAGAGTAGTGGTCAATGGCTCAATGTCTAAGTGGAGAACAGTGGTGAGTGGCATTCCTCAGGCGTCGGTACTGGGACCGGCACTGTTTAACATCTTTGTCGGCAACATGGACAGTGGGATCTAGTGCACCCTCAGCATGTTTGCTGACGACACCAAGCTGTGTGGTGTGGTTGACACGCTGGAGGGAAGAGATGCCATCCAGAGGGACCTTGACAGGCTTGAGAAGTGGGCCCATGCAAACCACATGAATTTCAGCAAGGCCAAATGCAAGGTCCTGCATGTGGGTTTGTGCAATCCCAAGCACAACTACAGGCTAGGCAAGCAATGGATTGAGAGAAGCCCTGAGGAAAAGGACTTGGGGGTATTGATTGATGAGAAGCTCAACCTGAGCTGGCAGTGCGTGCTTGCAGCCCAGAAAGCCAACCATGTCCTGGGCTGCATCAAAAGAAGTGTGAGCACCAGGTCGAGGCCCTTCTACTCCGCTCTTGTGAGATCCCCACCATGGAGTACTGCATCCAGCTCTGGGGGACCCAGTAGAAGAGACATGGAGCTGTTGGAGAGCATCCAGAGGAGGGCCACGAAGTTGACCAGAGGGCTGGAGCACCCCTCCTGTGACGACAGGCTGGGAGAATTGGGGTTATTCAGCCTGGAGAAAAGAAGGCTCCAGTGAGATCTAATTGCATCTTACCAGTATCTGAAGGGGGCCTTACCATCTGAAGGAAAGATGGTGAGGGACTGTTTATCAGGGAGTGTAGTGACAGGACAAGGGGTAATGGGTTTAAGCTGAATGAGGTTTGATTTCAATTAGATATTAGAAAGAAATTCTTTACTGTTAAGAGTGGTGAGGCACTGGAACAGGCTGGCCAGAGAGGTTGTGGAGGCCCCATCCCTGGAAGTGTTTAAGGCCTTTGGGCAATGTGGTCTAGTGGAGGGTGTCCCTGCCTGTAGCTGGGGAGTTGGAACTAGATGATCTTTAAGGTCCCTTCCAACCCAAACCATTCTATGACTCTATGAAAATGTAAGTGGCATTTCAGCACAACTGTGTCTTACCTAACATAACAAACAGATCACATAGAATCCATTAGGTCCCTGCCCATAACTGGGGAGCCTCAGACACATCAGAAAATTATTTTTAAGTGCATCCATACTAAAAGCCAATATTAATAATGGAAATGAGAAAATTCAATACTCAATGCATTTCAATGATCGCACCGTAACAATGTACTTTCAAGTTTTAACAATATCACAAGATTCTTTTCTGCAAAGCATTTAGTGAAGTTATTTGTAATACCTCTGCAAGTGAAGCCATCTCCATAATAACCGTAAGGACAACGACCACACTTGATGCTTCCATCGTGACTTGGCTCGCAAGGTACACCAGGAAAACAGGGTAAATCAGCACAGGTTACTGCTTTAGGAATCACTATTTCACTCAATTCTTCAGGAAGCATTTTTGGTGGGACAGTGACTTCAACAAGAACAAAAGGTAAAGGACTTGCTTTATGCTTGGCTAATAGATGCTGAACTCTGTGAGCGTTTCCACTTTTGAATACTTTGCTTGGCAAAGAAAGCCCTTTGCTTATATTTATTCTGCTGCTAGGAGAAGTCTGCCTGCTGGTCTCAAAGTAGTTGTAGGCCTCAACTTGTGCCCTTGTTTTCTTCCCAGGTGATACGGCATGGGACCCTGAAGATGCAGTCATCACAGCATGTACTGAAGAACTCTCTTCCGTGTTAGCAAGGTGACCACTGATGGTGCTGAGTGCATGAGCAATGTTGCCAGTAATAGCAGGTTGTACAGAAGAACTCTGAGAATTAAGTGACTTCCAAGCAGTGATTGTTTTTACTGTGGAGGCTGGTGGAGTGCTGCTACTGACCATTTCTGTAGAAATAAATCTCTCAGGGACATCTGTAGAACTGGAAATATAGCTTGAGCTGCTTAAGACCTTCTCAAAGGATGATTGTTGAAAACCTATAGCATGTTAAAAAGAAAGGGGGGGGGAAAGTACAAGAATTCTAAAAGAGACTTTTTTTTTTTTTTCCTTCTAAGGGTGGGTGATTATCAAGGTATTCTGGCTATATCCTTTCTCATCATGACCTTTTCATGGCTGGAAGATAAGGAGAAAGCACCATATATATGAGGCAGACAGCAGAGATTTTCCCATACTTGGTCAATAAACAGCTTTACTGCCAGAGAGAAAACTACTAGCTCCATATATTGCTTCCAACTAGATAACTAAAACAGTTTAAAGAAAAGATACTGCTTATGGTTCACTGGTGTATTGAAGTGCTAGTAATGAACCTAGAGCCTAGAAGCAGGTATTTAATCAGAAGTATGTACATGCTTATACTTCCTGATATACCATGGACAATATTTTAGGTGAATAATCCAATACCTTGTGGCAAAAGTATTACCATGTTTTACTCTCCAAATTTTTTTATCAACTTTGTTAAAGTTTCTGCATGGGTTTTATTAGTAGGATGTTTCATGTATTTTTATAAACAACCGAGACTGACTCAGCCTCCTCCTTGAAAGGAGTGCAAAGTGAATGAAAAGTTCTTGATATTCTACCCAGGAAAAGAGGATAGCCTGGTGGGTTGTGTGTGTGCTATGATCCCAGAATGGCGGAATGCAATATAGGGGCTCTTAGCATTATGGGGAAGAGGAGGAATGACACTTGAGGAGATTATCCAACCTAGCTTAAGCTCTGTCCCTAATCTCATTTAGAATGGTACTAGAAAGTAGTCTACAAAGGGTAAACTTTACTGAATCTTATTACAGAGTGCTGTCTCCCACTGCTGAAAAGCAAACCATTTTGTAGCTGATGAAGAATTATCCAGCAGAGGCAGCGGAGTGAGAGAGTTTTCCTCCTCCCCCACTAATAACTTGGAGATAAAGGGAAAAGACACATGAGAATTCCCTGCAAAGCAAGCCCCAGCAGGCATAGAGCTGGAAATGCCAGCAACAGCATTTACGCAGTTTTGGAATTAAGACACTCACTTGCCACATCCTTCACCTTTCCTTTGAGTTAAAGTAGGAAAATGGCATTCAACATAATGCCATAAACTTTTGCTTATCTCATATAACAGATGTCCCTATCCCCATGTTAGCTATTTTACGGCAGTGGTTAGTCACAAAAACAAAAGGCCACAGTAAGAATGGCATACATCACACTGTCAATAAAATTACTTGACTGACCTAAGGGATTTGTTGATATTGACATTTCAGTCTCAGTTTTTCAGATCAGAATACAACCCCAGTAATGAATTAAATTAAGCCAAACTGAAAAATTAAAGTGAGTAACATAAAACTGACTAGAACCTTTATTTGCCAGCTATATTCTTATCAGTATGTGAATCAGAAATTCCATTTTCTTCATGGAAAAAATCACCTTTATTCCCTCCAAGTTCTCCTGTGGAATCCCTTCGTTCAACATGAGTGTCTTCAAAGCTTTCTAAAAACAAAAGATGTGAAGGCACATGAGTAGTTACTTTTGTTTCAGCTGCAAATAAATTACAAACAGAGCTAAAGTTTTAGTACATAAAAATAATAACTAAAAATTCAGAAAGCAAATAAAGAGTAAAAAATATTCCTTAAAAGTTTTCAATAGAGTATTTTAAAAATACAAGTTATTCAGTAATTGCATTGTAAATAAATGTTTGGGCATCTTATCTGACAAGTGCCTTGATTTGGGTAAGTAGTTCTATGTTAAGCAATCCAATAGAAAAAATATTCTGTCAATAATTGCTTATATTATGAAAATAATGCAGAAAAAATATATTTTGCTGTATTCTACTCTGATATAAAAGAATTGGGATATTTTGTATCTATTCCTTCTAGTCACCTGAAAAAGTGTTTTATAACTATATGACCCAGTGCAGTCTGACGTTGTCACTGAGATTCTGTCCCATCCATCAACAGTCAGAAACACAGTCCTGTTTTGCAGACTACTAAAAAGAGTTTAAGTTACTGTTAGAAACACGAAGAACAACCAAAGGTATTTTATCTGAATGACAATAGGATAATAGCATTCTTCTGAAAAAACAAATAATTTTACCGTAACATGACTTCCCATCTCCTTGCAGATTATTTGGGCATGGACCACAATAGTAAGAACCAAAAGTATTGAAGCAAAATACTCCAGGGAAGCAAGGACTGGACACACATTCATCTACATCATCTTGACAATTTTTACCTGCATTGAAATACACATTTTTTTTTTATATATATACTATCATGTCACTAGACTTTGACAGTGTGTTTATAAAAGATAAAAGTAGAATGTATGCAGGTGCTGAAATACAAAAAGGGCATCTATCAAGTGCAACAAAGCATTTCAGTACATCTAATAAGTACAGCTGACTAGCTTTGCTATTCACATTGTATCAAGGATCTTGCTTATTGCAGAATATGAAGATGATAGGCTGTAGGGACTACATGTTCATCTGCAGGCATAGGAAGAAACACACTGTAACCAAACTCATCACTCCTATGTTTCACCATGTTGCTGAGTTTACCTCTGAGGAGGAAAACAATGGAAATTTTCTCTCATAATATAAACAACCATTGTATTCATGCAAGAAAAATCTTGAAGTATATCATATAACTTTATCACAAGACCATAAAATTTCTTCACACTCTAACAGTAAAACTATTTACAGTCAAAAATTTAAAAAAAAAAAAAAAAAAGTAGAATAAAAGTAGAAATTCCTATTTATCACTAAATGTGATAAATGTGTGTAAATAAAGTAGCAATTTACCTTGAAGTTCAGGTGGACATTCACAGTAATAGCTGTTTATTCCATCCACACATCTGCCAATACCACAATGGTTAAGTTTACAGTCATCAGTATTCACTTGACAGAGATCACCTTCAAATCCAGCCACACACACACAAAGATATCTTCCACTTCCAGGTGGGAAATTAATGTTTGTCACACATGAGCCATTATTTAGGCAATCACATGATTTTACACTGACCTACAAGACATGCCCAATAAGAGTTTTCTTTTTTTTTTAAATGAACTAGCAATGAATTTTGTAATTAGATATCTTTAAATATCTTACTAGTATGTACCTTTTTACTGTAATATTCATTACCTCTATTTTAACCTTAGTCTTTGCATTGCAGTCATCTGTCATAGAAAATGTTAATTTATTAGGATTCATTGACACAGCTTTCCACAAAAGGAGACCTGATGGGGAAAGACTGGCACCTTCTGGACCAGAATCCAATGTGAAATGAATAGCAGAACCTTCTGGATCTGAAGCCAAAAACTGATATACAAACTCTTCTCCATAAAAAGTCTGTAGCGTACCCTGAAAAGTTTCAAGCACTGGAGGCTGGTTGTCTGCAACAAAGGAGATATTTACTCTTTTAAGCAAAAGTTGCAATACACTTATAAAAATTAGAAAGGAACATATCTTTCTGTTATGGAAATCACATGTAATTATTTAAATTCTAACATCATTTGAATGGCACAGGAAAAGCACATTATAACTGTAACAACGTAACCAAGACCTTACTCATACTACACAAGAGCTTGCAAAGATGCATTGCATCCATACATAGAAAGAACTGAGAATTTATTGAATGTAAACACTGTATTTTAACAGTACAGAGATAGTGTGCAGATGAAAGTACAGGAAGCCACAAAACTCAAATGTGATTGGTGTTTCCCTTAAGAAATGAACAGACATTGTTAAGCAATCCTCAGGAATAGGCTGCAGTGACCATCTTGGCAAAACTGAGCATGAGGTGATGGAATAAGTCATTCACTCACTGTTCCTCAAAAGGATTACAACCACACATCTTACTCACTGGCAAATCTTAGTCTGTTTAGATGCCTGCACGGTTGAGCTTTCACCTATTTGGCAGTAGGAACTATATTTCTAGAGATATCAGTTGAAAACTAACGAACAATCCCATGCACCAGGACAAGTTCTGTGAAAGAGAGAAGCAGAAACGCTGAGGAGAGAGAGCATAAGTGTTGAAGTTGAGACATAGGAAGGCGATTAAGATTGCTAAATTTTGGGTTACACTGAAGTGACTGCTCCAAGCAGGAACCCATCCACTGTGGCAGATACCATGAAGGGAGAAGAAGCTGTAATCAGTGTCTCAGCAATTAGATTCTGACACCCTGTTCCTAATGTCATCCACTATGGAGAAGAGGTTGTTCTCCTTGGCTTTGGGGAATTGCCTTTGGTTTACATTCTTCTCCCATTTCTGACTTTGCCAACACTGAATTCCAGTCCATGACTGCAATACGGAAATCCCTTGACTCCCTGACCACTGGATGAGTTTAATTTTATTCATTTCATTCAGGTTTTATTCTTTTGGAATAGGTATAGCTACCTTGGCTTTCGGTACAAGTTGGAACTAGAAATAGATTCAGCAAGAGGCACCAGAAGTCCTATTCCTACAGGACCCTTCCCAATCCAGGCAGAGTCTTGCCAGCACATTAATCCATGAAAACACTGATGGAATGCTTGTATTGGAGATGTTATGGACTTGTGTTGATGAAGCAGGCTGAATGGCTGCTAGCAAAGCCCCAAGAGACATCCCATTTGGTGAAGAGACCCATATAATTTGTATAGCTAAAGACCAACATCTAAGCCAAAAGAGCTACAACTTCTAAGCTAGAACTTTGTACTATGGAGAAGGAAAATGAAGAATCTAGACTTGGGTCTTCTTTTCATAGTGTGGTTCCTAACTAGACTGAAGCATGACAGCCTTGGATATACTTTCAAGTATTTGTTTAGGCCATGTATCTATGCCATGGATATGCATTATGTCCAAATATTAAGCTAATAAATATGATATGCTATTTAATTCAGTTTGTGTTCCCCTCTTGTTTGGTATTGGAGTAATTTGTTGGAAAACAGCTTTTATTCCTAAATGGTGAAGACCAACATTTGTGGATGTAGCTGTGCCAACTATCAAAAGACTTCAAAGTGTCAATTAGGCTGAGAGTTGTTGATTTTCAGTAGTTATTTATAAGGGTTATGGGGGATCAGGGCAAGAAAAAAAGAAAAAAAAAGTCTGACTTTTACATGTATGGTCTGGAACACAAAATAGCATTTTCAGAAATTAGGAGAAATGTCAGACGAAAACCAAGATCAAATTACAAACTAAAGTAGTGGGTACTAGCTTTAAATGAAACACTTAACTAGTTAAACTTAAAACTTCACTATTTCCATAAATTTAAAAACTTAGTAGATTTTCAACCTGCTATTTAAAAAAAATAAATATTTAAAACTTACTTTCAACAACTGACCAAGTTAACTTTGATACGTCAGGTCTGCAGAGTAAGCAAGGGCTGGTGGGATTTGTGTCACCTTCACCATAACAGAGTCCATCTATGTTGCATGTTTTCTCCTTTTAGAGAAATGACAATGTGATTCATTAAATTTTGGTTATCAAACAATAAGTCTAGATGAATTTGTAAAGTGTTAAATAAAATCTAATCTATTCTGCACTTTCACTAGAAAACTAAGGTTGTTTTTAAATCTAAACAACTGATTTTTAAATCTAAACAACTGATAGCATGCTTGTGTTTATTTGGTAATTATATTAAGTGCTTTTGGTTTGATTTCTTTTAATTCAAAATTGCCTCATCCCAGCTTCTCTTTTTGTGTTTATCATTTCTGTGCATGGAAAATCCCTGTTGGAAACAAGAACAGGGTATGTTTTGCTGATTTTTCTAGATTTTTCTTCTGCCTGAAAAGGTGCGTATTTTCATAATAAACATACAGAGTAATGAAATACATACCTTTAATGTACAAAGCCCAGATTCCTGTGGTTCACATGTCTGACAGGCTCCATCATATAATATCATTGTTTTAGAGTTGCTATAAATGAATCCATCATTAGAAATCTGCAAGACGTACAGTAAAAATGGATTAACCCATACAAGTATCAATGTATCACCAGTGTGGACTGCTAGCATGATATTCAACTCAATGACAGACACTTACATTTAGCTGTTTAAACTCCTATAATAGTCAGTAGAAATCTAATCAATCCTGCCAGTAAGTCTAGGCAGATATTTGACCAACCACACGTAGATGCCTATTTTAGGGTAAACTGAACCGTGTGTAGGCTCCATGGACCTTATTGACTCAATCTGTATGACAGCTATCCACCTCACACAGGGATTTGTACATGTAGAGTAGGCTAAACTCAATTTTCCCATAAATGTTTTTTATGTCATTTTAAATGCACTTGGTAACTGCCTGGCCTTTAACTTCTACTCTTGAAGAATGTGTGTCTCTGTAGCTTCTAGGTCATATCTACCAGTCCCCTTGCAGGAGAACACTCAAATGGCACTCAACACTTAGGCTTAGACGATGAAAACAAGATCCCAAATTAACCAAGCTGAGTTCCACTTTAGTACCATTAAAAAAAGGATAGTATCTGTGCAATATATTTTCATCTTAACAGGGGTGTCTGAAAGTGAGTATTTGAAATTTCTGCAAGTACCTTTATTTGCCACCTGGCAATGGGTTTATCATCAACCAGATCCATGACATCAGACTGCTGGCCATCATTTGGTAACTGGCAGTCGACAGTCCTAGCATTTTGGAAGGCAGCTGGCATAGTTAGATGTTCTCTGGGAATCCATTGGCTATCGCTATACTAAATATCAAGACAGAAAATCTGTTTTTCAGTGAAATACATTATGAAAATATTTTTATCAGAGAAAAAAAAAAAAAAAGTATTGCACAGTGCTTGAACAAGTCTAATGGCTCTGGATTAGAATGCAGTGGGAAATATTAAATACCATTATTTGCACACATAGATTTCTACCTAAGCCTGCTATTGTGGAAGAAAAGGCAGAGAAGTCTTTCCTGCCAAATGGCCCTTTGACACTGCACTGCCACGGACAAACAGTTCTTCCAGCTGGAGGGTAAAGAGAGGGTTAAGCAGCAGGTGGTCCTCTTAACAACACTGATCTGCCGTATAAGTGCCTCTGTCCCTCTCCATCCCTGCTTCCAGGAGAGGACAAGCTTTAGTCAAATGAACAGAAGAGGTTTTGGCAGGGCTCAGGTATCATTCTGGGAGCTGGGGGAACACTGGCAGTTAGCCATTAAACCCTTGCACAAGCCAATAGATTACACCATTAACCCTGTAAACTCTTCTTCTAAACTGGAGTGAGGACAAGTCATCCAAGGATCCATCTTGAGAGTTCAAGGTAACAGAACAGGGATGATAATACTATTTAATACTATTTGATCGAAGTATTGATGTGGAAGCAGGGATAAGCATACTGAAAATAAAAGTTTGATGGAAGTTAAGAATGCAGACTAAGAATCAAGAGGACAGCAAGATCAAAATCATTTTGATCTTGACAAGGTTTTACTGAGCTGGCACATTTTTTCAGTTACAGGAGGTAATCAAGGCATTTATTCAATCCCAGTCCCGACATGGGGAGTCATCTGCTGATAAGGCACTTTTTTTTTTTTTTACAAACAGAAAAATAACAGGAAAATAAAAACTTCTGCTGAAAAGACATACAAGCTAATTTTATTCAACCATTTTGTTTTTCTTCACCCTATACTCAGTTAAGGAATTCACAGCAATGGTTAGTAAAAGTGTAACAGTTAAATATTTCTAAATATGTCATTTTGAGCACATTTAGTATCATAACCTTTGAAATGTGATGCAGTCTATTTCTCCAGAAATCTTTTGTTATTAGCTGGAGGCAAGTTCAGATAGTTATTTCAGAAACAATTAACCTTTCAAAAAACAATCAAAAAACTTTCAGATCTACTAGCATTCTAGCTCATTAGGTTCATAGAAAAACTTACTTCTGCAGTTCAATGTAAGCAAGAAGGAACTAAAACTGTATTTTCATTTTGGGGAGGTTAAACACACTCTCATGCTTTACAAAAATCTGAGTAATTCTGGACCTGTGTAATCATAGGTTCCTTGGCCATGTCCTACCCAAACCTCTATCAAGAGATGTGCAGCAGTCCTGCGTCTGTGATGTACTTCAATACAGAATTCTCTGAATCACCTCTTTTAGCATCGTGCACGAAACCTACATCATTCCTAACATGGCAGGAGAGCCCATGGACAATGGATTTGATTTAACCTTTCAAAAGTGAAAATATAAACCGCAAGAAATTCAGTGTGTATTAACTTTAAATTCTGCTAACATGCCTTTTCTATGAAATTTTGATCATTTGTTTAATCTCAAAATACATGGATTCTATACTGTTGCAAATCCATTGACATTTGCATAAAATCATGATTACTCTGGCCTGAAAAATTAAACAAAACTAAACAAAACAAAAACCCCGAAACATCCTTTCTTTTGTATTTTCAAGGAAACAATTCTCAGCTTCCTCCTCAACTGCAGGTAACAGCAATAGTGTTCATTTTCTAATCTGGGTCTTGCAAGTGAGAAGATCATCAGTAAAAGTGATTAAATAGATTTTGTAGTTAGGAGCCAAACACACCCCTACAAAGAGTGTTACATCAGAATACCTTGACATGAGTTAAAACTGAGACATTTCTAACTGTGATAAGTGAACTCCCAATAATTGTCTCACTGTGACCTTAGTCTAAAAATCTTTTAACCTAATGGAGTGTAAACTTACTTTTGACTTTATCATTTGAAGCCAACGTGCAAGATGAGTGGATACATGTTATGTTTAAGAAATATCTATAGCCAGCATTGTTATCTGCCAAATACAGAATCTGCAAAAATAATTTTAGCATCTGTTGAAAACAGCTAAGGAAAACCTTTTTTTGTCTCAAGAAGAAAATTTTCCCCATGAGTGGTTCCCCTTTTGCCATCTCCCCCCACCGCCATCATCACCTCAATAAAAACCAATTTTACTTTGAAGCTCTTTTTATTCTCATGTCTAACATGACATAAAAACTTGTAATTGCCAATTGTTTATTCCAGGCTTACACTTGTAAACTGCTTGTAAATTTGCCTTGAGCAAATTCTGGGTCTAAGTAGCAACAGTCTCTTTATACAGATTCCTCTCAGTTTACAGTGCAACATTTTTAATCTCCTGTTCAAACCTGGAGTATAGAGCTGACATATGTATCATTAAATAGCTGTGGTATTCTACCCCAGGGAAATGGACAACACATCAAAAATGCCTTTCCCTTTTTGTAACAGATTTACTATGTTTATAAAAGGGCTATTTTGAGCATTAGATTTGAGACAGAAATCTAGTAACATCTTTAACCTCGCTGTCCTTTTTTGAAAGAAGTGGTACTTTGATTCCTCTCCATAAGCACTTAAGAAACCAAACAAGGATGTACTGGCTGTTACTAATAGGGCTGCCTTTGCCCTTTTCTGATGGATAGCTGCCGTATGCTCTTATCTCCCTCTCGGCTGCTGAACATTCCCATTATGTTTTGTATTTCTCTTATCATGGAGGAAATGGCAATCTTGGAAAGACTTGAGTGTCTGCTGCAAAGAGCTGAGTGCCTTTGCTTTTAGCTTCTACTAAAGCACTGGGCTGTACCCACAGCAATGAATAATGCGTTAGACATTTTTTCCCTCGTTCCCCAAGAAATTTAAAATGCAATTGTTACTATTCAGGGAGACCTACCTGTAATTTGATAATTTCACATTTCAGATTCAATGACTCCCTGAAGCCATGTCCAAAAGCTCTGACTGATGTACAGTCATACTGTCGAATATCGCACAGGCCAGCATTCTCCAGCTCTGTAATTTCTGGTGCCTGGTCTTTGAAGCAGAGATTAGATAATGAATGTCAGTATATTAACTCATGCACACACATTTACATCAAGCCATATGTTTATTTCTCTATCCAACTAAGAAAACTATGCAAACAACAAAATCTGGAGCCAGTTGAAGAAGAACATAAACAGAATTTTTTTTTATTGTTAAAATGAATCTTAACTTTAAAGCTAGGCGTTTTGTCTTCTCTTGGAACTTGAATATTATGAAGCAGAAAAAAATACTCATCTGATAACAAACACTTGTGAATATGTGTTTTGCTTTCTCATCTATAGTTCTGTACATCACCCTTGCAGAATAAAATCTAAATGAAACTCAGGCCCTAGTAATAGGAACTGGAAAGGTTACAGTTATGCAATAATTTATAATGGGATTTTTCTGTTTAAAGACTAAACAAAAATATCTCAGGTGGGAGTTATTTCAGGAAATAAACTGACAAAGATTAGAATACTCAAAAATAGTTTTTATGAAGCAAAATCAGGTTATTTGACTTCAAGATGAATCAAATATTACTATTATTCTCTTACATCTTTCTCTATTTGCTTTTAAATAAGTCACTAAAGCAAAAACACCATTGCAAAACAAAATATTAACAGGCTTTGTTTTGAAAGGGTTTTGACTTTTGTAGCACTTTTCCTGTTTTTCCAGTGTATCTGCCTAACTGAATTTTTAATGAATGTCTTACTTAAAAAAAAAATCAAACCAAACCCAAAAAACACCTGCCCAGCTCTATTTGCTGTACCTCTCTTTTCTTCACCATCAGTTCTTCTCCCAACACATCTAACAGCTTACAGAGATGCAATATCACCAAAGAGAAAGACATCCTGCTTACATTTAATAAGCAGGATCACACAGACTATAAAAAATTAGGGAATGGATGGATGTGGTAGATCTTCCCTGAAGACAGCATGTGGAAACACTGCTAATCTCTTGGGGCAATACTCCGGATTGCAAACTCACCAAGTGGTAAATTTTTTAAATCTGCCATACCAGAAACTAAGTCCGTGTTTTGCCCTTCAGAAACAAGAAGGCTGAATAGAAAACAATTATGGCTGTATTAAACTGGAACTAAATTGCTGGATAATGAACAGGGCCACCGTAGGGAATCCCTGTCAGAATACAAAAGCAGGAGAGAAAGGCAGCAAAATAAAATGTATGTTGCACAAACATTGAGAACATTACTTAAGTAAATCTCTTTTTTCCCCCCACTTACCAGGCATAATGCTGCAGTCGTATGAGCTGTAGCCTTGAAAACATGCACAGCCCCATTCTGTACATTCTCCATTACCATTGCAGAGACCGGGACACTTCAATGCAGTAAGTAAGCTTTCAACTGACTCTTGAAGTTCCTGTCGGTTGTAATTTATTTCTTCTAAAACTCTCTTCTCACATTCGTTCTCTAGAAGAGCTAAGGAAGCTTCTGCCCAACTGAGGTCATCTTTCAGCAGCAAATCTTTAACACACATATTGATTGCATCCTCTATTCGCCGGCCAAGGAGGCCACCACAAGATCTTCCTATACTGGAATTAGCTATTGCCTGCTGGCATAGTAACAAAGTGCTAGACTCGGTGAGGCCAGAAGGTGTGGGCCAAGAAGGAAGAAACTTTTGATCTGTGTCAGTGGCATGGTCCTCTGGGAAAAAATAACTATACCCCTCTAGGTCTGTTTGGCTAAGACTTTGGAATAGAAACACCGGATGGTAATCATAATAATTTTGGCGTTTCCCCCGACTTGTAACAGATTGACTTTTGTGAAGATGACTACTGTAAGGGTGAGAATTTCTTCTATTGCCTGAGCCTGAAGTTCCTTCTCTTTCTACACCAGTATTTCCCACTGAGGTTGCAGAGACAACTCTGTTTACTAGAGGTGTTTTGTGAAGATTTGTTTGATTATCCTCCCTCTGCAGAAGTGTAGATGAATCCATTTCATGTGCAGATGAACGTTTCTTTAAGCCTCTGACAAGATCAACAGGACCGAGATACTCAGCAGTGACATCCAGCCCTGGTATCAAAGAAAGAAATCTACCATTTTCACTGTCTTTACAAGACAGAGGGAGCTCTGATTTAGAAACTGTGTCTAGTTTATCCACTGATTGATATAATCCAGCATCTTCAAGTGCACAGTCACAGAAGATGATTTTTCTAGGAGATGTTAAAGAAGCAGGTGTCTTGTCAAACAAGCTATCTCCTGGTGAAATTCTGGAGAAGAAATAAAAAGATGAAACTGTATATGAACCTTCTTGCCTATTTTTGTTGTTTTAGTAAAGCATTAAAGTTTGTTTTGCTTTGTGTTGTTTCATACTTCTATAGCACAGACCACAGGATCTGCAGCATACAGCTATATTTAAGGACCCCAGTTAAATCACAAAACCATGAGAGTGACTTGCAACAGAAGAATTGAGAAGAGCAGATCTTTTTTGTGTACCTTGATACTTTGTTCAAAACCTGCTCAATTTAATCTTAGGTTGTATTACTTAAATGCTAATTTGGCTCTTCGGTTACAATTTGCTCTAAAACTAATTATGGAATATACCAATGACATTCTAACATTAACTTAAAAATTAGGAAAATTATTTTTATTTATTTCAACAAGTTTCTAAGACTGCAAAGGAAAGGTTGAACCAAAAGTGATGACATTTGACTGGAACAGAAGTATTTTGTTACCTCCATTCCTTAATAAAAGAAAAAAGACCATTAGTGTGGTTTGGGATTTCCACTCCACTTGCAGTGTGATAGTCATTCTCTGCACTTCCGTCAAAGGTGCCACAGAGTCCCATCGTATGTCTGTAATCTGAACTGGGTGCCCTAAGCGTTATGCTCATTCCCCATTCACTCACATCAGCACGAACGAAAGCTCCAGAAGAAAACAAAACCTAAAAAGAGATCAATGATACCATCATGAGAAGCATTATTTTTATTTTACCTAATAAAACCAGGTATGTTTATTGGCAAGGAACAATTAGAAAAGGCCAGGCATATAAAGACATTCTGTTAAATTCTGGCTCTATTCTGGATCAGACAAATGTCATTATTTCCTCTTCTCATGAAGCCCTGTAAATAAAAACCCTATACATGTCAATCTTAGCAAGCAGCTAGATGGTGCACTATAGGTCCGTAAACTTTGCCCATCGTTAGTGGTTATATTGTGGAAGGTCAGTGACTGCAAAACCACAGAGAATCAAAGATCAGGTGGGCTGCTCAGTCATCACAGACTAGCATATGGAAAGGGATGATTCTGGTAATAGGAATAGACTCTTTGGCAGCACCTTTCTCAACTTCCTTTTTGTCAGCTACATTATTCACTGTATTAGTAGCTTAATATAGTCACTTTCCACCTGGAAAGCACACCCTAAATGTTCTAGATAGCTCAGAAGAGTCTCAAATATTTACTATTTAATTTTAGGCAACTTTACAATCTCTTGAAAGAAATACTAGAAGTCTTAAGAACAAAATCCGCTATAAGTTTTAATGCTGCTTCTGTTATTAACTTGCTGTACAAATCTGAGCAAGTCACTTAATTTTTCTGGTTCCTCAGTATACTTTTAATTTCTCCATTGCCTCATTTCATATAAATATTTCATATCTGAGGTCTCCAGATGAAGTGCTTCAGATAAAACTTAAATATTTAAAATAGCCTTACACCAACGGCCCAAACCAAGGTGAAAAGGCGTATCTGTTTTTATGACTTGCCTTTCAGACTATCAGAGAGATTAAAGAGCAGTTGAGGGGTTCGTTTTTACATTCTGCTTCATTTGACGTTCAGTGGAGTACTACAGCAATTCTATCTACAAAAGAAAAACTGCAGGAAATTATAAAAGCGAATGTGAATGTTTATCTGAGGGTCACACACTCTAGAGAAACCATCTACATTTCTAATTCTGTGGATGTCATTTGGCAAACTTAATTATCTACATGCACAGCCTTCCTATATGACACTGGCACGAGCAAAACAGAGCACACAGAGGTCTCATTTTGGAACATCAGGGCTGCTAAATAAGTGCAAATTCAATCTGAAAACTGCACCTTCCACACAAGGGTTGTATACTGTGATTGACAACATGGTTCCAGAAAGGTATGCATGTTGATGCATCCTTGTCTTTGAGGACAACATCCTTCACTTACAAGCAAAACACTGGTCAAAGGACTATGACTGTGAAAAAACATTATGCTATTGCTTAAGTGCAGAAAATAAAGTATGTTTTAGTTCTGAAGTTGGTGTGAATTGGTAAAAATCATTTCTGAGATAACCACTACATCTGCAAGCAATTATTTACTACTTACTGTTACTTTTCTTCCTAGGTAGGATTCAGTGATTCTGACATTGCTTCCTGTTGTGTCTCTGCTTATTACAGATAAGTGTGGCTGTGACTCACGTAGCTGACCACTGCACATGTCAAATGCAATTATATCACTTCCTTCTTTGGCAACAAAGCCACAGTTACAGGATGCTGGGTAGCGAAGACTTCCACAGTCCCACTGGCGAACATGAACTTCAAAATCTCGAGACGTACTCTTATAGAGAACAAATGTTCCTGTTTTAAAATTGTCATAGAGTCTGGAATCAAAAGAATGACGTGTGATATCACTTTGGTTATAAAATAACTGTATCACCACATGTCAGCAACTTTATCTTAAAACATTTCTAATATTTGGTGAACTTTGATACTGCAACTCATTTTTCCTGCATCAGAAAAAAAAAAACCAAACCAAACAGTACAGCCCACAAACCAACACACAACTTCGTTCTGAACCAACACCACCATATCTTCCTCTGTTCAGCTCTAAATCAAAACAATTAAACCTGTTTTACAGCAGAAAAATAAGGAATGAAAGAAGGATCATGAGTGGAGTATATGTAGATAATGGTTGTGAATGGAAACATAACCATGAAGCCACCACTGTTCTTTGGTGGGTTTTTTTAACAGTGCTTATGACCAGGAACTGGAAGGTACATCTCAATCTTTATGTTTCTACAGCAGTGCACCTGTGTAGCAAGAGCAATAAGATGCATAGCAGTGTGCATGTGGGGGGCAGCTGCTGAAGTCTGCATAAGTACCCTTGACCAAATAATTTAGAAAGTCACATGCTTTTCAAAAGGTCTGCTTTATTAAGATGGAGATGGGGAGTGTTTATTCCCAAAGATTTGAAAATGATTTAAGATGAAAAACATAAACAGCGACTTTCTCTTTTTTCCTTAGGGTTAGCCAATTTAATGATTCAGCAGTGCGAAGGGAAAAAAAAAAAAAAAAAACAAAAAAAAACAACAAACCCCAAACTTTTGCTGCAAGTTTAACAGCCTCTTGGCTATAAATGGCATTTTACAGTTAACTGCAGAATGGTGATTTGCTTTGTGTATAATGGGCAGCAGACAGACTGCAGATGGCTACCCTGCTGGGACTGCACAGCACTGCCCATGATTCAGCAAGGACAGTTCCTTTTCTATTTGTTTCCCTAGTTTGTAAGATAAAGTAGCAATAGACTTTATCCTTAAAAAGAAAGTTCTTTCGCTGAAGCATCACTGCTTCATAAGAAAGGTTGATCACAATGCATCAATAGCTAAAATGCCCAGTGAAGCCATCCCTGTAATTTCCACTGAAGAGCGAATTGCAAGATCAGGATAACCATAGTGACTTTATTATTATTATTACTAGTCACAGTGCTATCAGAGAAGCAGTTACAACTTGTCTTTTCCCTTCCTTTATCAAGTTCACAAGAACAAACAGGTTGTGGGCTGAACATCCTTTTTTGGAGGCAACATATTCTCTTCCTCTCACCCTGCCACTTGAAGAAATGTGCTTCTGCTGAGCTGAGAATATACAAGTTCACGTGTGGAACCTGTGTTTGTTTTGACACCTACCATGAATTAGCAACACTTTGAAAGACAGAAGCATACCAAAAACATGCCAGTTGTGGTCAGAGGTGCTTGTCCTCGCTTCAGAAAGAAGGTCAGTGATGTGTGAGTGACAACTGTGAATAAGTTGCTTTCAGTGCCATTAATGAACTCAGCACAATGCTACACATACAGCAGATATCTTCTAGCAACTTGATCCTTACAGGGATCCCAGAAATAGGGATATGACGTTATAGACCTACTTGGCATATTTATCTAGAAGTGGAAATAGTCCATCTGCTTCACTCTTTTGCCACAACCCAAAATGTGCATTTAGAAATACAAACATTACAAACATTATCATGACTGGCAAGCTTTTACTAGCTACAGCATGTTTACCCTTATTGTCCAAGAAAGAGTATAAAACGCAGAGCACGCTTGTGGTAAACCAGCTAACTTGTATCACCAGCACCGATTTAACAAAAAAAGCCCCAACAAACAATAAAAAAACCCCACTTAATTTTAAGAGTAACAATCCAGTGATTACCTTCCATCAAATGTAATTATATGAGGGTCAGTAAATGAGTAGCAGTAGGCAGTGGGTAGATCCTTCACTGTAATCTTCAACACAAAGAAGCACATAGTGAGCCATGTCAGATTAAGAAATAAACACTCAGGCACATTATTTATTTTATGATACTAGTTCACTTTCTAATAAATGTTATATTATACTTTTAACCAATCTAAGTAGCTATATTAATATTCAAATGTTTAAAAAAATAAAACAACCCCAAACTTAATTCAAATGAAAACACAGCATTTGAATGAAAATAAAACAATGGAAAATTAACCACTTAGAAATCTTGGTGTGAGCCAGCATATCACAACTGAAATAGATGCTGCATTTACATCAGCCACATTTCTGGCCAGTTACTTTTACAGAGGTAAATATGAAGATTTTCAACCTGTGTGCTTTCTGGAACATAGCCATTCCACAGGAAGTTCTCACTGGATATAGGTTCGACTGCAATTCTGGTAATTCTGTCTCCATCCTGCATAAAGTCTGTCACAGCAGTGAAATAAATTACAGCTTGACTACAGATTCCATTGTTGCAGGGTTTCTGGAGAAGATCCACATGACAAGAAGAAAGAGCCAAGTTTAAACCTAACTGCTCTTTACCTGTTTTAATGAAAACAAATCATTAGTGAGTCTTCCACTAAATAAGTCACCTGTTAATACAGATACTAACTTAGCTACGAGCCTTTTCATAAATGAAAATAACTATGCATTTTGCCTGGGTTTGGTCATGCTAAACCCCCTCTCTACTTCTTCATACACACACCCAAGAAAATGGTTTTGAACTTTCCAGTTTGATAGCCAAATGAAAATCATGATAGTCTTGCTGATGTAACATAAAAATGGTTATCTGCATAGGCAAGACTCCTCCTGGGGCTCACAGGACTTGTGCTTGAGAAAGTACTACAGAAAACAGTAATAATAGTAAAAAATTAGGACTTTACACTGCATGTACAATACTTGCAACACAACAGGTCAACAAAATGAACTGAATTATAACCTTTGCAAGTATCTGGGTATTCTGTCTATTCAAGTTAAAGAATACGGCTCTGATATCCACAGCTGCAAAAAACACCTAACTTCAACAAGTAATCGATTACGGAAACAATTCTTCCATACTTTCAGCAGCAGCAGATACACCCTGTGAAGATTTTAACATTTTAGAAAGTATTTTACAATGTAATAGCTTCTTCAAAGAAGCAGACCAGTGTGAATATTTAGAAAAACACATTAAACCCAGAAAATGCAGCAAAAATCAGGATAATACTTACCTGTATCAACAGTATTTAAAGTTAGTGAGATTTTGCAGTCACTTTCAAGCTGGCTAAACTCAGGGCAAGGAATAGGAATGCTGCTTTCTATTGCCAGTCTGTATTCCTTCCCGTCTTCTGATATATCATGTATTTCTGGACGTATCTAGCACAGAAGAAATCATACTTAAAATGCAGTCTTCATGGGTGAACTACAGTATTGTTTACTCTCTAACTAGGAGTAAAGTATTAAAAACTAAAAAGACTAAATGCCAAGGTGCATGGCCTGCTCCCTTTGATCAGGGTTATTTAGATGGTCCGAAGAGCAGCGGCATACTGAGGAGAAGGTGAGGACACAGCAGCAAGAGTCCTGAGAATAACAGGCAAGGATAAGGAAAAGGCAAGAGTAAAGACTAGCTAGAAAGGTAAGGAATTAGCAAACCACGTTACCACTATAAAAATATATTCTCTGGGTAACTTCTGGAAACTAAAATACAAGCGGATATGCAGTATTGTCTGGGAGGAAGCGGGGGGGAGCTGCCTACAGTCAGCAATGTCCCAAAAGGATTTGGAAGCACCATATTCCTCCTGGGACTCCTCTCTTACAACCCAGATCACTATAGATACATATTAAAAAATGCAACTAGAGTTCAGTAGCAGAGGCCTACAACTGAGCATTGTACCTTGGGTGAAACAGGACTATTCCCAACAAATAATCATGTGCAGTACGTCTTTCTGGGACTGGGGTCCCATTCCTGGCCAGCAAATTGGTCCCTGTAGCTATTAAAGAACAGTTAAGAATTCAGTAAGCACTCACTGTAAGAATTAAAGTGAGTTTGGACCCTGGCCTTGGCTCATGCCTCAGTTTCCACCTCTAAGCCCAGACCAGGCTGGCCTCACCCATCCCTCACCCCCACGGCCAGCTGGCGAGAGGCCCTGGCCTGGGCCGTGCCACGAGTCGCGCGCTGGGACAGCCTGTTGGCGTAGGCCACAATCACGTCAGAAAAGGCAGCAGCCGTTAAGCGTAATGGAGAAGAGCGTGCCAGGGCTCACGTGTGAGCTGTGGCCTTCCTTAGGTTACAAATACAGCGTCAGAGTCGACTCTAGCTGCTGGAGACTGGGGCTTTCACTGCGCTGTCGTAACTTGTGTCAGTTGCCGAGTCAGCGTTCCAGCACCTTGAGTACATGGGGATCATGAAAACAGCTTTGATTCTTCTGCTTTTTGGAAAATTTAAGTTCACTACAGCCAACAACAGGCTCTATTAATTCAAAATTAACAGGTTTTGAATGCCCTATAGTCAGAGGTCTGACTGCTGTAGCAATACTCAGAAAGACTCCTACTACAATGAAGTAAAACATTATTTTTCTTACAGAATTACCTTAATGCCAGCAAAAAATTCCTTGCTCTCAACAGAAGAGCTTTGTATATCTGGGTCCTCCATGAAAAAAGCGGAACTGCTACAGTAGACCTGTAGGGTAAAACCAAAATAATGTAACACATTTTTGGTATGAAGTGTCACATGAAGCTAAAACCCAGCCACCATGGGTCAGTCTGATGGATTCAACATGCCCAGTCTCCTGTTTGCACCAGAAGTTACCAATTGTCAGTGGTACTACTCAAGAAAAACACAGAAACAGATCGAGTGTCCTAAGACTTTTCCATGGCGCACTCCACCAGTGGTGCAGAGAATTCTTACACGGAAGGCCGCACGCAAACCATCATGTTTAACAAGCACCTAAATCTCCGCGGATTTAACAAATCCCTTCCGGACCACTTCTGCACCCGATGGCACCTTGTGGAAATGCATTCTAGACTTTATTATGCGTTATTTACTTCTTTTTGCCTGTTTCACATTTGTTGCTTTTCAATTTTTATTTTGAATTCCCATTAGATCTTAGATTATGCAAAACAGCCATCCCCTCCTCTTCCTCCTCCTACTATACTTTTTTCCTGGTGTTGTGGGCCTGGACAGTACTTTTCAAGCTGAAGAATTTCCTGTTATTTTCATCCACTGAACTAGTTCCATGCTACTAGACAATGTGGTTTTGCTTTGGTTTTGGTTTGTTTGTTTATATTGCTGTATCACTTTTGAGATGTGTTGACTGCACATGCAATATCTGAGATCCTGAGAAAACCAAGGATTCATAGCAGCAGCAGGTAGTTTCTGACTGCGCCTTTCCTTTCGATTGTCACTGAGCTAACATTGTCAGGCTACTATTCACAAAATCCCCAAAGGTTTTTTGAGAATTAGCAATTGCTATTGACCGTAAGCTATCCAAGCAGCCTGGCTGTGGCTCCAACACACATGCACACCAATCACATGCTTTATTGTTTTTTATTTTGGCCAGGAAAATTTAACCTGTATTTTGGTATATACAGGTAGAAAGCTTATTGATTTTCCAGTGCGTAAGCTTCTCAAAGTTACCATGAGAGCCTAGACTGTCATTCTGCTAGCATGCAAGTTAATGCAGGTACTCCCATTGCTTTTGATGGCAGAGATGAAACCATTTCAATCCAATCCTAGAGACAAAACCATCAAGTAGCAGCTCATTATTGATTCAGAGAAATCTAATGAACCAACAACATAGCTTCTCACAACCTGTAGCTCTTACAGCCTCTCACTTAGATGCAGTTACATCCAAAAATCTTCTTAATTTACAGTATCAAACAAAATAATAGTAGAGGGTGAAGAAGATGCAACTTGAATAAACATTTATCTCCTGGAGAAACACCATACTGTACTGAGACAGTCTCAAAACCTTAATGGCAGTGATAATTACTGATATATTCTGTGGTATTTCCACATTCATATGGGCACTGTTGGGGTAAACAACAGCTATAGACAACACAGTTCTGCCAGGAAAAATTATACAAGGTGCTGTGACTCTGCCTCTGACTGTTAGTGTCTACTGAGCATTTATGAAATTATAAGCCTTTAGATAAAATATCTATGGAGGAAAAATAACAGAATTACTAAGATATGAAGAGACTATAAGTATTTTTAACATACCTTGTCTCCAAGTCTGACATTTATCCCATCTAGTTCCAGAAGTGAGAACGTATGAACTGCTGTCTCACGTTTCAGTTCTTCTTTGAGACCTTCAGGAGAAAGTCTTGACCAAGTTACAATGAATCCTACTGAGCTGTTTGCAAAAGGAACATCAAAGGTACACCTGAGGTAAATGCTGCCTTTGATCAACTCTGCTGCAACTTTGGGAATGGCTGGTAGGGGTGGTAGCACGGATGGAGATGATGAAGGAGCCAGTTTACCTAGTCAAACAGAAGCGTGGTTTGTGCTTTTTATTCTGTGCAAAAACAATTCCGGATGAAATGACATCCACATATATTTTTAACATAGATTTTTCCAATTAATACACAAATAATATTTACCTTTTTTTATATGTGGAAAAATTATATAATTGCTTAGAGAATCAGAGAAAATGTGTATGTTCCTTTTATTAATTATTAAAAGGAGAAAAAACTCTTTATCAGCCTTTGATTATATTCTAGCCCATAGGAAGGTACTGAAGAGAGGGGGGAAAAAACNAGCATGATTTATAGATACATCTTATATTTGACTCCCAAAGAATCAAAGTAATCTGTAAATCATCATTATTAAAATTACTTTTTAACATTTTGGTACTTACTCTGAACATTACGCTGAGAAAGTACTTTTGTAATCCAAGGTCTGAAATTACCTCCAAACTGCTGATTTTGCAACAGAGCAATACTGTTGATAACACGAACATGTTTTTATTCAAGACAGAATATGACTAAATGTTGACTTTATTGGGTCACAGATAATCTTGAAAATCAAAACAAAATACTCACTGCTACAGACGCCTTGAATTAGCATTTCCTCAGGATCACAGGTCTGTGGCTTTGCATCTGAAACAACTATAAATTGTTCTTAAATTATATATTCACACACATACAGACTGTGTACACCAACGCTCTTAAATTATTGCCCTACGTTAAAAATACACCAAATATCACAAGACTGAAGTGTAAATTAGCAGAACAGATGCAATCTTGCAATCCGATCCATATACAATTATAGTAGCAGTCAGTACAAAGCCTGAAATCACAAGTAGATTGGCTACATCTAGGAGGAAGGGTACAAAACATTCTACCACCTCTACATCTTTTACTGCAGATGTGCCCAGCCAATACTTATAGAGGTTTTTAGTGAACAAAAAGGAATTAAACTATTCTCTTGAATATATATTTTGTCCCCCCGAATCCACATTTGAATGCTTATTCATTAACTGTAACCTCGGACAGCCAAATTCAGTGCAGACCTGCTTTGAACAAAAATCATCTTTCCTACAGGGGCCTAAGAAAAAGTGCTTGTGCGCTGCTATTGTTTGGTACTTTGAATGTTATAAAAAAAGTGGAACTCTGATTAAACATGTATAACCGGTGTAGAAAGAGGTTAGTCACTCCACTCAAACTAAGTCAAAAGGGCAGCAGCAACACTGAAAACCCCATTCGCCAAAAAGAAGAGCAGATTTTTACGTTCCACACTGCAGTGATATGATGTTTGAATTCCTTAGCATGTAAAGACTGTTTGAAAATTTGCATCAAGTGTTTACAGCTGTCAAGTGTTAAAGAGAAAACACAGCACGCATGGTAACCTAGATAAAAAAGCAGCACAAGAGTACAATGCACTTTGCATTAAAACATCATCTTAAAAGAGGGCTTTTAAACTCAAAATGTGTTTCAGATTTGCAGTATTCAGCAGAGCCAAACGAGAGCTATGTTTCTCGCCTACTTTGTTTTGAGGCAGTAAAAATTTGCTAGCTTGCTGCCTATTGTTTTTATATCCTCTTTCCTCTTCATGAGCTATCATCCACAGTAAATGCAAAGTCCTATAGCGTAGGAGTTCTTCATCGCTTCAGTCACTCGCATGCCAAAATGTCCCATTTCTAGCGTTTTTTTCTGTCAATAAACTCTTGAAGAATGCCTTAACAATGGGGCCTAAAGGTATAATGATGGGCCAATAAAGCACCAGAAAATTCACTGGTAGCATTGCTGTTAAGCTTTTGAAAGTGGTCAGTAATAGACAATATGACTTAGAGCAATATAGTATATGATGCATAAAAATATTGCTAGTATTTTCACAACTGTGTGTTATACGAGCTAATAAGAATTTCCTACTACACTTATTTGTCACTGTTGCACAGTACTTATAACTGTAAGGACTTAACCATGCCTTCCTTAAGTTATCTGAAACATCTGGCATAAATAATGAAATACTGAAGTTTGGAGCTGTGAACACCAACACATTTTTGCAGCACAAGGGTCCAAGACAACGCAAGACATTGCAAAAGGACTCCACTTCAGCTCTTTCTCTTAGTACTAATAAAGTGTGTATCAGTAGAGCATTTCTTTGTTGAATTTTCTTCTAGCAACAATGCGTATACTCTCCAGAAAGATGATAAAAGTTACAGTAAGAAAAATATTCTTAACCATAATTGATATAAATACAGTTTGGTCAAGTTCTTAAACAAAATTTACTCTGCACATGCAGTACTGGGTATTTGCAGAGTATGAGTGCCATTTTAAGTACTTTGAATTTTGATTTCTAGATGTGTCTTATATCCCTACCTCATTACATGGAAAATTTCCATTCTTAATTTTCTGGGCTTTCAACAACACTGGAATACTAAATGTCAGTTAAAAAGGGGTGGTGTGAACTCACCTTACCATACCAAAAAAATTTTTGATCATATCAACATTAAAAGTAAGAATTGCAAGAATTTTTAGCATCTATAACTATTTCCAGATATTTCCACTGAGCCAAATACTGGAGAAACACACTTACTCATTAAATACACATACTTAGTTGAGTTAAAGCATGTGTTTTCTCACCTTCTGCACAATACCCCATGCATCCTTGGGTGGGCTGCAGTAAGTAAACAAAGAAATCTCCGCAGTTCCTCACACTGACAGGGATTCGGAAAAGACAGCAGTCTTTTGAAGTGCTGAAGAAAAACTGCCATGTAGCACAAGCTGTTAACTGTTTGATCTCACCGGGTCGAGGTATGGATTCTGACTCCCTCAGAGACAACCAGACAGGGGCTTGAGTACCACAGTGGTTCATCTTCAGCACCAGAGAAAAATATCAGAAAATGGTTAATGCTGTATGAAACTGTCCCTGTGCTTTAATGAGAGCTAAATATGTATTCAATTAGTGTCCTGCATGAGCTTTTAGCAAAGTTTAGACAGTATAATTGAGGGCTTGCTTATTTTCCTCCTCAAGGTTGAGTACAAACACAGACAAAAGAGACTTAAGTCCTTCTTTGAGTCTAACGAATTTGTGTTTCTAAAGACAGGCTATAATTGAGTGCCTGAAGAACTTAACCGGGAGCCACACCTGAGTGCTTTGCCCAAAAAAAAGCTAACAGTTGTGTTATGGTTTAGTGAGTTACTCCATACCCGTTAACCTACAGTAACTGACTGCGTGAATGCTATCAGAGCACAGAAAATACAGGGTAGAACAGACATACACTGAATATCAACTAAAGATGCTAAAGCTGACATGTTTTCTCTGCCCTTTGCCATGGACTGAAGGCTCAGCTGACCTCCTGGATTTCATCTAAGAGATGTGGCCAGCTGATGCAAGGTTACTCACTTGCAGCCCTATCTGAAAATGCAAGACACCTGGTAAGCTCTGCCTGTCTTTCAATTCCCCACCTTTAGAAATAGGTATGCTTGTAGCACCCCTGTAACAACCACAGTGACTTTGTAGCAACCCTAAACCTTTTGGTGTTTGCGAAGCAATGGGCTTCACAAGGTCTGTGGTTCAGATATTGACTCAAGAGGTCATTTAAGAGGGCTGCTGCTCCTTCTCTCGCAAACAAAAGCCTTGTTCCATGCTTTTCCACACTGAGAAGTGTGCTGTGGAATAGTCCCCTTCCCACCTCACTGCTGTGGCTATGTGACGTCTTCAGGTCAAGGAAGCTGCCATGCAAGTCACAACAGTATTACCAATCATGGTAACCAAAGGGTAAGTCTGATTTAGCAGACACCAGAGTTTACCAGTGGAATACAGAAAAATGAATTGTGAGAAAAGGAGACAAAGAAGGAATCTGGTTCATGGGTTACCAGAATGAGTTAAAGATCACCTTCTGTCTTTCATGTACTGCAGAAAGCAAACTCAGGAGAAATTCTTATAGAAGGACACAGTGTGCTAAGGCCAGCATTAAGAAAATATTTACATGAAAATTCTAAATTTGAGATTTTGAGAACCTCTTCTCCTCAAGTATTCCTTTCTTTGACCCAATACTGAAACAAGGTCTCAGATCATCTTGTCTTTAGACCTCTTGGTATATAATCTAAAGAGCACTGCAGACTCATTGAGCAATTACTCTTCTCAAAAGTACACTTTTGAGTGTACTCCAGAATATCTCAGTCCACCATCAATCCATCAGGCAGACAGAATTAATGAGAAGTAGACAGAAATGGGATGGATTGTTTAACAGGGTCTGAATCTTTGACAAGGATTAAATATAGCTGTAATAAAAGTTCTCCTAGAGGGAAAGAAAGAAGGAAGCTTCCTAAACAAGACATCCATTTTAGTTTGGTTTTAAAGTTTTCACATTGAGATTTCAAAATAACTGTCTTGTTTTTGTCAACAGATGCAAGGAAGCAGATGTTAATGCACAGATTTCATTTGCTGAATAAGTTTTGAATCAATCTCTTTCCAACTGTAACACAACTCCTCTGTATTAGGATGGTAGCCTACTTTTACCAAATATTTACTAAGCACTGAGAACTTTGGCCAGTTTTCCAAAAATTTCCTAGATGATCTGAGGGGCTATGTTGCTAGTCCAACCTCTGTTCTGAAAAACACATTGTTTTTTCCCTTGGTTTCTCATGTTAGTTCTTTGTGTAAATTAACCATTCTGAGAAAATATAACTAGTTAATTAATTTGTTTCTATTAAATTTAACTGAAAGTCCTTCAGGAATCATACTTTTACTATTTTTTTGCAGTATAAAAGCCTGGATAACAGTAGCCTCTGCAACATAGCCCTCTGAGTCCTTGAGTCAGCTGCATGTTAAAGGTACTTCCGTGGCTTTATACTGCAATATAGATTTAATAAAAAACTAAAACAAAGAAATAAATAAAAGTAAGAGGGGCTGCTATAAACTCAAGTTAATTTATTGGAATCTTTTAACTGTTTTGTATTTCTTTAGAAATGTTTCATTGTTGCCCTTCTCTTCCCTTTCGACCATGACCATGCAATTCCAACTCATTAGAAAAATCACAGGTAAAATATTCTAAAGATTTTTTTTCTTTTTTTAAACAAGGTAATGCTTTAAAATAGGATACTACAAAGATGTATCTCCTTAGAGATGCTGGTATAGCTCCAAAATCAAGCATTACAAGTTTAAAGTATTAAATATTCCAAGTAATTCTTGAGCCTTAGGGGACTTGCAGATGACAAGGCAACTAATCTTCAGTTAGCTCTATTAGTTCAAGCCATTTTAGGAGTCATCTCTTCTCTCTAACGTGATCACTTTAAAAGCTCCACAATTACTGGATTCCTGGGGCTGCAAGTCTGTATACCGCTTTCACACAGCCTTCCTAACAGACCGACCATCACATAGTTGCAGTTTTACAACATGATATCATATCCCTGCTACACTGCCCAATAGAAATTCTTCTTTAGCAGTGACTAAAAATGACAGATTTTGAGTGCTCTAAAAGGCATGTATTTTATTATCCTCTGCTATTGCCCATTCAGTGGAAAATTTTCAACGCTTAAGACTTAATTGTCCACTTAACACATTTTAATATATTCAAGTATTTAGAAGGAATAGGTACTCTATATTCGTCCACATTGGTCTCCATAACTGTATTCTTTTTTTATACCTATCCTACCAAAAAATTCTTAAGAAAAATATGTATTTCTCATAATCATATGAATTGTAACAATACCTCTATGCACTTGGTCGGCATCTCAGCAGGCTTATCAAAAATCATAAAGCGATACCATCCTGGTGTTAGGGAATGGTCACATATTAAATCCTGAATAGCTGATTGCTGGAGGTGGGATGAATCAAAATCAACACTTCGGTAAGGACTCTGCAGGATCTGATGCCCACCAGGAGAGCATTCAAGAACTGTGGAGCAAGAGTTATTTTTGAGTATCAAGATGGAATGCCTAACAAGTATGTTAGAAAAGACGTTAAGCAATTTTAACTAGAAAATATGGATATATTGCAATATGATGTGAAGCTACTTTACTGAGAAGCATTGAAGTCTTAGTAACAACAACAAATGGGTATGTTAGGACTCTAAAATTTAGTTGAATTCATCATGCATTAACTTTCCCTTCTTTAAGTGGACAATAAATGCAAATTAATAACCACATGAGGCATTTACCCTAGACGTAAAAACAGTGGAAAGGAGTGTGTTTATTCTTTCTCTCTGGATTTTGACTTTCTAGTTCCACTGATGTTTATGAAACCTATTACTTGAATAAAAATGGAGTGTCAGATGTATGACAGGATCAAAATCTTACCTCAAGAAGTACAAGGATTATCCAGAGGTCTTTTGTAAATAGGCTACCACTTTACAGGGTTCCTATGCATGAAATGAAGAATTCTCTCAAATGGATGAGAGGTAGTTGCATACAGTTTGCATGTATGCATGCAGATCATAGCAGAAGTGTGTATGGAAATGGGTAAATACTTAGTTACACACCTTAAGTCAATTTGCATGACTGACATGCTAGATTTTAAAAAAGTAAATACAACTGACAAACATATTTTTGGATATCTAAGTGACCTCATGGCCTCAAAAAACAATTTCAAAATTGCTGCTAGGTAAAATGAAGGATCAGAATCTGAAGGAGTCTTTACGACAGTTTTTTTAAACTGCAGACTCATTCAGAAATAAAGCAGAATGCGAGAATTTGAGTCTGATCTGGCAGCTGAGTTGACTCCTATCAAAGACAGTGACAATAAAAGTTCTGGCTAATGGCATATTTGCATGCAACATACTGAACGGCCATTCTTGCTAAGGAATGTGCTTGGGAAGTGAAAGTAGGGAAAAGTAAAGTAAGAGAATGCTTATAAAGAAATAACATTTAAAATATACATATCTACTTACCTTACTTTTAAAAATAGATATGAACTGATGCTGACAGTGAATGGAATTTCAGGTTATATTGAATGACACAGTTAATCTTAATTCTTGCCTCTACTACACTACTAATGAATTAAAAAAAATGCAGCTGTAAGCAAAGCTCTGCATTTTGAATATTAATAGGCTGATCTTCAGGTTTTGATCCCAGTTGTGGTTTGATTTTTTTTTGTCCCCTGTTTTGCATGGTGTAATTGCGCCACTGAGTAAACACATATTATGGTTCAAATCCTGCAATAATGGGCTATCTACCACATTCTTTCATATCATTGTTCAGATAACCACAATTATAAAACAGTTTCAAAATCAGGTAATTCCCCCTCTTTAAATGGAGAAGATGCCCCAGTGAAGGGACAGACTTCATCTCTTTCAAGCACCATAGGAGAATCCTATACTCTTTCAAAGACTGAAGATTTAATCTGCTATGGCTTTAGGCTACCCAGGCAGGTAACAATAGCTTTATCTTCTATCCTCTAAGGGCAGATGGAAGTCAATGTGATTGACTGTGCCACCACTGTGCTTCTGAGTTGCTTGTAGTAGCCTGTAGGCTATTCGTGTCCATACAAGTTGACCTTACTGAGAATTTATCCCTCATTGGAATTTGAAGAAAAGCCCTTGAAGAATCACAGGTCAGTCATGTGTGTTATTGAAATGTTTTCCAAGCAAGCTTCAGCACAAGCAGTTTATGAACCATGGTGAAAGTTTCTTCCTGTCTTCTATTTTTTATTGGAGTTCTCCCTTTCATACAGCACCCTCATTAGTTTTCTTTCCTGTAACTGAATCACTCCTGAAATAATTAATATCTGTTACCTCTTACATTAATAAATCAAGCTAGACATGAGACAAGTCTTTATTTTCTTTTCCTCCACAGTTTAATTAGATCATAGTTTGATAGATCTTTAAAACAGCTGACTGTACTCACTTGTAATAGGGTTATAAATCCTACTAAAGATCAATTTATACGTTTCTTATTATTATGCACATCGCTTTAAAATGTCACTCAGCTCTTCTTGTATTCTTTCTTCCTTTTTAGAAGTAGGCGAGTATTTCCATAGTTTGCTTGGAAATCTCATGTTGCGTAACACTGATTGATCTTTTCTTTCCTTACCCATTCTGCAAAACAACTGAAAATAACTGCCATCATCAATGGTACAAATGAAAATATTTTATTACGCACCTGAGTGTGTAACTGATATTCTAACTCTAGCAACAGCAGAAGTAAGTAAAACTATCATATTTATGGGCACACACACAACCTGAATGTCGTCTTCTCTGTGAAAAAGTTACCCCTGCTGACCAGACCTACTCAAATCACAGCCGTTTAAGAGGGGAATGGACTACATTTGCCACTGAAATAATGATTTACTTATTCAGGTTTTATTTAAAAAAAAAAAAAAAAAAAAAAAAAGGCATTCTTTCAAACTTCATTCTCGGAATGATAAATACAGATTTTGCTGTCATGGTCCAGAAAAGCTTTGCCTGTGTCTAACACCCAGCAATCTGCAACCCAATGAGTAAAGTCGGACAAAATAGTAAGGAACTGAAAACATATTCTGATCCTTGAAAGTGCTAAGGAAGCTTACCTACAAGGCAAGCTTACCCACCAGCTCTGCCTAGCATGGGAGGAACATTAAAGTATGGGAAGGCATATATGCTACTGTTGACTTACAGCATCTTGAACCCTAGGCACAAAATATTGGGACATATTCTGACACAAAATGGAAAACTCATGTTAGTTCTAATAGAATTTATCATTTAAGAATGATTATTGATGCAAATCTTTCCATATATATGGGAATATTATTTTTTAATTTTTTTCTTTTAGGACCTTTAAATGTTTTAGTGATTTAGTAACTTTAAATATTTGCTTTAGAACAATCAAATCAAACTTCTAATTACAAAATACACAAAGGAATACTTAAGACTGTGAAATTCCACCTCATTTGTAAATTGTGCACCATTGGTTTAACTTAACCTAGTGGAGACACACACAAGCTACAAAGAGAGACTGATTTCTAGGAAGTCCAACTCTCCCATTTTGCTTGGAGGTCCAATACTGTCTGCTAGAAAAGCAATCTGCCTTGTAAAAATATGCAACTGTTTCCCTAGAATTTGAGTTTATTTATGATTTTCAGTGCTTCGTTCCACAAACACCCTATAAACTGTCTTCTGGCTATCTACTGTTCTTTAACTGTGGTCTCTGCAAACCAGGAAGAATTTGATTCCATATTTGCTTCTTCCCGACTGTCTTCAGGATCAATGCAGTGAGTTTTGCCTGGATCCATCCCAGACCTACTCGGTCCTGCCAGATACTGAGAAATGTGAACCTACGCCAGAAAAGAACTCAACTTTTGCACCATTTTAAGCACAAGGATAGCACTGTGCTGGAGGACGACTGACAGTGCTTCACTAGATCATGGCAACTGCTCGCAAGTGAAAGGCTGAGGCCCAGTTATTAAATCCAGTCCTGAGTTTATATTATGAAAACTTCCTTTTTCAGTAAAAATAGCTCATCTTGGGATTAACACATCATTTCAGATACACGTATCTGATCTGTTTGCTACCCAAACTCCACTGTAGATATTTGTTATATTGAGTTATTCTAAGAGCTGGTTTTTTTCCTGGCTGCTTTCTATAATGGGCAGATTTTTCCAGTCATGTATCTGATTAAAATGCAAAAATATACAATCCAGTACACACACATCAGGCCTTTCTTGGGAGACATAGAGATGAATTCTCTGAAGTGAGAATGGCACCAGTTTCTGGAGGATTGTCTTCTGAGAGGCAGGATTACCGAAGCTCTGTTTGGACTATTTTAGGCAGACCATTGGGCCAAGTGTCAGGCAACTGCACTCTTGCACTTGGTGGCACTTCCTGCCAACACACTGGGGTTTGTACCACAACTGCCACAAACAGCGTCAGGTAGTAGGTACTCTGAACACCACACGTTAACCAAAAGTCAAAGAAGTTCTTGGAAGACCCAGGAGTCCTCTTCCACAGAGAGATATTTAAGTGACTCCTGATGACTGCCTCCGAGGCAGTGAAAGCTAAGCTCCACAAAGGAAGGACTTTTCAATTCCCTTTTCCCATCTCTGTTCCCATCCAGCTGCAGGGAGAGGCCAATACATGATTTTCCACCTGTTCTTGGGCAGGACCAGCAGTACGGAGCAGTCAGGGACTGAGGACTGCTGGGTGTAAACCAGAGTAGAGACAGGAAAACAAGCTACTCATGGAGTACAGGCAGCAAGGGCAAGAGTGGCAGGAGGAGCAACTCAGCTCCTCAGGTACAGAAAGCTTACCAGTTCCTACCTCCTGCTGTCCAAAAGCCAGGATCTGGCAAATGACTACAGATAAACAAATAGTGCCATCAGACAGTGCCCACTCCTATCTTGAACGTGCTTCTTCTTGCACCTGACTGCAAAGGATGCAGCATAGTGACATCCCAAGGCAGAAGTTAGAACTGGGACTGCATTTATCAAAACTGTTCAGATGTATTAGTGGATTTAACCTCTTTCAAAACACTAAAATAAAAAGAAATTCACTTTTTGGAAGAAGTTTAGGATAACACTTTTAAAGCAAAATATATAAATGAATGTAACTATTTACCTAAAAGATACCATTTGCTTGGACGAGATACATAAAAGAACATGATCACAGATGTTGAAGCAATGACAGCATCACAATACCATGGAACAGGAATATGAAAACTCCTATGTACAGAACCACAAAGTAAATAGAACCAACATGCACACATTACTACATCTGTACAAGCAGCACTATTTGCATGAGCGTTAAAACACTTCTCAAGCACCCGTGTCCACACCCTACAGGGCACTTTGTAATAGTAAGGACTTGCATAACCTTTAAAGAATGTAAAATACATGTTTATAGACTATTTTCTAGCAGTTCTCAATACAATATGCTTTTGTATCTACTCTTCACGTGGATTTTCCGTCAGAAATTTGCAACACCACAGATATGGGGTTTGCACAGGTTCTGCGAAGCATTTGCAGAGGTTTTCCCTGGTAAGGGCGTGCCAACGCACCGCGTGTGCTCCAGCCCTCGGGGGAAGGAGAGTAAGGAAGAGAGAGCGGGAGAATTGACGCTCCTGGTCTTCGATTTCCACTTGGTAGGTTTCCCCTGCAGGTGCACTGGGACAACGACAACTCCTCTTTTGTCAGCTCATAAAGTTAAGCCTCTTCCAGTGAAACTAGTTACATGTAACTACCGGGCTGGAAAACAAGCGATGTGCGGACCCAGGGGAAGGGCTTGACGGAGCCGCTCCCTGGGACCGGACAAGCGGAACGCCCCTGCCAAGGGGCCGCTTCCCAGCCTGCGGGGGCCGAGGGCAAGCGCTGTCCCCGCTGCGCTACAGCGCCCGGAGCGGCCGCCCCCGCCCGCTCACCTGNGCGTTCCCGGGCCGGGCGGCGTCTCCGCGCTCTTCTGGCGGCTCCGTGCGCCCAGCCTGCGCCTTAGTGCAGCCCCTCCCTCGGGGGGGTCCTCGGCGGGGGCCCGGCCCCC
>VXBL01003180.1:1008439-1078522 GCA_013400195.1 Aramus guarauna
GGGGGGGAGATTTTCATCAAGCAAATGAAACATTCAGTGGTTCTTGTCGGAGGCTTTGTGAAGATGCTTTTCTGAATCCCTGGCAGCCCCAAAGCTGGTCAGTGTCATGAAAGAGCAATGTGCTACTATCCTCCGACCCCTCATTGTGTTTGTTTTTTAATGTGCAGTCAAATGCTGAAAAAGAGCCAGTTTCAAATTGTTTGCTGTGAATCCTTTGGTCACTTCCTTAGATGAAAACACCAAGAGTGTTTTACACTTCTGCTGTAGTAATAATTACAAACTGCTGTGTTTGACACCATTAATGCAGAATGAGTTAAGCAAATATTCAATGGTTTCAGGCAACCAAGTTTCAAGGCTTGCTGGGAGATGCTCGTTTGGAAATACCTAGCAGAGGACAAAGAAGAGGACAAATTCAGCATTTAAGATTTGGTAATGCCGGTATTTTTCTTTGTAGGCCTGAGGTTGTGTAGGCACTGAACTACTTTGCTCTCACAAGGGTGTACAGCAGTCCACAGAAATGTTTCACGTTCTCATTAGGATACGCAGACCTAAATCTAACAAATAAATGTTGCTGACACTAAAACAGCTTACTGCCACGCACTGAGCATCTGCATGTTTGGTGAGGGCTGGTTCCCAGAGGTACCAGGGCTTGGCGCGGAGGCAGAGACACAGCAGCGTCGTGTGGGTGACCTCAGTCTGCTGTCGTGCGCACGCCCTGAGCCTCTTCACTGGAAGACGCAGTTCAGCTCTGTGACAGCAGCGAGTTTTTAAAGGGAATTGCTGGCACAGCCTAGGAGTTGATTTCGGAGTCTTGGATTTCTGTCAGTAATCTGGGGCAGATACGTTTCTCCTAGGCATTCAGGGAAATTGTAACGATGAGTTTTCTTAATTGTTTAGTCAGCTATCTGGATTATTTGTTACCAGATATGATAAACTTTTATCCTGGAAAGCTGCATACATCTGAAATTAGTTTGGTGTTTGGTTTTATATTTCCCAAAGTGTGTGTTTATAAACAAGACAAAAGGAAAGGAATTTTACAAAACAAGTTACAAAATAAGAACCAAGAAAGAGAGACATGAGAAGCTTTGACAAAATTTAAACATTGAGCTACTTCCTTGACCTCTGCTAATCATGATGGAGTGGTATTTATAGGAGGATTAACACCTTCCATCATGGATCATGCAGGAGACTGAAAGAGGTGGCAATAACAGCTGCTGGGGTAAAGATACCTTTCATCTTTTCTGCACTGGTTTTCTTCTACCAGCTCCCTCTGCTACTATCAGCCTTGTAGCCTCTTAGAGCGACAGCAGAGCAAGAGCATATTGTGGTTGGAAGAGCTGACAGCTTGCCAAAAGTAGTACTCGCCGCTCACGGTGACAGAGTTGCGTCAGTGACAGTGAATTTATGAAAAACGAGAGTAATTCTAGGGCAGCCTCTTGCTTATATGGGAGTGTAGGTCTTTGCAACAGGTTGCCATTTCAGAAAGTTTTAAACAGTAATTTACGTGGTTTTAATTAGGTAAATCATAGGCTGTGTAAAATTGGTTGCACTGCTAAAAACACCTCTTTCACTTATGATGGAATATTAAGTCAAACTACAATTTTGTATGTGCATATTATTAAGTAGCAGGATGTTTAGGAGGAAAAAACAAGACTGTCAAATGGAGGAAGAGTTTAAGATACTATAAATGATTATGTAGTTCAAGTCCTTACTGTTGTAACCGGTTTAAAGTTTGACTAAAAACACGACACAGGGAGCAGTGGTATCAATGCCAGGGAGCTTTTAGAGATTGCAGCACAGAGCAGCATTTCCCAGAGTGGATTTTATGAATAACAATGAAGAAAGAGAGATGTAAGGTTGGTTTTGAAAATTATTTCAAGGCTAACTTCCAGTTTGGTAATCTCAATCTGTTCAGTAAAGTTTTTACATATATATTTAATTTAAGGTGGACTCTTAAGTTTCATCTATGAATGAACTAAATTATTTGTTTGACTTAAGCCTGAGTAGAAGTGCTGTTGCTGACTCAGGACGGGCTTATTAGGGAGGGAAGAGCATAGTGATAAATCGGAGAAAACAGACGTGTTGGATGACAAGAAGCAGGGACTTGGGCAATGCTCAAAATAGAGTCATTGCAGAAGTTTAAAAATTCAGATGAAAAAGAAGGTGGCTCTGCTGGTGCTGAGTCCTTGGTGCTGCAACTAGATTGTACTGGTTTAATGTTTTATCTGCCTTAGTCTGTGACTGTGCAGCTCCACATGTTTGTATGCGTAACAGGAATCCTGGAAAAACTGTGAAAAGAGAAAAAAAGGAACAGCCAACATGGCAACTTCTTACTGCATCTGTCACTTCTGTTGCCAACATGCTAGTGTAACAGTGCACCTTAGATCGCGAACTTAATCTATATGAAATACGTGTCTGATGCATTATTTAACAAGGTGATGTGATCTCAAATTGCATTTGGGTGAATAGAGCAGAGTGGGCAGCAGGCAGGTGGATAGCAGGCTGATGAAAGATAAAGCATTAATAGCCTTAAGGATTTTAGGTAACTATGTCAGGAAGAACAATCAGCAGCATTTGCCAGAATGCGTACATTCACAAATATGTATTCAGGTGTGAACTGGAAATGAGAAATCGTCTTTGAATTTTAAAAGTATTTGGCTCCAGACAAAGCCACAAATGTTTTTTGTAGTTGTATCCAAGCCCTGAACTGGAAGGTAAATAAGGGGATCACCTAGAACAAAGGCAGTGCTTGTGGTGGGCTACTTGGAATAACAAGCAATTAGTGTGAATGCTGGTGCACCAGGGAGGGGAAGCAGAGGATGAGAACTGAGGGCAGCAGCTGGGTGGGTGGATGCTGTCCTGAACAATGAATCCCCAGATCTGACACTTTGAGGTTCTTAGCAATGTTTTGTAAACTAAGGTGAACAATTAGAGAAGAATCTGATTAAGTTTAAGATAAAATTGCCCACTATATCTGATTTATTATAAGCCTTTTCTTTCAAACTGTGTAGCTAAGAATACAAATGGAAGTCTTTCTTAAATGAATCCCCTGTGCTGTACCATTAAGCCTGCCTGTATCGTAGGCAACGTAAATCTGAACAAGCCCTTTAAACCTATGCTGCTCTATTTGTTATCCGTGCAGACACAGAACATGGATGACAACTCCAAATAAAGCTGTGAGCAGAACTTGGAAGCTGGGAGAAATTTCCCTGCAAAACTTCAAAGGGTCATTGTAGTAACGCCAAGTGCTGAATGTTTGGAAAGAGTTGCCTTCAGCAGATAACACCCATCCTGTAGGAGCAGATGGCTGACAGATAGCCCACGGTTCTGGGCAGATCCCAAAGCATCAGAGAGGGATGAGTTCTCTTGCACTTGCTCTTTAATGTTTTTAGTTCTTTCTGAGTGTAAAAATAATTTCTTTTCAATTGTGCCAGTTCATGTATGTGAATGGTAAGTGAGCGTGTCCTTTCTGAAACAATAAATTGTTAACATTCTTTGTCTAATCTGATTAATTTTGTCCTTGAAGTCAAATTCCAATCTTCCCTTCAAATTGTGGGTTCTGTGACTTTTAACTTAGTTAATTTGATTTAAAAACGTAGTTTAACAGCTCTGCAAACTAGTGTCCCAAAACATCACTAAGACATGGGAAGACACCCCAAGACACATTGCCAGTTCCAGTTCAGAATGAGGTGTTTGATTCTATCCCCCATCCCTATCTTTGGCACCAAATAAATAGAGAATGAGTAGTGGTCTCATGGATTTATGTATTATGGCTAATATCACAGCATTACAAAAGGTTAAATTTGCTTATGTTTGTTCTGCTGGCGGCTTTTTCTGAAAACTGCATGGCATTTGAGTGGCATTTGTTTTTCAAAATGCTTTTAAAATTTGTAGAGGGTATTTTTTAAACAGCCATGTAAATGTACTCAGCATTGACAGTCTGTTTAGTTTTCAGAAGTAATTGCATCTTTAGTATGTTTTAGCTCCTAATTCTCTTTTATATTTGACCTCTTGTGTAGACTACATTTGACTTATGTAGTAAAGAACTTCAGTATAAAAGTCTAATGTAATTTGGCTTGGATAAGCACTACGAGGTTTAATATAAATCATAGGAAGTCTATCTCCAGGGGTTATTAAGAGCCAAATAAAATCAGTGGTAGGCTTTCCATTAACTTAAATTGTCTTTGGATCAGACCCTTACTCTTTTATGGTTCTCAAGTATTTTTATATTCTTTATTACATAATGACTTGAAACTTAACTCAAAGGTCTATCAGCTGTATTTACTCAGAATGTGCCAGAATATTCTGAAGTCTGGGAAGTCCCTTGGCTAGTGGAATATTAATGTAATTATCTTTGTTTTACCCATACTTAACTGTGGAACTGACTTGTAATTACATTGATCACTTGTGTGTGATACGATGCTCTACTATTATTTCTTCTTCCTGTTCTCCCATGCTGTTTCTCTTTGTGTGTATACAGCTTACTTAGTTGCAATTTTAAAAAAAAAGTAGGAAAACATAAAATTCATTCTTTAACCTACAGAAATTAAATGCTACTTGAGTAAGGTCCAAAGCACTGATCTTGTAGGTAACCATGTACTTCATACTCTTAGTCTTACTGACTTTAGCCTATTTGTATTTGCACTACTATTTTTTATATTTGTGAAATAAAAATTAACATTATTGGGCAAAAGTCTTGGCTAATTTTTGTGCTCTTCTAAAATGCAGATGAGCAAAAATATTCTAAAATATATAACCTATTAAGATAATGAACAAATAATGAAATATTTTTCTCAAATTCTCAGATTACCTTTGTTAGCATCAAAGGCTTTGGTCGTGTAAAGACTAAAACATGTTTTAGTGAAATCCCTCAAGAAGAAGGGGGATTTAAAATCAGACCTTCCACATCCTAGTGCTAAGAGCCATGTTCTTTCTTTCTGGGCCTATAATTTTTCCTCCTAGCTTTCACCTTATATATGGAACCAGCTTACTAGGTTGTGAGTTGGTAAGATCTCTGAGCAGCCAACTCTGGCTGTGCCCAAATACAGCCGTGGCACCCACGGTGAAAGGTACATCCTATCCACATTCTGTGGCTATCTGGTAACAGTGAATATACAAATAAATAAACTGTGGTTGCGTTGGCAGGGAAAAGATGCATTCGCCCAAGCAGAAAAAGCACATTCTTTGACTTTGTTTTATGACAAGATCTGGTCCCTCACTCAAGGAGAGAGTTCACAGCTGAGGATCATAGAAGGAAGAAAACGCATGGAAAGGGTTTCCTCAGCTTCTACTACTGCGCTGATTTAGTCTGTGTCTTTCCTTAAGCCTTTGCCTGCACTGTAGAGAAAGGCAATATTTATTTATTTAATAGAGGGTGGGATGGTAAGGACAGATGCACTCTAAAGGGGCAGAAGCACAGATCATCAATTAGCTTTAGCTGGCTGGAGTTGCACTGACTTTTTCTGAGGATTTCACCCAGAATTCCTGTTTTCATGTGTACCTTTATACAGTAAGAAGAAACTGAGAAGTGTCCTCAGAGAGAAGCAGAAGGGACGGGAGTCTCCTATGACAATGACCTGTCTTTTTTTCTTTATGGAAGCAGTTTTGATGCAGGGTGTAGGCTGGCTTAACCTCAGTGACACCTCCAAGCTAGATGAACCATCGTCCTCGTTGATGTTTGGTTCCACTTGCAAAGCCCTGTACCTGTTATGGGAGAGCACCTGGGAAGGTGGGGTAGTCAGAGAGGAGACGTGCCCTCTGCGCCGGGCAGGAACTTGTTCACCATTGCCCCCATCCCTTCAGTCACTGTGGTCAGCCCGGCGGAGAGAGAATGAGGAATCCTCCGCGTGTTGCGTCCTGTCTGCCTGTTGGGCCTGCCTCGGGGAAGGTAGGGTGCGATTCCAGTGTTCGAATCTTATGTTCAACAAATGGAAATGCAAAAGTCTGGCCCCTGGGAAGAATAATCTCATGCAGGGGGTGCAGGCTGGGGACCAACTGGCTGAAAAGCAGCTTTGCAGAAAGGATCTGGGAGCTCCTGGTGGACAACCAGCTGGACATGGGCCAGCAATGTGCCTTTGCAGCAAAGGCAACCGACAACCCATGGGCGGCATTGGGCAAAGAGTCACCAGCAGGGCAAGGGAGGTGATCCTTCCCTGCTACTTAGCACTGGTGAGACGCATCTGGAGTGCTGGGCCCAGTGCAACAGATTGAGTCCTGTGGAAGGACAGGAAGATGATTAAGGGACCGGTGCATCTGACACGTGAAGAGAGGCTGAGAGGGCTGGGACGGTTCAGGCTGGAGAAGGGACGGCTCAGGGGGGATCTCCATGTGTAGAGAAACCTGACGGAGTGCAAGTAAAGATGACAGAACCAGACTCCTCAAGGCTGCTCATTTAAAAGACAAGAAGTTACGGGCACAAATTGAAATACAGGAAGTTCTGTTTAAACATAAGAAAACACTTTTTTACTGTGACAGTGGTCAAACACTGAACCAGTACCGAAGGACCTATTTCTCTCCTTCGTTCAGTGTTGCCACTTCAGAAGTCTTTCAGTCTTTGGTTTCTGCAGAGGCATTCAGCTGAGCATTATCCCCTTCAAACCCACAGATCTGGGAATCTTTCCAGAGCAGGCAACCTGCAGGACTGCAGGTAACAGGGAGAGGAAGACTGAACCGGTTCCATGGTGCTACCTCTGTTCTGCGATGAGGCCGAGGACTGAAATGCTGAGCAATGCTTCCAGAGCTATCGATGTCACCTTTTGTGTGATTCGCAACAGCTACACAAAGAAAGAGCTACAATTTTCTTATGGAGGGCTTAAAACATCTTTGCAGAGAGTTGATAGTATCAGGTGATATGGGTCATGAACACAAAAAAAACCCCAGTAGATACTAAAATTTAGTGTCTGTAATGTGACTTATAGCAAATGCAAAATTGCATGGCACCACACAGTAAAAATTCTGCTTAGATGCTTTAGGCAGATTTACAATTTAAAGCATAGGACAAAGCAATAAACTTCTGATATCCACCATTACCATTATGTATCCTTTATATCTGAAGGGCAAGTGTACGTATTTACACATACACACACAGGCACACACATGTATATTCTTCATATGCATATATAAACATTTGTGTATATATATATAAGTTATGACAAACTGCTTCAGACCAGCATTGGAGGGAGGCACAGAAAGGTGAAAATGGAAATTAATAAGAGAAGAAAAAAAAAAGCAAAAGGAAAATTTGGTGGGGTTAACTGTTTTCTAGTTTGTACACTAAATTCCAGTTAATGGTCTGGAATATTGAAAATTACCCTGAGCTTTGCTAGGCAGACAGAATACAAGGAAGAAGCGGGTAATTTATAGAGCTGGCCAGAAAACACAATGTTCTAACATTTCCACAAAATGGAGGGAAATGTTTTAAAGAATATTTGGCAATTCCTTCTCCTGTTTGTTTTTTTCCCCCAGCAAGCTTATTCTGGTCATTACCATGTCTACATATTTAAGTGCATGAGCACACACATACACACTAAGGCGATTAGATCGCTCAAACAAGATGAGAAATCCCAGATGCATGCCATGGATATTCTCCATTTATACATAAAAGACAACCCCTTGGGGAATCTAACCACTCTTCAATTGCAAAACATTTAATGGTGCAGGGAGGATGTGGATCTTGATCTTGCGAACGCTTAAACATGTGCTGCAGTGTAAGCTGTTAAATAGTCCTAAGAAGTCAAGTGTGTAAAGCTAAGTACATAATTTAGTTGCAAACTGAAGGTCTTAAAACCCTGCAGAACGTATTGCTTTTAAAACTTCCACTATTTTTTTTCCATAGCAACACCACACATAGCAGGAAGAGACAATCACAGCTTGAAAATCTTTTAGCAGCATTCTTATAAAACCAAAGATCACACTCAGAAGGGGCAACTGTCGTAACCTTTATGTTCACAGACGCCGAAAAGATGCTGGTGGTCTAGGGATTATCTTCAAATACACAATGCTAAGGCTCCAGCTGAACAGCAGGATGTCTGTTCTTAACAGAGCAGCAAGTCTGGAAACAGAGGTAAGAACATCACTAAAAGTCATAGATCTACAGAAGGGGAATTCCTAGTTTTACATATCAGCAAATACAATATCTCTAGAATAAATCTCTATCATCAAAGAGGAAAGAAGTGAAATAAGGTCTGACTGATTATATTGTGTTTGCAGAGGGCTTGGAGACTGAATGTTTTAACTTCAGTAAACCTGCTGTTAATGGGTTGTGGAGTTTAAAATGACCCTTCATCCTCAAAATATAGATGAGCTGGCTTCTACATATGTCGGGGTACTCCGAAAAGAGAAGCCAAGGAGGTTATCATGGACTGAGTGGGAAAGAAATGCTACAGAGGACATCTCCTGCCTAAAAAAATTGTTTTCAGTTCTAAGCTTGTCATTACACACAAAGCAAATAATCATCTTTTTTCCTCCCCTATGTTATCTTTCTTCTTCTTGATTTCTTCCTATGAACAAGTCTATATCACTATGTAGACAAAAATGAACAGATTTTAAATAGCCTGTTCCTTTGTAATATATGTAAGCTCAGACCAGTCTAAATACAGCAGAATGAAAGAAAGGGAATGTTTCATTGTACTGATGAAATACTTCTAAATATCTTCACTTCTCAGCAATAATCACTTTAGGTTAGCAACTAAACAGATCACATTTGCTTTCTGACAGTTAAAGAAGAGCATTGACCAGGATAAATATTCTTTTCATCCGAATGAAGAAGGCATCAGCTTGGAATAGTCCTGGTGGGACACAGTAGATTTGTATGAGATACATGTTAGCTGTCAATCTGTGCATGAAGCTTTAAACTGTGATATTTTACATTTTCACAAGGGACCTGTAACCATTAATCTCCATCACATTTCAGGGCAGGTTACAAAACAAATTTTTAACAGGTGTTTGAGGACTGTTGAAGATATGGGAAGTTTTGTTATCCAGTGTTTTAGCTCTTGTTTTGATTTTATATTTGTGGACTGTATTTTGAATTCATGACAGTAGATCCTGCAAAAGTATTATATGCAGTGGAAAACTAAAAACACACAGGCAGGAATGAAACACTGAAATGCAAAGCCTTCTCTCCCTAATTACTGGAACTGCATTAAAATTATATAAATCCTGTGACCAACTTTTACCAGCGAAAATTCATGTAGTTCAGTGGGACCTCACCAGTATAACTGGGACTAGTACAACACCCAACATTTTCCATTCTTGTCAACCCTTTTCCCCCAACTTGCATTCAGACATTGCTGTGGTATAACAGTGTAATTTGGCTCTGCTTTTTACATTTTTTTCTGGTACAGCAATGATCTGCTGAAAGCATTCTCCAAGCCTGTGGGTAATCTTTGAACTATATAGCAAAAGAGTTGAAAACTGAACAGTATTACACACCAATAGGCCTAACAGGAGATTATTAATAATAAGATATATTTATTTAATTTTCATACCTCAGGCTCATAAAGAACACTTAGAATAGCAATAGTAGTACAACGCTTTACTGCTGACAGCAGCACAGTATTTCCGTAGCTCCTTAAAGCACAACAGCTCAAAGCTCTTCCAACTGATGAATTTCACTTAATTGAAAATTGAGATACAGCAGGAAAAAGGACTATGTTTTACCAGCCCTAGCCTTTCTACTGCTGACAGAAAAGACACACAGGTTCATGGCTTTGTTCTGTTCACCTATCAAAACCTTCAGGTATTTGTCAAAACCACATTTCTTTGTCAGAAAGAGCATGAGCTGCTGACACGTCTTCTGAATATCTTCAAGTTTGAAGGAGTGTTGTATGATACTAAGTAGATGAGGACTTGACATTAGTAATTATGTCAAGGACATCCATGCTGTAAAAAAAAGTATTACAATTCTAGCAATGGCACACAATATCGTTCTCTTTATGGGATATATATCCATACATGTACATTATTTAATAAATCCATTTATTTCATAATTACTTTTATTTAAATAATACTTTGTTATTTCTAGATAAAAACCTGAGGGTTTTATATCCTTAGAAAATATTTGGTGCACTATAAAAGTAAAACCTATGAAATCAGATTAAAGATAAGAAGGTAAATTGCCCCAACAATTTGGAATAACGAGTCTTTGCTGAAGTTATCATGTTATTAATTCCTGACCTACCTAGTCGTTAGAACAAAACTTGTATCATAAAGAAAGATGCCACAAGGATTTATTTTTTCCCCACTGACCACCTGGCTTTCATTCTCAGATCTATTTATGATCTGTTTCTAAAGTGACAAAACTAAGATGATTAACAGTATTTCATGTCAGAATACAGAGGTTACATTTTCTTTATCCTTATTCAAAGCTCTGTCTCCATAAGCCATCTCATCATCTCATACAGTTTAAATCAAAATTTGTAACCACAGAAGGAAGAAAGGTAATGGAATAGAAACTTCAAATTACAGTAAAACCAAAGAGAGTACTTAAATCAACATTATGCCAGAAAGACATTCAATTAAAAAAATTACATAGCACTTACCACAGTTCCTTGTACTAACAATAAAATGAGAATTAATCTTTTAAGCTAATCTAATTGATGTAGATTAGTTTCTCCAATTTCCAATTGTCATCAGTATGTAACTGAAGCTTACATATCAGTATTGTTATCAATATACCTGTATTATTGTAGGTTTAAGATTTGATCCATTATCTGTGAAGCAGATTGCCTTCTGGCACGTCATACAAATGTTGTCCCCTCATTAAGAAAAGCTACCTTTTTTAAAATTTTATTTATAAAATTTATTTGTAAAATTTTACATATATAGGGAAACCACAGAATCATCTCTTCCCCCCCCCCCGAATAAGATTTTCCTTGAAACAGATTCCCGACTGCAGTTTCAGATCTCTATTAAATGACTCAGATGAGGCTTTTGCACTTCTATCCTGAGATTCTTCTAGATTTTTTTCACTCTCCCTTTCAGAACCTTTCTGTAGAGCTTTCCTTTCTCAACATTTCTGTTTCTTCCTACTGTTAGCTTCAAAACCTGAGGTTCTTTTGAAATGTAATGTTAAATGCACATTGACAAGTCAGATCTACTCACTTCAGTTGTTGAAATAGGTGTGCAAAAAATAAAGCCACTGCCCTGAGCAAACCTACTGACAGGAAGATTGGGCAACCATGTAAGAGACTTTTAGTCCAGAGGGATCCACTGAACACTCAAGGCACTCCTTCCAATCCCTGCTAACAAACTTAGGATCTCTACTAATAGCCAAAACTATAATGTTCCACAGGAAGGGACAAGGTGAGAATGAGAGATGGAGAGAAAGCAAACCAAAGCAGAGCAGTTAATGATTTCTTGCAGTAGGAAACTGGTTGAGACATTGCTCTCTATTTTGTAGGTCATGTCTATACCTTAGGGTCTCTCATTAAAAATGTGACTCAGAGAAAAATCTTTCTTAACCTCAAATGTTGTGATTTGTTTAATATTGAAAGTATGAGCAAAACACCCCAAGCCAGATTGTGGAGACTTTAGTACCACTTTGCCTCTTTATCATGAGTTTCTACAGAGATTCTAGTAAATACATTTTCTGTACACAGTGTTTATAGAATCTACATCTTGAATTTATTTTTTTAAATTGGGAAACACTTTGCACTGTGTTTAGTCAGAAAATGTGGGAAAGTAAATGAAGTATAAATCTGACAAACTTGTACAATCATAAACAGACCTGATGTTGCAAGCTTTTCTGTGATTTCAGTGCCTAGCAGTTGAATGGTCCTCCTTTCCTTGGATACAGAAGTGTGCATGTACACATGTGTATACTGTGGAAAGATCTAAATGTTAGCATCAAATTCAGTCCTGGGCAAAGCCAGGCAAAGACTGTCACCTCTCCCAGGGGCACTGAAACAAGGCACAGGAGCTACAAATATTGATCCCAACCAGTGTTGGTTTGATTGGGGGCTTTGTTAGTAGCTTGGCTTTGTTATTCAACAGATGCCCATGACTGATCTGATTCAGAAATATTAAGTTGAAATTTTCAGGCTGATCCTCACTTTAGCTGACATTGGCTTGCAACTTCTCTCCATTTTCCCCCTGTAATGCTTCCTAAGATTATCTGGGCAGACTCCTCTTCCCATCCCATTTAGATCACAGATTCTCCAGCCTTGCACTTATATTGCCTTTCCATTTTAAGACACATATTTACAGCTCCAAAGTAGTAAGGGTCCAGTAGTAAGCGTCCATGTGAACATCTAATCTTAAATTCAATGTCTGCCAGAAGTCAATTAAATTATTTATCTGGCAACCAAGTAATGAATTTTTTACAAGATAGGGACAATAAGAGAGAGAAAAGGTATAGATTCAAAAGCCATCTAAGGTTTCCCCTGTAAATCTGGCAATGGTTAGGTAGCTGCTTGCCTTTTTATTTTATGTGTCTCTTTTTCTGTACTTCCACCCCTTGCTAAAGATTAAGAACACAAGAAAAGTCAAACCATATAGCTCAGTACCAGTGCCTGAGCATGACCAATACCACATTGCTCAGAGAAAACAGAACACATAGGTTAAATAACTCCTTGTCCTGTTCTCAGTTTTCTCCAGTCTGATGCTTAGGCCTTCCTGAGCCGGATACTGTAGCTGCATCATGTTTAACACGTCTTGAAATTAATAGCCTTCAAAAATAGTTCAGTGAAATTAACTTAGCACCTGGCTTTTAAATATAGTGTACTACTGAAATAATGTTGTAGTGGATTTTCATATTGTTCGATTTTTTTTAGAAATTCAACTAGCAACACTGCCTTGCACAATTTTGTAAAATAGTTTTTGAACACTTTGTTTGTTACTACTTCAAAATGAGGTCTGTGCTTTGTTCCTGTGTCAGTAGATTTCTGTCAGATCAAGTCATGCTCTGTTTTTTTAAGCATTTTAGAAACCAATGGTGTTAATCTAAAAATTCAGATGGCCAAACCATCAGAGAGGGAAGTTAACAGGGCACAAGACAGAATTGTCCTTCCAGTTTCTTCAAACTACAGATGATAAAAAACCATTTTCCTAATTTGCTTTGCCAAGAAAGTGCTATCTGCAGTGAATTATCTTACTCTTATCCAAGAAAAATATATAATTTTATCTGAGGAACAGACAGGAAACATATTTTCCATTAGTGTGAGGCAGGGAGAATCTGTATTCCTCTAAATACTTGTTTAAAGCATCAACAAAGCCCAATGGAGAATTGGGAGGGGGAAAAAATTCCTGTTCCTGACACAGCTGGTGAGTGAGCCAACTGGGGAAGGTGCCCCACTGGATTCGTTGTTTGTGAACTGAGAAAGACTTGTGGGTGATGTGACGGTGGGAGGCCGTCTTGGGCCTAGTGATCACCAAATAACAGTTTTCATTTCTTGGAGAGGCAAGGAGGGGGATCAGCAGAACTGCCACCTTGGACTTCTGGAGGGCAGACTTTGGCTGTTTAGGAGCCTGGTTGACAGAGTCTCTTGGGAGGCAGTCCTGAAGGGCAAAGGAGTCCACAATGGCTGGACATTCTTCAGGAAGGAAATCTTAAAGGCGCAGGAGCAGGCCATCCCCATGTGCTGAAAGACAAGCCAGAGGGAAAGAAGACTGAGCTGGCTGAACAGAGAGCTTTGACTGGAACTCAGGGGAAAAAGGAGAGTTTATGACCTTTCAAAGAAGGGGCAGGCAACTCAGGAGGACTGCAAGGATGTCATGAGGTTATGCAGGGAGAAAATCAGAAGGGCCAAAGCCCAACTAGAACTTAATCTGGCTACTGCTGTAAAAGACAATAAAAAATGTTTCTTTAAATACATTAACAACAACAGGAGGGCTAAGGAAAATCTCCATCTTCTATTGCATGTGAGGGGAAACAGTGACAAAGGATGAGGAAAAGGCTGATGTGCTTAATGTCTTCTTTGCCTCAGTCTTTAATACTAAGACCAGTTGTTCTCCACGTACCCAAACCCCTGAGCTGGAAGACAGGGAAGGGGAGCAGAATGAAGCCCCCATAATCCAAGGGGAAATGTTTAGCGACCTGCTACACCACTTAGAGACACACAAACCTATGGTGCCAGATGGGATCCACCCAAGAGTACTGAGGGAGCTGGTAGAAGTGCTCACCAAGCCACTTTTCATCATTTATCAGCAGTCCTGGCTAACTGGGGAGGTCCCAGTTGAGTAAAAGTTAGCAAATGTGGTGCTCATCTACAGGAAGGGCTGGAAGGAGGCTCAGGGGAACCACAGGCCTGTCAGTCTGACCTTGGTGCCAGGGAAGGTTATGGAGCAGATCATCTTGAGTGCCATCACATGGCACATACAAGACAACCAGGTGATCAGGTCCAGTCAGCATGGGTTTATGAAAGACAGGTCCTGCTTGACTAACCTGACTTCCTTCTATGGCAAGGTAATCCACTTAGTGGATGAGGGGAAGGTTGTGGATGTAGACATGGACTTTAGTAAAGCCTTTGACACTGTTTCCCACAGCATTTTCCTGGAGAAACTGGCTGCTCACAACTTGGATGCGCATACTCTTCACTGGGTAAAAAACTGTCTGGATGGCTGGGCCCAAAGAGTTGTGGTGAATGGAGTTAAATCCAGTTGGTGGCCGGTATTCCCCAGGTCTCAGTATGGAGTCCAGTTCTATTTAATATCTTTATCAATGATCTGGACAAGGGGATCAAGTGCATGCTCAGTAAGTTTTCAGAAGACACCAAGTTGGGCAGGAGTGTTGATCCGTGGTGCTTAGGGACGTGGTTAGAATCACAGAATTTTTAAGGTTGGACAAGATCTCTAAGGTCATCAAGTCCAACCATCAAAGTCTAGTGGTGGATTTGGCAGTGCTGGATTAATGATTGGACTTGATCTTAAAGGTTTTTTCCAACATAAACGATTCTATGATTCCTGTTTGCCCATTTTTTCCAGCCTATTGGGATCCCTCTAAATGGCAGCGCAACCATCTGATTCATCAAGAACACCTCCTTATTGCAAAATTGTTCTGTCCCATCACCCAGGTAATGAATGAAGGTATTACACAGTATTGGCTCTAATATTGACTCTTGGGAGAGACCACTAATCACTGGCCTCCAACTGGACTTTGTGCCACTGATCACAACCCTTTGAGCTCAGCAGTCAAGACAGTTTTTCAGTCCACTTTGCTGTCTGTTTATCTAGCTCATACTTTATCGGTTTGTCTATGAGGAGGTAAAAGGAGATAGTGTTGAATGCTTTGCTAATGTCAAAATAAACAAAATCCACTGCTCTGCATTTGTTCGCTGAACTAGTGATTTTGCTGTACAAGGCCATCATGTTAATCAGGCATGATTTCCCCATCATAAATCCCTGCCAACTATGCCCAACCACCTTCTTGTCCTTAATGTGTTTGGAAATGGTTTCCAGGACGGTTAGCTTCATCACCTTCCCATGGATCAAAGTGAGGCTGACCAGCTCCCAGATCATCCTTTTTGCACTTCTTGAAAACAGTAGAAACATTTGCTTTCTTCCCAACCTCAGGAACCTCCCCTGATGGCCATGACATTTCAAAGATAATTGAGACCTTGCCAGTTCCCTCAGCACATGAGGCTGCATGCCACCTGGTCCCATAGATTTGTTTAAATTTTCCTTCACCCGATCTTCCTCTACTGAAGAGAGTTCATTCCAAATGATTTAATTGGCTTTATTTGTTAGATTTTGAAAATTCAGCATCTTCAGTACTTTCTACAATTGTTTCTGTACTTTTCCGTAGCTTGACTAAAGGTTTATCAGTTATTGCAAAACAATCTGACTAATGTTCTACAAAAATCTTCAAAGTTTCAGTGGGCAGTTGTATTGCCCACTGAAATAAAAACTTTAAACCTGTCAATCCAGAGGCCCTTTATTTCAGCTGTAATTTCACTCTGGAGCTATTCTCTGTACAGTAAATACTAAAGCTGCATTTCCAATCTGTGGAAATTTTTCTAAGTAAAACTAAGTATAGCTAACAAGATATTGTTAGTCTAATAGCAAATACTAGTGTCTTAAAATGGTGAAAAACATTGATATGTGTAGATACCACAATCAAGCTTCACGTATGAGATCTTGTGTCTTATTCCATGGCAAAACTAACATCTTTTAATGAACACACAAAATTGTTTACAGTTTACTATGAGCTTTATGTACAAGTGCAAATTCATTAGTTTTTAACTGTGTAGTCATATCTCTATGAAGACAAAGTACTGGAATATCCCTGCAAAGTGCTTGTTTTTAAATAATCTGATCATAAATCAGGAGATAGGGCTTGTAGATTTTCACTAATGTAGGCACAAAGAATATACTGGTTTTCTTTCCCATGAACTTTTTGTAACTGTAACCTACACACTCTAGAGGACTTCTATGATTAATAGAAATCATCAAAACTATTTAGAGAAATGTTTCTCAGCTGCTTGGGAACGGAGTGTTTTGTCAGCAGTTCAGTACGAAGACGTGCTCTCTGACCTTGGCTCTGCGCTAACCTTCCGCTCTGTGCCACGGCCATTTGGCGCTGTGGGTGTGATGGAAGATGTCCCACACTACAGCTCCGCAGGACTGGGAGGGCTGCATGCGTCTGTGCGTGTCTGTGGTTATTTCAGTGGTAGTTCTAGAGGTAGTTTTCAGTAAAAAGAGTCCTATAAAAGCTTACTTTAAAGCCATTTAAAAAGCCCTAGATGAGATAGTTGTAAGCCACTGAGACTCATTTGCACTAGAAAATAAAAATATCTGCTTATTTTTTTAAAAACTCTGCTATGATGGTTTTTTTTCAAACATACACTGCAGAAAACCAAACCAAAACAGTAGAAACCAAAAACCTGGATGTATGTCACTGCTCATAGCAGTACAATAATGAAATAAAAGCTACATTTTTGTTATTGGAGAGGGTTTTCCTCCTATTAAAATGCTGGTCTCTTGTCTGTAAAAATGTAGAAGATAAGAGAACCTTTCATACAGAAAGGTTAGTTATCTCTAGAAGTAGTTGCAAACAAAATATCTCAAGGACAAATTCTGTCATGTTTTCTCAAGTAGAGTGAGTGCTTTAGGCCCAAATTCTACAAAACTGTAAAAACCAACATTTTGATTACAAACTTTCCAATTCGTGAAAGTCATGTGTACAGAGCTGCAGCAGCATCCTGCCATGAAATAATTCTTCCCCCTTTCTAAACACCATCTCCTCGGGGATCCTAAGCCTCTTTAAAGTGCTCCACAAACTGGGAACAGTATCGACATGTTGCTACCACACCTTGGTATTTAGGTTATTTCAGTATAAGGAATTATGGAGTGAATTATTACCACCATTTAAAGAATGGCATATTTGGAAGAATCCTGAAGACTACAAATCCCATTAAATAAAAATCCTACATGAAATATGAGATGTGAGACAGCACATTATTTTTTTTAATTGTATGACTCAGTTTAAAGACAGGTTATCGAAAGTTACTCAGATAAGACTTCTTTTAGTGTATGTATAGGAATAACCCTGAGTTTTTCTGACTTTCTAAAAGAGATCTAGGTGAAAACAATGACTGGGCATGGAAGTCATCCTATATAGTGATTTCATTTTCCTAGAAAGCAAAACCATAATGTGCTGAATGGCTATAACTGGAACTGACTTTAATAAAAGTCTGAATACTAGGTAGATGTGAAAACCATTCTTTACATATTATAGCATACTTCTACTTAGATGTCTGTATTTCACTAGTTGAGGACCTTATACTTAAAAAAAATAAATACAATCAGAGGTCTATGACAACGTTTCACATATCTCAACAGTTCTTTCTAAATAAGACTAAGTAGAAATGCAAAATACATGAAGAATGCTTGCAAGCACAAGTAGCTTCTTGTGAAGGATGCAATTTAAAAAACAGCTTTAACTATGATCTTTAGACAATAATGATGGCTTTGAAACGGGCTTGTTTTCTTGAGCAAGTCAAATGCAGAATGTTGCTCCAGGGTACAAGTTTTCCGGATCATCTTTTCTTTCAGCCACAAGCAGACTGAGTGGCGGTTTGCTTCCAGCGCTGATGAAAAACAGTGTGTTGATGAAGGATTCTAACACAGGGCTCAGCAAATGGGCAAACTTGCTTACTGAATCAAGCAATGTGATATTTCACAGCTTATCCTGCCATTCAGCTCTTATTACTCAAAAGGAAGTGCATATCTTAGTCACTGCGTGTTTTTATGGCAAGTCCAGCAGCAGCTGAATTTATTTGGGACAAAAATTGTTCAGCCTCTGGTGCTCTTGTAAAGGATTCTACATATTGTAGTGATCTTTGCCTCTACCTTTTATGGAGTCCCTTATAAAAGAAAATTGTTCTCCTGTTGTGCCATTTCTGGACACGGTAGGCTTAATTTGAATATTGCAGCAAATATAGCCTTAGAAATATCAATGGGCAAGTTAAGTCATTTATCTGCTATATGACTTTAAGAGTATCTTTTGCCTATATATATGAGAAAAGGCACAAGCACACAAGCACATACATATAAGAAAAGGCAAAGTTATACTAAATATATCTTCGTATTTCTTATATAGGCAAAAAAAAAAAGGTTTTAGAATGAAACTGGAAATAGCTGAAGGCTCACTGTCTCGTTGGGATAAAATGCACAGCTAGCTAGCAGAGATATCCTTCAGGAAGGATTGACCCCATGTATTATCTTTAAATTGTTAATATGCCACACTGAACCATTTCATTATTCAGGTTTTGGGTTGCATTTAAATTGGACTTTCAGGGAAAATCTAAAACTTTGTTTAAAAACTCAAAATTAAATGTGAAAAATTGTAAATGCTTTATTGCTATAAAAATATTTACAAGTCTCCAGTTGTTGGATCAAAGACAAAAAAAAAGATTTTAAAGGGCTCTTCTAGTTGAAGAAAAGTATATCGTAAACGTACAGACTTACACACATTTATGTCTAGTTTGACATACTCTTATTTATGAAGGAATGATTTTAAATTGAACAACAAAGTTTTAAGAGGATTCGAGATTTGTGAACTGTTACTTCTTTTTGTAATTGATTATTATTGTAGTGTCTTGGTTGAGCCATACTGTGAATGTAGCACTGACTTCTCTGTTACCTAAAATACGCTTCTGTCTGCTAAAATTAATGATAGTTTTGTTATTATCTTTGATGAGAGAAAGAATGGATTTTTTTCCTTTTGAGAAGTACGAGTGGTAAACCACACTGCTATGAGTTTTTCACAAACATTATCACTAGAATTTATTTCCTCAGCAAACCCTGAGGTCATGGTCCCCTGGTTATTGCCTCTAAGTCGTGATCCTGTTGCCCCCATGGGTATTTTCTCTAAGTATTGTACCTATGAGATAGCACCTCTAGCAAATCCAAGAAGAAAACTCAAATCTTCTGATGACTATTACTGCATCTGAAGTGTTGTGGGGCTAGAAGCAACTGTCAAGTTTTCCGTTGTCTCTACTCAGACAAAACTCTGATTTTGAGTTGTGCAGTAAAGTAAAATATCTTTATTGAAACTTGTTTTGTACCTTTGGTTGTAGACAGCTATATACTTCTCTGTCTATGAAATCTTTTTGTTATATCCCTGATTTCAACTTTGGATACACATATTTTAATTCCACTTGGTCATCTTAAACATGCATCTGTTAGCATGTTCATTAGTAATGAATGGATATTCTCATGTGCATTTCTGTTTCAAAAGGCACTTAATTAACTGTTTATGTATGTGATTCACGAGCAGATGCATAATTTGTAGTGACTCCTTTGTTAGAACTGTTATTGCCTTTCATATCCAGAAATGTACGGAAGGGGGAAAATCAGACCACAGCAGCACTGTGTACTCCTTCATATCTGATGTGGATGGGATAGCAGTGGGTTCAGAATTTTATTGGCCAAGAAGCCAGATGAAATATTCTGAGGGAATGACATAAAACTCCAGTGAGGTACAGATAACTATGCTGTATTCATTCTAAGGCTCCCTAAAATATCAACATGGACAGGTCGGCAATTATGTTGTAATTAGGTCCCCAACTGTGCTAATTTCAGCTCCTTCCTTTTCCTACCAGGAGGGCTGTGAATGCATGGCACAAGAAAAATCTAGTCCAAATTAGAGGAGGTTGGCAAAACTTCCGACAAAACAGTTTGTCCTGATGAAAAATGCCTTCATACCTGTGAAATTTCAGTGAAGCAATAATCTGGTTCTTTCCTGGCACGATGATCGTGTTTTCTAAGCTGTGGTCCCTGACAGCTTCATCATGACTTCTTCTGAGACTGAGAATCTTGAGCAATAAAACAGGGAAGCTAGAAGTACTGAAGACTTTTCGATAAGTGTGGTGGGTTGACCCCAGCTGGCAGCTAAGCCCCCACTCAGTTGCTCACTCAGTCCTCCCCCAGTGAGATGGGGGAGAGAATCAGAAGAGCAAAATCCAGAAAGCTTGTGGGCTGAGATAAAGACAACAAGGGAAAGAAAGAGGAGAAAAGGCAAGTGATGCAAAAGCAACCACTCACCACCAGCTGACCAAGGCCCAGCCAGTCTCTGAGCAAAGGCTTCGCTGTTAAAACTCCCCCCAAATTTTATTGCTGAACATAACATATGGGCCCTTTGGCCAGTTGGGGTCAGCTGTCCCAGCTGTGTCACCTCCCAACCTCTAGCCCACCCCGAGCCTACTGGCCTTTGGTGGAGTGTTTGGAGAGACAGCCTTGACACTACGCAAGCACTGTTCGGCAACAGCCAAAACATTGGTGTGTTAACAACTCTGTTTTGGTCACAAATCTAAAACACAGCACCATATGGGCTGCTGTGAAGAAAATGGACTCCATCCCAACAAGCCCCCATACAATAAGATTTTTAATAAGTGTTTGGCCCTGTGTTCCACAAAAAAACAGTCTCAGTTGTAAATGTTTTCTAGGCGAGACAGAGTACTTTTGCTCTGCACTAACATCCTAACTCCCTAGGAAAATACTAGGATATTAAATCAAAACACTTTTGCCAATTTGCCTGGTTTTCACTAGGAATTGGTGATTGCTTGCAAACAATAAAGGCTTCATATTTGTAAATAGCCTGTTTGTCAACATAACTTCTCCTTCTCATGCATATTTCCCAGATAAGGGAGAAGTTAGGAAAAGACTCCTATATTCACAGCTTTAGATTTGGATGTTGTATGCTATTCATTATTTTTCCCCTGACTGAGTTTCCAAAATCCTTTTTTGCATATTTGATATGTATCTGCATAACTTGGTAGTGTAGAAATGGAAGGAATGCAGCATGAGAGTAATTTCTGCTGGAGAGGCTTCTGTATCATTAAAGTTACAGATGGATGGTTTAATAGGACTTAAATGATGCATTAGCTTTGTACTGACTCTCGCACTGTGTGAACTGTGGGCCAGACTCTTAAAATTTTGAATCTCTGGCTAATATAAATACATAGTTGTTCACTGGAAGTTAAACAGCTTTTAGAGATGTTAGCATCTTATTTATTTTTGTACGTATTAAACATCTGGTACTATGTGACTTTCAGATTTGGGATGTTAAGATTATTGTATTCTTATCTTGAAGCAGAATCAATCCCACTTGAAATCTGCTTAAGGCAGTGCTGGCTATTTAATTTGTAGTTAATTATCCTGTAGGGTCAGTCCTTAAATGTTCTTCTAGTTTCCTGAATTAGTAGTTATTACACCCTTTTTATGCATGTACTAAAAATGTCTTCTATTAGGAACAAATTCATGGATTCTTTTTTAAAGATTGTTTTGTTAAAGAAATGAGGTTCACAAATGTGTCATATTACAACCTGCAGGTGAAAAACTCTGTATCAGCCACAGATGCATTGCCAGTTGCCCAGGTGAGCAGCCAACAACATGGGAAGAGCTGGTGGGTGGTGAAGTTAAGTCTGTTCCTCAGACACCAGCTTGGCTTTTCATTCTCTTTATAATTATATATGAGAACACATTATACAAGAAATCAGGCTCAGGGGAACTCCTCTTATTTATTATCTGAATAAAGTACATTGACATTAAATAACTATCATGAAGAAGTAAGTCATTGTCTCCCACAGGGAAGCTGTTCTTTTATCTTGTCTTGGAGATTGATAATTTCAGAGCCCACAGACAGGTCTCATCTTCTTTTCCATGTTGTTCCATTTACATATGCTAATGGCTATTCTGTCTGTAGATGATACCAGTTTCCTAAAGCCATTTTCACAGAAAATTAAATTTCTCAGAATTGATTGATGACACAGTTAAAAATTTAACTTAATTAAAAAGTATAATTAGTAGTATGTGAGCTAACCTTGACAGAAAAAGTACAGCATGAGGAGTAAACTTAAACAAGTACTCACAAAAATAAGCTAATATAATACGTAGAATGACATTTATTATGATCTCTCAGATCCCATAGTGGATGAAGAGAACAGCTATTTTATCACTATAAAGAATATCAGAGTTATTTTCCTCAAGAAAAATCAAATTACTTCTTGATTCTCATAAGTGGAAACGCAACGATCTACCTCAGATTTTGCAAGAGTATTTTAAGCCTTCTAGTGTGCTAGTCATAGATGCCAATACAGTTCATGTTCTTGAATGAGAAGAAACATACCACAGAGAAATACCTCCTTCACTGCTGTGTAATTTAATGTCAGGTCTATTTTCTGTAGAAAATGCCATGCATTAGGGTTTCACCTTCTCACGTACACATCAAAGAGGGGGGAAAGAGGAAATTAGGGCCTCACCTTTGCAAGGGATTGCCTCTGTGTACAGCTGAATCTTCTGCAGAAGCTTGTGTTGCACATACTTAAATTTCCAGAGTCCCAAGAAGGTGTTGGAGTGGAGAAGACAAAGTGTTCTCCTTGGCCCAACAGCTCTTCAATCTGTGTTGATTTGCTGTCTACACTTCTTATACTGAAATCTCTCAAGTTGTCCAGCTCTACAGTTGAGCAGAACAAGGCTTCAATAAAAGATTCAGCAAAGCTTTCCTGTTGCCTTTTCCCTGAGTGCCAACACAATCTTACTTTATTTCTGTATGAAAGCTGAGATTGCATTTAGAAACAAGCTACCAAATCACGAGACACAGGGAAGAAGAGAGGGTTCTTGGAAACCAGATAGCACTGTTTATCATGTCTGCAGTGTGCCTAGGAGAAAAAGGGTACAGGTTTTAACTTATTCCTAGGGCTTCTGCTAATCCAACTTTACATCTACATGTAAATAGCATAAACACATTTGAATGAATCAGTACTGAAATGAAGTCTCTCAGACAAGGTTCTTATCAGGCCCGTCTTCATATTCCAAAGGAGGATGTCTGTAGGTTCTAATATGATATTCCATATCCTCCCTTCGACTACATACATAATAGATACAACGTTATCAATTCTGGGCGTTTGAAGAAATACGAAAACATTTTCATGGACTTTAAATATGAAAAGAAGACATTACTTCAGCTGCTGCCTCAACCAAATACATTGGAGTTCCTTTTGGTTATGACTTACTGACTTGCAGTATTTAGATCATATAAGTTTTAGTGCTCACAGAGTGGGCTTCTTTCTTTAGAACAGAGTTCCCTTACAGTTTAATTGCTGCAGGGAGAAGTGTGGCTTAAATACTTCATATGAGATTGCCAAGCTAATGATAAAACAATTCCTTATTTAAATTGAAAACTCGGCAGTCTCCCTAGGGATTACAGTCTTGGGCTTTTTCTTCATTGCTGACTTATCCTAGTTCTTCAGGAGGAAAATGAGTTCCCTCATATTAAGGTCACTTTCCACATCTTACTAAAGACAACATTTCTAACATTTCTCCTTTCTGTCTAGGTCTGCAAGTATATTGTGTATCTTGCTAAAAAAAAGTCTGTACTTTCATTTCCTGCAGGAAGAAACTAGAGACAAAAAAGTTAACCCCCAGGAGCTGAGGTATGGAGTCCTATCTCACAAATTCTGTAGAAAAGCTGTTAAATGGGACGTTTGGAGGAGCCAAATTTCAACAGTACTTCTACAGAGCCTGATTTTTCTCAGCAACTTTGCGCAACCTGAGGCAATTAAAGCTCCAACACTTCAACACACGACAAATTTCCTTTTGTCTATAGTGAAGTACAGACATATGTAAGAGTGTTTTCTGATTGCTGTGTTTTTTGCCTTGATGCAGCTGTTTGGATTTCAATAATAAAGTAGTGTTCACTCAAGCTTTCATCGCTGCTGTGGTTTCCTTCAGAGTGAACCTCACAAAGCAATGAATATAAAATTGGCCCTATCTAGTCTGGATCTAATTTAAGAGTTAATGTTAGACTACAGTGTCAGTTAAATAAGGAAGGAAACTCCGACAGGGCCCACAGCGTTACTGATACTCCCAGATGCTGCGTATCAACAGGTAAAATTTGTCTTAGGAGCTTAAGGCACTTTTTTTCTATGTGTTTATCTTTCTTACTGACATATCAGTAGTTTCAGGAGGGATACTAAGAGACACTAGCTTTTAAAATAGCTTTTCACAAGGTATTTTTGTATTTTTTTCTTCAAAAATTTTCAAAAATGAGTGTCAAAAGCCCTAAGGTTTAACAATGCAGGAGTACAAGTGACTTTGGTCAAAGAGATCAAGCCAAAGCATTTGACAAAATTATTTAAAGTTGTTCATCTGCACCCTAATATATCCTGTCCTAGGACAAAAAGCACATTGCAGGTAAAAGTATGTAAGACAGTTTTACATCAGCGTGCTAATGTGGTGTCCTGGTTTCAGCTGAGATAGGGTTAATTTTCTTCACAGCAGCTCGTATGGGGCTATGTGTTGGATTTGTGCTGAAACACTGTTGATAATGTAAAGATGTTTTTGTTAACATAGAGATGTTTTAGCTGCTGCTGAGCAGTGCTTGCACAGAGCCAAGGCCTTTCTGCTTCTCACACCACCTCACCAGTGGGATGGCTGGAGGTGCCCAAGAAGTTGGGAGGGGCCACAGCTGGGACAGCTGACCCCAACTGACCAAAAGGATATTCCATACCATATGACATCATGCTCAGTATATAAGGGGCTGGGGGAAGAGGAAGGAAGGGGGGATGGACATTTGGAGTGATGGCGTTTGTCTTCCCAAGTCACCGTTACATGTGATGGAGCCCTGCTTTCCTGGAGATGGCTGAACACCTGCCTGCCCATGGGAAGTGGTGAATGAATTCCTTGTCTTGCTTTGCTTGTGTGTGTGGCTTTTGCTTTACCTATTAAACTGTCTTTATCTTAATTCACGATTTTTTTCACTTTCACTCTTCCAGTTCTCTCCCCCATCCCACTGCGGGGGAGCGAGTGAGCAGCTGCGTGGTGTTTAGCTGCCGGCTGGGGTAAAACCATGATGTGTATATTCAAAAATTTATACTCTTTTAAAGTCTGAATTCTGCCATACTCACACCAATCAGATAGCCACACTGATATGCAACAAACAATTTCCCAGATATGAAAACTCAAAATGGCCAAGAACTTTGTTATACCTGAGTGAAGCCACATATTTTGTAGCCACGTTGAAAAGTGTGTGAAAACTGTGGTTCTTTTCACTGCTCAGCAGTCTTTCCCCCTTCTGGTGAAGTTGGTACAATTAAAGTTGAGTGCCATCACTAAAAGAAGTTTAATCCTTTTGCTGCATTGTAGTCATATGGTAAATTTTTATAGCTATAACTACTCCTGCTTTATTTGTTATCCCAGCAGGGCATGGCTGAGATATAACAATATTGCACAGCAGGGCTGTCTCTTTTCACAAAACATTTCTTTGAGGCTTTTGAGCTATCTCCTACTAATCAGATTTCTCACCAAGGTAGCCACCCACCCAAATCAAGTGTGGTCAGCGGACCTGGCAGGTTACCACGTTCTGAACAGTTTAATGAATATCTGCCCATTTAATTTGGTTTAAGAAGAACCAGCAGGGTGGCTTCATAGGGTGGGATTATTGCCTTTGCATCCTGTTGTTCTTGACTGTGGATTTAATTGTAATTGTAATCCGAGATAGTACATTTGATCTTGCTGCTCCTAGCAATGGAATCCCATTGAGCCACCTATTCCAAAACAATGTGTGGAGGTTTCTTATAAACCTAAACATTGCCTGATGTAAAATAGCGTATCTAACTGTAGAGCAACAGCTGGCATGCTGAGGATATATTCATTTGCACCCTTCTGCACTGCCTCAGGCAGATATTGCTATACATAAAAGAATCAGAAGATGACATTAAAAATATTATTTGTAGAGATGGTATTTGTTTCCACAGCTGTTTTCAAACCTCTTTCCTTGTTTCTAATGTTTTGCAGTTTCTTTCTTATTCTTGTTCCTCTGGTGGTACCTGTGATGCAATTTTGAAACTTTAATAAATACCATTCTTTGTAGAATTATAATTTGTTTTATAACTGTTACAATGTAGATAATTACTTCTTAGACATATTATCAGACAGCCTTCTAGTTCAAGGGGTTAAGAAATCAAACCAAAAGCAGATGAAAACGGAACAGCAGATAACTTGGATAGGTTCTGAAATAGCCATTATTTTGCTGCCAGGTTTAAAGCCTCACACAGCACAAGGCAGCCCAGAACTCATTCTTAGCTCTATATATAGTTGTAATCTTTTTGATAGCTGTGTTCCAACTTTATCATTAGGGACTTAATTCTGCAATTGCTTATGAACAGAATTCCCATTTAAGTCCCTGAACATGCATTCAGATTACAGAAGGGAAAAAATGGTCTGTAGAAATATAATCGGAAGAAAAGTTATAAACAGGTGGGTTGCTGAAAGTGTCATACAAAAGAGGACACTTAACCTGCAGGATTTCATCTGATCACAGGTTCCTGTAATACAATAACAAAGATGTAGTTGTCTGGAAGACAGTTACGTTTTCTCTAAAATGAAGTGAAGCTGTAAGACAGAAAATGAAAGCTTAACCAGTTTTTTCGTTTCTTTCTTTTTTTTCCCCAGTCTGTATGGTTCAATTACATGTCTCTCCACTCTACCTCATCTTTGGGATTTACAGGATGTTACTTTGCAAGCACAGTTCACAGGCATTCCTTAACAGATTGTCTCATGGAGACAGAGTTTGCTGTGTTTGTGGCTAAATGATTACGTTAAATTTTTCAGTGTGTCTATCCTGACACAGGGTGTTGGACTTTTCAGAAAGGGAGAGTAGCTTAAACCCAGAGCAGTAAAAAAATAGAAGATGACATTGATGGGATACTATTTTAGAAACTTCAGAGTTATACTAAACATTTTCCTTTTAACTGCCACAAGCAGCCCCGAAGCCCTGATGCAAGAAACACTGAAACGTCACGGAGAACGAATCTATCATCTGCACACTGATAAGATCCTCCTGAGCTTCTTCTCCAAGCTAAACAGCCCCAGCTCTCAGCCTCTTCTCATATCAAGGATACTCCAGCCCCTTAATCATTTTCATGGCCCTTCACTGGGCTTGCTCCAGAGTGTCCATGTCTCTCCTGTATTGCTGGGCTCAGAAGTGGACACTGCATACTGTCTATTCTTGTATCACTAATAACTAGAAAGCAGATTGGAAGGAAAATATAGCAGAAGCTCCAAAGCAACTTTTCAAAATGATCACATGTGACCACCAGAATTAATGTACCAGAGCTGTGGGTTTCAAGGGCTGCAAAACTTACACAAAAGTCACTATTAGAAAATGTGAAATAACTGTTTTCTTTAAGAAAAATCAATGCAAACCAGAAATCAGCATTGGACATTTTGGATCATCTTTGCAACAGAAATGTTTAGAAATTACATTATACTGTTGTGGTGCTGAAAAAAAAGAGGAAGAAGAAGAAGAAGAAAATTAATCAATCTTTTTACTCACTATTTTCCCTTTTCCGGATGCAGTGGCTGGGGGGGGAGAAGACAATGGCCAACCTACTGTACCACAGGAAGCAAAGCCTGAGAGAGGAATAAAATGGAGTTATTGAACTAGTTAATGAGTATGCTGAAAGCATCTGTCTTTTCATTCTCTTTATAATTTTTCAAAAGAATGTTAATATATTTTGACATGACAGAATGAATGAATAGGAAAACCAACAACATTAGTGCACTGGAAAAAAGGAAACTCAAATCTCAAGAGGCATGGGAAATGAGAAATTTTCATGTTCTTCCGTAAAGAGAATCACTCTTTATCTAAATTCCTAAATCCCAGGTTGAAAAGCATAAAGTAATGCATTCAATTTCCTGGCTCTAGGTAGCTGCTTAGAAGAGACCGTCATGGGGTATATTTCCTGTTCATGTAAATGCTGAGTTTCTGGAATAAATCAATAATATTTTGTGGCCCCTCCCAGAACCATTTTCAAAGGACACTATTGAGAGAGATGCTGTCAAATGTGAATGTTTGGTTTCTCAGAACTTAAAAATGAAACTCTTTATAACTGTGTATATATCATCAGGAGGTTAAAAATAATGAATATAAACTTCTTTTTTTTAAATTCTTTTCTTAAGAAGTAAGATTGAATCTTTCCAAAGTCTGGAAGCTTTATAGCTATATGCTGTATGTTCTGTTGAGCATCAAGGCAAATCCCAAGTTAAGCTATCAGAGACGAAGAACAACAACAATACCATTGCCTTATCTAAAGCTTTCCTTCAGAGGATTCAAAAGCATCAGTAAACATTAGCGAATTTAAGTAATTCTCTGTGAAGCAGATAGTCGGAATTTTCAAAAGCCTGTAAGTGCCAGGAAATCCATTAACTATCTATTATCAAAGGGCATCCCAGAATAAGCCAATGAAAAATAGAGTATGTTAGAAGAAAGTCAGTCACAGATTACACAGACTCTTACTGTCAAAAGAGTATAACTTGAGAAAGAGCTGATGTATGCAGTTAGTTTCCTTTCCTTTTATGTTCTGATTAAATGCTTGTTACTGTTGATAGCAATTATCTCATTAATTTTCATGGGACTTGGCCATCACATTCAGAAAGTGTTCTGAAATTTGGTCTGACCATTACAATAAAAGCATCTGAAATGGTGATGCTTTTTGAATCTAGAACTGGAATGTCACCCTCGGTGACAGTGGAACAGTGACTGTGAGGTAGGAGCCTTGCAAATTTGAGGTCTCTGGTGAATTCTGCTGAATTCTGGTTTTTACACCATGATCAGGTACTGGTTAAGAGAGAAACTCAATGATCAAACACCCATCAAAATTCACTGTTTATGTAAAATCAATGAACATCTTTTTAGTGGCAATAAGCCTGGAAACTGAACTAAGTCTCAAGTCTTATAACTTATTGTTCTTACTCCACAATTCCTTGGTGGGTGGCTGTTTAAATTGAGCATCTGAAATCCTTTGGCACAGCATAAATAACCTCTCTAGTGAGCTGTCATTAGACATATTGGTTTTACTCCCTCTCTATACCTGGCTGGTATAAAATAACACCATCAATCTTCTAAAAAGGACCCCTTGTTTTCCTCCTGTAGCCCAGTTACCACCACTGTCTCTCCATAAGTCGTGAATACTCCTAGCGCAGCAGGAACACATTAATGATTTATTTTTTTTTTTCTAGGGAATACCCTTATTACAAATTATTTTGTTACCTCGCTGGGTACTCTCACTGCAGGACATTGTTGCTAATAGATCCCCTCGAGCATTTGCAGCCTACATTCCTCATTTAACTGGATCCCAGGTGCTATGCATGTTAAATAGCTCATCTGTAATCTCTTTAAGCGTGAGATTTCTGTCACAACCTCTTTTGTTGGCTTGGCAATTTCTTGCAGCAGCAGTAAAATCAGTGCAAGGCTTTTCTAAAATTCATGGGAGAAGTTGCTTGTTTTAGTTATTCACAGTTGCATGCATCAATGGGCTCATATTTAGGGAGAATGTCAGTTCCAGTACCCCTTAGCTCTGCCACTGACTTTTCAGTTTTTTGAAATCCTGGATCACTTCAGACCCTCCTATTATTTTCTTATACACCTCTCAAACTGTGGCAAAAGAAGTTTTACCATAGACTGCAGTAGGGACAGGACTGAGTGCCAAGACTAAATGCTTTTAAAAATCCTAATTGTCATACCTTCTGCAAGATTTTGTTAACAGATCCCTACTGACAGAGAGAGGAGGTCCTTAGTTAGCTGAGGGAAAGGTTTCAGACATAAAAGAGCATAAAAAAAAGGGTGGAATGGATGGTAGGTCTTGCACTGACACAGTCCTGGGACCGTGGGGTGTGCTGGACTATGCAAGATGCGGTGTTGAGAGAAAAGACTGAAAAATGGTGAGATGTCACTTGGGTTGGGAACAAAGAATGGATCTGCCGGGAGAAGTGGCTGTGTGTCATAGGAGGAGAGGCTGATGCCTGTCTAGTGGACGTGGAAGTTGTTATATCTTGTGTTGGTTATACAGCAGGTATGAAGAGAGTATCTCACCAGCAGTGAAGTGCTATGTAGCATGTGTATGGAGCAAGTATATGGAGCACGCAATTGTATCTGATGTGGATTACAAACCTGAAGGACAGCAATCCTGTGAAAGGCCTCATCTTTTTATAGTTGCATACAGACCAAAGTTTATTTGGAGATGCTTGAGAACTTAACTTTTTAATTTTTCCTGGACAAATTCTTTATTGTCCATTTTTCATGCTTTTGCACGTACTCCTTTGTTACTGTAATTGTAGCTGATACTTGTATGTGAATAGTCTGTCACAAAGAGCCAAGTTCTACTATTTTTAATGTACATTCTTCCAAAATAAGATCTTACTAAACCTAAGTAAAAGTGTTTGAGAATGACTTTCTATGCTGTTGGACATGTGCGGTGCTTTGCATTTTTTATTCCTCTTTGCAAAGAATGAGAAAATATAAGATTAATTCAAAACACTTATGGGAGGGGGATATGTGGAAACAAAGAAATATAGATTGACACTATTTTGGTACTATTTATAAACAGAAACTGAATGATAGGCCTTCTGTTTTTTCCAAGTAAATGTTAATTCATCGAAGTGACCTGTTATAGTGTTTAAACTATGGTTACACATATGTTCATATACAGAGAATAAAACATAAAGTACCGTATTTCATTTACAGTATAAACATGAAATATTATAAAGGAGTCTTTTTGTTTGTACATGTAATTTATATTTTTCAGACACTCCTTTAGAACATATCAGTAGGGTATATGGCAGAGAGGCCTCATACATCCTGCTGAGCATTTTCTCTCACTTACCGCTCTGAGCGGACAAGGTAGGCAGGAGTGGCCGGCAAGGGGATGCACTGCTGCTCAGCCAGGCAGCTTGCAACCGGGCAGCCACAGCTGATGGCAGAGCAGCTGAGAGCCGGCCACAGCTCTGCCTCTGCACGCTGCATGACCCACAGACTTCAGGGCTTGGTGGCCTCTGTAGATGAAGAGGTGATGGGCAGCCAGGTTGCTGCTGCAGGGAAGGGAGGCAGGGGCCATTGTATTTTGTTGAGAAGAAAGGTGGGTGGCAAGGTGGCAAGCAGGTACTGCAGTAAGGATCGTGGCTAGAGACGTGGGAAAGAAGACCCACTAAATTATTGTGTCAGGTCACTGCTGATCTGTGGGCTTTTCTGACTCCAAAATAGGAGCTGATTTGGGCCTGTTACTCAGTAATTGCTTGTTGGAGTCAGAAACACTTAAGCAAGAATACTTTCCTTTCCTGTAGCATTAATTGTCCAGCTTGCTTTCCCAACAGAAAATATTTTCCTATAGTTAATTAATGTGCAATGTGTTTACTTGATACATGCTAATATGTGGTTTCTGAAATACAACATAATCACATGACATTGGAAGCTGTAACCACAGAGAAGTTATCATTTATGTACCATCTTGACAAACAATGAGCTACACTGTTGAACAAGATGTGTCACTGACTGTAGCACCTGTGGCAATCACAGTATTTCAGAAGCAGTAATAATGTCATCAGAGACATTTTCAGCCTTCCTCCTCCAGAGGTAAGAAAATATTCATTTTTTCCTCTCACTGGGACCCAAGGTCTTGGTGAGTTGAACAGATATACTGGTTTCCTCCTACACTCACAGCACCTAATCTTTCGATCTTTGTTGTTTTGGTACTGATCTGTAAATTCTCTAACGCTTCTGCAATATTTGTCAGATCTCCCATATTGAAGAAAAGCTGATATACAAATAGCGTATACTATCTACAGATTGAAGAGTTTTGATAGTGTCTCAGGTATATAGCACAGCTTGGCTCTGCAGCTCCAACAGAGTTGTCGGAAGAATTGTACTGAAATAAGATGCAGAATAAGTTTCTCCTCTGAGATGCCAAATACACTGGCTTTATTGAAAACATTTCTGCAGTTCTGTACTTACCCTATATAAGTAATAGCTAATCTTTATTTAGTGAAAACAGCTATTGACACCAATGGCAGGAAGGAACTTGGTAAAGAATGTTTGGTTTGGATTAAGGTGGTTTTTCTGCTTTTGTATAACCTCTCTCCCAAAGAAAAGGCTCATTGAATGAATCGTGTTTGCTGGGACAAAATAATTCTTTTTGCTCGAAGACGAAAGAATGAGGGATTAGCAAAGTAGGTGGACCCCATGGTTCTCAGATAATGGGTCTGTTTTGCCAGAACACTTTACAAGAGGAATCTACATCCTGTTAGACGGGCAGTGTTTGTTCCACTGAACCAGGCTCATCCCATGCACAATGTAAACAGTTGAAATGGAAATGCGATTTTTTAACCTTTTTTTTAACATTTAATAAAAAACAGCCCCTGGAAACTCTGACAATCCCTATCCCTCATCACTTCAGTATTGGTTTCATGTTTCGTTTAGTGTGATGCCAGCAGGAGAGCAAACTTTTGGCTGGAATATCTCTACTTCTATCAAAAATATTTCCCTTTCTTAATGGAATACAGGTAGAAGGTATAGGCTAAGCTGCTGGAAATCAATGGAGTGACAGAGCTAACCCTGGAGTATTGCTGAATACTGTTATAGTCCTAACTGCGGAGCTGTGCCTGAAATGCCTAAAAGCAAAAAAGATGTGGTGACTTTTCTTCATGGGGGAAATGCATTTAGCTTAGAGACACTGAGAAACACTGAAAATGGGACTTTGCCTGAAAAACCTTATGACTCTAGGGATTAGGTCCAAACCCGGGTTTATTCCTTATGCTTATGTGAACACTCACTTGAAAGCGCCTAGGTCCTTGTCCTGGACCTTGCACTATTGTTTGTCCAGTGACATACATATAATCCACATATGCATCAAATAAATAAAAAAAAGTGCAAGAATATCTTAATCTCTTCCTTTGGCCACATGCTAAAGGAAAGTGGAAGCTGCTAGTGAATTTTAAAGGGAACCGTGCACAGAAGCTTATTAGGCATGTGGGACAGTATCCAGCAGATAAAGTCTACCAGTATCTTGGATGTAATGGTTCTGTGCTTCTCAACTCTGATGATGTGATTTGGATGCCAACTGTTCATTTCCAAAAGGACTGGGAAAATGCTCACATAATTTTGTAGGCTTATTGCTATTTGAAGTTACCTAGGAGTATGTGGCAATTGAAGTTGAGCATGGGGTTGTTGTGATTTACATCCTGATCTTAGCTCCAGATGTTCCTGCAGGAATGGAGTTGTTATGGGATAATAACTGTTGAAAATATTTGAAAAAACACGGGTCGGAAATTAGTATTTATTGTAAGAGAGGCGTTATCAATAAGAAACACAGAAATCTGCACCTGTGCTGTTCAAGTTAGGCATAAATGAGCTGGGGAAAAAAGTGAAGAGGAAGATGACAATTTGCTGATGATCCAAATTATTCAGGGTAGTCTAAATGAAATGGACCATGAAGAAGTATAGGAAATGGCTGGGTGGTAAACTGACAGATGAAATTTTCCTTTGATAAATGCACATAATGAATATGGGAAAAGGCAATAATCTTAGCTTTGATAAATGCAATTAATGAACATGGGACAAAGCAATAATCTTAACCATACATGAAGGGCTCTTATTAGCTATTGCCACTCACAAAAAGAGAACGTGTTATGGTAGACATTCCTCTGAAAACATACTTTTGATGCTCAGCTGCAGTCACAAGGCAGCAAGCAGAATGGTTAGCTTTATTGGGAAAGGAACAGAAACCATTGCTATGAGCCTGCATGAGTCTGTGGCGTGCCCACATGTCTCAGAGTCCGTGCATTCAGATACAGAGAAGGGTGGTGAAGACACTCATGGTAAGGAATGCCTTCCAGGACAGGGGAGAGTCCCCATGAAGCTAGGACTCTTCTGCTTGGAGAAAAAAGTGACTCAGCCAAGGAATATGATAGGGGTTTATCAAAGTTGAGTGAGATGAAGACAACAAATAGGAAAAAAAAAATTATTTCTCATTAAAAAAGGACTAGAGAGCATTTGGTCAAATAATCAAGTTCCCAGTTTAAAACAAAGACTTTTTTTCAAACTGTACCATTAAAATAAATGTTTGGAATATCAAATGTTTAAATAGTTCAAAAAACAAAGTTTAGAAATTCATCAGAGAAGGAGCTATTTGAAGACCATTAAAGTTTTGAAAGACATCTGCAGCACAAGATACCCAATGTTAAGACTGCGAAAAATTACAGGAAGATATATCAAGGAAAGTGCCAGTTTAGACTCACCTCATTTTTTATATTTTTTTAATACAACTTATTATTTCTGCCAGAAACAGGACTTTTCTGCGTATGTCCCTAATTTTGCTGAAATCTCACTTTAGACTTAACCTCAGTTTATGCTGCTAGTTACATTGTCTGACCACGGCATTCTGTGTCTCAAATGCTTTTCCGTACAACGTAGGCATTTCTAGCCTGACTTTGGGGCCCCGTGTAACAACAAGGTTATGACGGTCAGACACCGCAGATGGAAACACCAAAGAATGAACGAGTTACCCCACATGGCTGCTATTATGGTTTTACAGTAATACAGATCCAGGCTTTGCTTGAGATGAGCTTTGGTGAGAAAGTGCAGATTTTAATCTCGAGAACATTTGATAGTAGACGTCTTACTGAGGCATTAGAAATGTCCATGTTTTGAAATATTTAGAGAGAACTGAAAATGAGAGTACTGGAAACCCTGCGGTGGCATTAGGCTCTGCTCAATCTAGTTATTCGTGCTGGTAAGTCAGGCACCTGTGCTCCATCTACAATGTGCTGTTTATTCTAAAAAGCAAACAGCTGCTTTCATCTTGAAAACTAAATTTAAATTTCCCAGATCTTTCTCAGACTTGCTACATGAATTTGTGTTAGTCTGATCTGTATTTTACTTACTTATTTTACACTATTTATAAAAGAGAACACTGTTTTTTAAGACAGCTTACCTTATAGCAAACATCAAAATTCTCTAACAGAAAATTACAAGCAGCGTAAAATAATTTTATTAACCCTTTGCTTTAATAGGCAGCAAGAAAACAAGAAAGTTCTTGAGACCTTTTTATGTAACAGGTCAAATCTGAGTGGCTTGTCCTTGTGTTAAAATATATGCATGGATAAATTTTGTAAACAAAGTTGGAAAAATAGCCATTAGAGAAAGCAAAGTGTATTGTTACACTGCCTAATTAGGATAGAATTACGGATATATCAAAGACTGTTTTTCAGTAAATTGCTAATTCTTTTATACAAAACTGAATATGACTATTTTATATCTTAAACCATATTTTTCTTGGCATACTATCTGTCTGCAACTTTGTTAACAAATCAAAAAGTGGCCTCAGGAAGTTGAAAAAGCAAATCACAAATACATCATTATCATCACAAACTAAGTTCATTTTCACAGGTGTTCCAGGTCAGAACAGGCAGAGGTGTTGGTTACGGAGAACGAATTTTCAAAGTGCCCTTTGCCACGGAGCTGTAAAAAGCTTTCTGATGTTCACAAGGCTTAGAGTTGTGGATTTCAGTTATGTACACAGATAGGCAAGAATAGGAACTCCTCAGCTGTGAACTGAAGTCGGTTGTGAACCGGTGACCTGCCATAAATCTTTTCACAAAATTAATTAATTTTAAGGTCTTTGACATAGGAAAGCTTTGACTGTTCCACTGATCATGATATGTCTAGGATACTTTCTAACTTTGAAAGAGGGATGCATAGTGGATGTATTTCAAATTTTTTAATTAAATTCACATAATGTAAAGCCTGTAGTGAATTTAAAAGGAATGTAAAGATTATATTGTGATTTCCACCTTGATTAATGTATCTTTCAGGACTTGGGTTTTGCCATAGAACTGAAGAGGACAGTCCTACCCAGCTGTATGCATGTAATTTGTCCATGTGAGTATTCAACTGAAATAAATTCAATAAATTCTGTGTGAAATTCTGTATTTATTAGTCAATAGAATAGAAGCAGCAAGACCTGTGCTCTTTTTTTTGAGTAATTCTATTAATTCCTGACATGGTAAACCATAATTTCATAATACGTTGACTTAAGAAGTTCCTGTCTATTCAGTTGTGTCATGACAGCTGTTTGTGGGATCTGATAGACTACCTTGTTTGATTCATGTCTATCACTGAGCAATCATGTGGGGAGCACATTTGACTTAGATGTAACAGAAAGTCTTAAGCCTTGGACCCGAAATAAACTGGTTTGGCTTAAGCACAAATCTATAAAGAGCTTCAGTTACCTATCCCACGTTCTTTTTACTGCACTTGCACACCCAGCTGGGACAGACACAACAGGGGAAGTTGTCCCCTCTAGAGAGGCTTAGTAATAGGCATAGGAAAAAGACGGCTCAAATGACTCATATGAAGAAACGGTCTCTATAAGAGGACCCACAACTCCATTTCCCCGGACAGTGACCTTCACTGATGGAGTCAGCCCACTACTTTTTCATTCTCTAGTTCCTGTTTCTTCCACTCCTGATTTCTCAGTGGTCCAGCTTCACTAGGAGAAGTAACAAAGAGCTCCTCTGCTGCCTTCCCATGAAGCACTTCTCTAATAATTAGGAACTACGGCTTCAGCTTTGCCCTTCTTCCCTCCCTTCCAAGTGAAGAGGGTGCATAACAAGTTCTTTGGTGGATGCTGCATTATCTCTTTACGTGCAATTCAGCATCACTTCTGCAATTGCACCTGTGTCTTGAGCTGAACCTGGCACAGAGCTAGGTGTGAATGAAGGGAATTAAACAAGCTGCAGGGCTCTGACCTTTCCAGAGACTTAAGCACAGGTTTACAATCCTCTCCACATATCTCAGCATCCCAATAAAATATGTCTCCAGACCTGGGCATTCTGCAGCATATATGGGGTGGGAAGTGAGAGAATACTCTTACCCCAAAGTGAAGTAACATTTGTTTTAATCTGTTGGGTTTTTCAGTTTTGCTGGAGGTCAGAATTATGTTATGAGACCTAACCACCAAAGCTGGAAATTGGGCAGAAACCAGATATTTTACTACCAACAAACTGGGATGGGAAGTGATTTAAAGGCCTTTTTGGTGCCTCTCTTGAAATGTTAGCAGCTGATTTGGAAACTCAGTCCATCTGTAGTTTGTTTTTCAGAATCTACAGATGATGAAAAAATCTCTGTTGTTCCCTGTAAGGAAATGCCAGCAGTAACTCTAGGTGGCAGCTGGAGGCAGAGTGATACCAAGCAGAGCAAAGTCTCTTTCAGCCAGGCTGTCTGAAGTGGATCCTCAGGAATACTACACTGAACAAACAGAAACAGGAATTTTCTGAGGTGGAAATATCATCTATCTATCTGACCAACCTTAAATTAAATCAATATTGTCATGTCAGCAAATGAATTTATTGTCATTATGAGTTATGCAGTTTAAGAGAAGAAAAAGATTTTCCTGTGACTTTATCCTGAATATCCTGAGCTACCTGAATTTTTCCAGAACGACATCATGATGGTAGCCAATTTAGGCAGCACATTTCTTATGAATGTTTATAATATTTCTATGCCCTCCAAAGTTATCATCCAAAAGAAATCTAGACCTTTCTGCATCTTTCAGATCTATGATACATAACCTCCCTCTGTATTGTCTTCCATAAAGACTGCTGATTTTTAACTCTCTGATGTCTCTACTGTTCTTCAGTGTCATTTCCCTCTGATGATGCAATGCATTTTTCCTTTCAGAAAGCAAACTCCATTATTCTCGGGAAAGTGAACTAAAAATAAAAATAAGGCTTTCAGGTATTAATATTCATTCTGGCAACACTTATCCACATGCACATATTCACAGCTGTTTTTTAGCCAGCTCTCTCTGCAGGCATACTGTGCAGATGAAGAGTAGTTCATCCAGTTGAAGAAACCTCAGCAGAGAAGCCCATAAAAGGGCACTTTAATCTTTGCTAGTCTCCACTCTCTCTTTTACTTTATGACACTGATAGTGAGTGTTTCCACTCCATTTCAAGAAGGAAGCACCTAGCTCTTTTTCTTCAAAGCTCTGACAATAGCTGATCCACATCTACATTCGACTGTCCTGATTCAAAGCAATTTGAACTAAGAGAGGCTTTGGCAGTGTTCTCTGCCATGCCAATCAAACAAACAGAAGTTCTGCATAAACCCTGTCATGAATTTTCAGATGATTATTAATATGTCATGACTTCATCCTTTGCTAGTTTTACCACCTATTTTTTCAAGATGCAGCACTGGGGAAATATTCCAGGATATCTCCTAACTGCAGAACATCATTTGAAGCCTCACAGAACAGAAATTGTTTTTCTTTCAAAGTGAAGGATATTTGTAGCTGATCTCTTGCTTAACAACTAGCAGCTCAAATTATATCTAGTGAGGGATATACACCTGGATAAGCCTTGCCTGCCAGATGACACATCCCAGTCTGGATTTAGGACTTACTCTCTGTGGTTTCATTCCTAAGCTTTCACTGAACTCTGCTGTGCTGCCCTGGCTTTCAACACCTAACCTTCTACAGCACCCATTATTAAAGGAAGTTTGTCTATCAGTCAACCATACAAGATCTAAACCTTGGTGCTGCAAAAGAATCTTGATTTTTGTTTGATTTCTGTTAACATGAGCAGGTATCACCACTTAGTTTGCAGTGGAAGATTTTAATGTTACTTTTTGGACTATAAATATGCAGTATTGTGAATGCCAAAGATGATGTCATGTTTTATTTTTATTTAAATATCTTTCATAAATTTGTAGAAATAAAGATGCTCACTGGATAGCTCTTCCTTCCAAATTTTTTGCTACCATTTGGCCAAGACAACTAAGAGTCAAGCTCTGATGTACGCTGATGCATTTGCATTAGAAGAGTTACCTTTGGAACCAAAGCACATGTACAGATATCATGTACAGAATGCTGTTATCAGATTTGGCACACCAAATACTGGGCACTGTTAGGTTTTAATCATGTACCACTCAGGTTCATGTTTTAGGGCAAACAACTCAATTCAGTAAGGCTCTTACCTGTGTAATTAAACTTATATTTGTCCAGAAAATGTCTTAAATATATGCTTACATTTCACCAAGAAATGGGGTTGCCATCTCCTTTCTCAGATTAATGACTAATTGCTGAATGAGCCTTAGATGAAACAGTGGATAGTAACAAAGCTTTTTTAAGTGTGTTGCTGTTATAATCAAATTACAGATCGCTCTAACAGGTGGTGCCTCCTTTAAGACATTTGAGAGAGCACAGTTAGGAGGACAGAAATACAACATGAAGGTGTAGTAGATGCACAGTTTTGCGTAGAAAGCAGTATGTACCATTCCATGTGACATCAACAGTGTTGAGATGATACAAGAAAGGATCAGAATTGGTTTCAGACAAAGTTCACTTGGGAGAATTATTGAATCTGGGATTTTCTTTGAAAAAATGCATTGAATAGGACAAAATACAAATGTGTTATAAAGAATGGCTTCCTGAAACTTGTTTTCCCCTCCTGCATCTGCAGCGGTCCCTGTACAGTGGGCCATAAAGATATGCACTCTGGAGCAGCTCACTAAAAAAAGCTGTACATCTAATTTCTCAACATTCAGCTTAGCCAAGAAAAAAGGTGCCCAACCTCTGCAGAGTCACCAACAGATGCTATACCATCCTACCAGCTCTGTAGGGGAAGAGGATAAAGTAAAAGGAGGGAAAAACAAAGGGCTGAACCTAAGGTAAAAGGAGGAAAAAAACCCCCAAACCCAACATAAAGAATGAATAGAGAAACAAGTCAAAATTGGTATTTCAGCAAAGCATGGTAGAGGCTGTTTTCATACTGCTGTCACAAGGGAACTCTAATACAAAGGTCTAGTTCATAAGTGCTTTCACCAAATATTCTTTCCACAAGAAAAAAGATTGTGAATATAAGGCAAAGAGATATTTAAGAGAACAAAAAGAACATTTGATTGTTGTTAGATAAGTGTTTTCTTTTTAAATTAATTTTATTGCTGAATAAATAAAAGCCAGGCTTCTTCATGCACTGATCCAGCTACATCAATCTGACTTGTTATTGTTTTCCATTTATTTTTGGGGGGGTAAGCAGATTGAATAATGAAAGCAAACTCCATCCACCTTCATGTGAATATATTGTAAGTCCTACAATGTGACATATTATTGTAATACAGTGGTTGAATTAATGATTTCAATTTATAAATGAATCAGTGATTTAGAGCTGTGCATACACACAATCTATTTGAGTTGATATTAAGCCTCTGGAAGCAGTGTATATTTATTAGCACCTTTGTAATAATGCAAATTACACTTGATTTGGCTTCTGAAACACTGAACAAAGAATCTTGGGTATTCAGAACTTTTAACTCCTTGTTGTACAGTTTACAATTGAGTGTGTCAGAAAATTATTAGTCAATTTACCTGAAAGAGTCCTGGCTGATTGAAATAATATCCAGCCTGTAATGGTAGCATTTTGTATTTGTATAAAGCATTCAGGATTGCTCATCTTCATTACAAAGACAATGTTCATTTGGCTGTTACATAAAACTATGCTTAGCTAAAGGAGTGTAATAGCTTAAGGTTATTCAGCAGAGCCAATATAATTATTCTTGTCTGTTAGAGAAATACAGGCATTACTGGAAAATTAATTTGAAAGAGGAAAGGATTTATTATATAATTAAAGAATTGTCTTTATTAAGTAGTTATTGAATTCTAGTAAATTTTGTCTGCTGATTAAGAAATGAGTTTCCTACTAGGAAAAACATCCTGCAGAAAATTACTTTCATCTGTATTTAGCAAATGAGGACAAGGTAATGATTTGAAACTGTCTTTCAAAGATGATTTGCAGATACCATTTATTAGGTCCCTACTTACTCACAGTGGACAGAACCCGTAGGTTTTCTCTTGTTCACCGTCTGCAGGAAGTCTGAATGCAGTGCTAATCAAGACTGGCCTCAGTTCCTCCTTCCATACCACATGTCTATGCCTATGATGCTCTCTAGGACTAGTCCATTCCCCCCCACACCCCTTCCCCTGCAACTCACTCCTTCCTCTCCCCGGTTTACAGCCTGTTAAAGGTACTGGTAAAGACATCATCGTGTGCCCTGTCATAGGCTAATAATAAAGAGCTAATGGTAAATGTTTATTTTTGGGTATCATTTGTATGACTTTTTGACTCCAAACTACATTATCAGTGTGATAAAATGGAATTACAGCTACTCAAAATTGTCATTTATGACAGAAACAGTCTTGTAGAAGTTATTTAGAAAAGAAATTGTGAATCTCCTTTTTTTATTAGCGGACATTGGATATGTCAGTTCCTTCAACTGAGATACTTTTTCCGTGTATATCATCCATACCGATGTAAAGTCCCTAGTACTGGTGGTTATTTTCCAGCCTCCTAGGTGGATGTTTTCGAGCTTTACGGAGATCATGGAAATGTCTGAAAAAGGCTGTGTGATTTCAGAAAAGGCAGGACTAAAATTAAAACCCTTGAAGAGTGGGAACAGGAAAATAAAAGCCAAATGCATGATGTTAAAGTTTGCTAGCTCGTAAGAAAAATGTTGAATTATTTAACTAAATAAATGTAATCTATATATGTTGAGCCACTGTGCTTGTCTGTTGCAGTTTCTAGATTTTGATTAATTCAAAATTCAGGAAATCCAATCCCACTGGACTCAGACCCAGAAAAGGGATCATCATTACTTCAGCAGCAACTAATGTAAAAACTCAAAACCAGAGCAATGTGGATTCTGTGTTTTAGTTTTGTCAGCAATTTGGGTAAATTAAATCCTGTTAGAGAGGCATTTATAACTTGGTGATAAAGGCTAAGGCCATAACTTGGCTTAGATCGAGACTATGGGGTGATAATTGTTTTAGGGTGTAGGAACATCAAATATTTACAAGCTGATTTTATACACACACATTTGTGGTTCTTACTGGAAAAGGAGACATATAAAGGGGATAAAATTGCCATCTGGTTTAATTTTGCTTTAGAAGGATATTGCAAATCATACGAGAGCTCTGTGCTATCATTTCTACTGCTGACTACTCTCTGTTGTGTGTTTATCTTCTCTTCAGTTCTATGTGGTTCTGGAAACACAATGAAAGACTGCTATCAGAATGGATTAGAAAAGACTAAATTTTCTTATGATTTTATTTTTAATCAGTCACTTTCTAAATTTTGCATAAAAAATATTTTTTTTGTCATTCTCACAGCTAAAACAGGTGAGGTTTTTAGTTTTGAGTCATACAATATCTTAAAGTAAACTATAATGGAGATGCTTGAAGGCATAACCAGATAAAAGGAGAAATTCACAGGGACTTGAATTTGACAAGTGTGGGACCTAGTTTTCAGGTTTTGTTTTTGGTTTATTTTGTTATTCTATGTATCCCAGCTGTTTTCCCTGTCTATTGCATTTTTAAGAAACAGGAATTGCCCCTACCTAGCCTTTGAGACTGTTCTCTTTTTCCTTCATCTCTGTCGAAGGACTGATGATAAGGAATCGTCCTCACAACTCCTTGTGTGGAGCAGAGAAGCCTAAAATAGCTCTGAGCTGGCTTGCATTTCTTTACTCCAGCACTTGAATGCAATAGAGATATGTTTGCACGATGCTGAACACAAAGGCTAATTAGCTGAGATGGATGTGTCACCTTGACCTGGACCCATAGGCATTGATCCTGGAGTTAGCTGGGATATTTCAGAGTTGCACTGCATGGGGTAGACATGCCTCTAATTCCTGGGCTTGATGAACAACTACTCAGAATAAGGGAAATGAAACAGTTATTTTACTGTAAACCAGGATTTATTCTACTCAGTCTCTAATAAGATTTCAGAAGTAAGAAGTGGATTTATGAAATCTGTAGCCTTGTTCCTTACTTACATGAGTTATAAGCAAGGGAACACTAAGCCACCATTTGCCCTTAAACACCACTCTATATCCTAGTTGAGGAAAAATGAAATATTACTTTGTTATGACATACCGATCAGCATTTTACACAGTAATGCAAACCTCTGTAATTTAATCTTTCTTTCTGTTGCTCCAGCAGTAGTTTTAAGTAGGCAATTCTGATTCACACTGCTTTTCACCGACTTCAGTGGACATACTCAGATTCTGTGTGAGTGTAAGAAGTAAATAGGAACTACAAACACTTAGTGACATCTTCCTAGTTTTCTTGAGTTATCACTGGAGCATTGCTATGATATACCCCAAACAAGGGCCCTGAACTTAATTGGCTCAGCTGCCACAGAAATACAGGAAAAAAGTGGGTCACTATCCCAAAAAGCTAGGAAAGGAAATATTCCATTTCTAACATAGGCTGGAAACTGGTAATAACAATTGTTTGTCTGTTTTCAAAATCAAAAGTATATCTCCTTCTTTCTCTCTTTCTCTCTCTCTTTCTTTTGTCTCTTTGGAATCAATTCAGCATAGAACAATTCAAGTTTAAAAAAAACTAAAAAGCATTGAAGAACACAACGTGCTCAAAAAGTCATGCTAATGGTCCTGTCAAGTGATGTGTTTTTCTTGTAGGGTCTGACTCCTAATCCTTCTGCATGGTATTGTGATTTAACAAAATGTTTTCCACCACGTTCTCTTTTACCGTTTATAAACAGTGAATGTGCAGGGTTTGTTGCATTTTTTTTTCTTTTTTCTTTTCTTTTTTTTTTCTGAAATATCTTCTTTCAGGGTAGAAAGTATAGAGACTGTTGGTTATGGTTTTCAAGGTTAAACCTGGGTATGATATTCCATCTGCGGTTGCTTGTCCCTAAGAAGATTCTGCAGCTCAGACTAGGATCCTGACCAGCTTTACTGCTTTTTCCAGCTTGTACTCTTAAGGTCTCCTTAATCTTATTTAAGTCTACACAGGGCTTATATTTAGCTGAAAACATGAGATGGTTTTGTGTAGAAAAAATTCAAGTCCTCTTGCTATGCTGTGGTAGAGCAAAAAGATTTACTCCTTAGCTTTCCTGGGTTTTAAAACTTCGTTACCTTATAAAATAAGTAACGTGCTGCCATCTACTGGCATACATGCACAGGATTTTAGGTCGTCAAGTGATTTTAAGAAATTTTGTTTGATGATATTTTCTCTTCAGTAAAAACTGGAGGTATCTCAGCAGCGTAAACTTGCAAAGGATCATCCAATTATATCTTTAGGATCGACAAGAGATCTTTTTGTATTTAAACTAATACAAAATCTTATCACAAATCTCAGCTACAACCGCCAACTTCCTTTTCAGCAGAAAGCCAGAAGAAAGCCTAATTTCCTTAAAAATACAGAAAAATATATTGCATCAGTGTACAGTGTGCCCTCTCAAAGGGTTCTGAGTCTTGATGAAAACAAAACAAACAGAAAGCAAAGGCTGTTTGGTTGTTTGTTTAATTTTTTTTTCTCCAGATACTCTTTTGGCCCTGACTAAGCAATTGCAACAATATAAATGTTGAAGGAACTGCATGGAAGTGCTGCAAACTTAGGAACATTTAAGGAAGAAAGATTTTTTTTTCCCCCTATTCTTTTTCTTTTGGAAATAGTATACTTATGAGAAGAAAAACAAAGAGAAATGAATGTGACAACTGTTCACATGGGTCTAGGTGATTTGTCACCACTGAATTTTGCTTCCTCCTTTTTCTCCAGTTAAATCTACTATGTGTACAGTCATATCACATAGCTGAAGAATATCTCATTATGATTTTATGATGAAACGCCAAAATAGAAGAACAAACAACTGATCCCTGTTTACTCAGCTGAGAACTGTAACTCATTTCAGGTGTGGCCTCCTCTGCTGGAGTGCTGGGCAAAGTTTCAGCCTTGTAAAGAGGTTCTGCAACCAGAGGGAACAGATTTTACAATGAAATAGCTGATTGAACCAATGTAATTTCCAAAAGCACATACATAATGACCGTTTGTTAAGGTGAAAGGGTGCTATAATGTGTTTATAATTTTATGCTTCTGCTGTGTTCTTATTTACACTTCACTTGCACATAAGCAAATGCAGAGAACAGTTGTGGTGGTTTAACCCCAGCCGGCAGCTAAGCCCCACACAGCTGCTCACTCCCCCACCGGCAGGATGGAGGAGAGAATTGGAAGGGTAAAAGTGAGAAAACTTGTGGCTTGAGATAAAGACAATTTAATAGGTAAAGCAAAAGCCACACGCACAAGCAAAGCAAAGCGAGGAATTAATTCGCCACTTGCCAGGAGTAGGCAGGTGTTCAGCCATCTCCGGGAAAGCAGGGCTCCATCACATGTAACAGTTACTTGGGAAGACAAACACTATCACTCCATGTCCTCCCTTCCTTCTTCCCCCACCTTTATATGCCAAGCATGACATCATATGGTATGGAATATCCCTTTAGTCAGTTGGGGTCAGCTGTCCCAGCTGTGTCCCCTCCGAACTGCTTTGCACCCGCAGCCCACTGGCTGGTGGGGTGGGGTGAGAAGCAGAAAAGGCCTTGGCTCTGTGTGAGCACTGCTCAGCAGTAACAAAAACATCCCCGTGTTATCAACACTGTTTCAGCACGAATCCAAAACACAGTTCCTATGAAGAAATTAACTCTATCCAGCCAAAACCAGCACAACGCTCTATGTGTATGTGGTTAAGTAATTGTTCCCAGTTATACGATCCATGCCATTTTAAGAGTGATCTTATCAAGGCATGGGTAGCAACTATCAAGTTATTCTGTTGGCAAAGTGCTTGAAAACTGAAATACAAACTGGAATTCTGCTATCCTGATTCTTGTCTTGTCGCTTTGACTGCACAAGCTGAATATTCAGAAAATACTGGTGTAAATACCAATGCTGCTTTTTATTCACTTGTTATAGTAAATATGAACCTGCTCAAAGCACAGGGTAACAAAGCATCAGATCTTACAGGTCATAAAAGTATGTTTAGTGAAAGATAGTTACATCCCTTAGGATAATTGGTGATGTAACAGGTCTGTTTTGTTTTCAAATTACTGTTTTCTTTTCCTCAGTCATATTTTCCTTCTAATACCCTTGTTTTCTAACATGTAAGAGAATCACATTGAACTTGTGGCCTTGTTGCTAGGTTTCAAGCTGCATTTATGCAGTCTACTGAGACATTATTTTTGGTTTTGAATTCTGAATCAAGTCCCAAGGCAACAGGGCCCTGTTTCTTAGCAACACAGAGGGGTAGACTGTATATTCCAGCTCTTTTGTACAATGGAAGAATAAACAACTCTCTGAATAAGGGTGTGCTGCAAGTTCATCCCTTTGCTTAACTTCCCCTAGAAGACAGAAGCCTTCTGTGATACAGCATATGAAGTTTGTCAGGAAGTCCCTGGTTTTGCAGAGTGGTGAGTGGTATCTGTCTTTTCTGTTCACTGCATCTCTTTGGGATCCTTATTCATCACTGTGCATATGGATCTGTAGGTGCCTTGGATCAGTGAGTTTTAGGTTTCTAGGATACAAAGATGTGCATGGAAAATCAATAGTAACGAAGCTGGTAGAGGTGGGATATGTGAAAACACACAAAGTTTTTGTTTTGGTGAAATTATTGGAGAATCATGGAATTCCCTTGCTTTAGCAACTTCCTCTGGGTGCAAAACCTTGGGTTTAGGAAAACAAATGGGGCTGGAGAAAACAGGTGGAGGATTCAGAGGTTAAGGAGGAAGCGGGTATTCATGCGACTAGTAAAGTAGTGGTGTATGTTATCCAGAGTATGAAAAGGAGAAGAGTTGCCCTTTTGACACCATCTCTGCAAAAGGTTGCACGGCCTTGGGACTTCCTAGCAATAGAGGTGAAATTTGAATTTTGCTGTGTCCAGGCTGTGGGACTGACCTTGCCACGGGGAGGGAGGAGTGCTAGGAAGAGGGAGGGGGGCAGAGAAGTACATGCAGCTCCACGGGGCTGAACCTTTCTGCTCTTGACACTTGTGGAGGAGCAAGTCCATGCATACCCTTTTCGTGATGGCAGCAGCAATGCAAAGGCTATGTTATTACAGTTTTGGCACAGATTAGAAAAGCAGAAGCGCCTTTCCTATTCATTCACACATCTGGTTGCTGACCTTGACATCTCCCTGTACATTTTACCTGTACCTAAAGGCAGCCTGGCGAGTCTGCCAGCATTTTTGTTTAGTTGCAAAACAAGAAAAGGCTGCTTTAAATGTATAAAATATCAGCTGTCACTTTTTCTCCCTAATTTATTAAATGATCAGATAAACACAGCAGATAGTTGTGGTGGGACAGCTGGCTTGCCTGTAGACTGCTCTGTGTGTGTGTGTGTGTGTCCCACTTGATGGAAAGCCAGAGCCACTTTAGAGGACAAAAGCAGAGGGCCCACCCAAGCCTGCTCATTTCCTTCCAGGCTGTGCTTCAATGTTTGGATAGCCTGAGCATAATTTGTGGAGTAGGAACTGCGAGTTTTGGCCCCTTCCTGGAGGCTTCCCTACAGCAGGACCCTGCTGCAGCTGGGAGTGCCCAAGCCAGCGGGGTCCTGGACTGGAAGAAAAGCATAGCACAGCTGAGCATGGCTAGGGGACCAAACTCATCTGAAAAAGAGAGGACAGAAATGTCACCTTCCAACAGTTTGTGGGAACTTACTTATCTCCAGTAAGCTGCCTTCCCGAAACCTTGTTCAGAAACATTTTTGTTGGTGAGGACAGTTTTCCATCTGCCCTTATCCTTCAAAATATTCTGTCCTCAGAATAAGCACGAAGAAGAGAAAGTTGTAAGGCTATAGCTTTTCTTTAGGTTTCCTAAACATTGAATATTAAAGGAAGTAGGAAAAATGGTTTGTATTGTCTTGGGGCCTGTTGCAATAGCCTTACAGTCTATGTCTTTCTTCCGGATTTTGCAGGACATCCAGGGATCTCTTTAAGGCTGCTGTTACAGATATAGTGTAAGGAAGGTAACAGCGCCTGCAAGTGTCTTTAAGATCAGCGAGAGACAGAACAGAGATATTGTAGTACCTTCCTCATGCACAGAGCTAAATACTTTACTGCCTATTAGGGCGTTAGTGCTGCTCCAGTGGTCTTTCACCCTGCCCAGAGGCACCCTTGGGTATATAAAAGGGCCTCCCTCTCCCTCTGGGCAAAAAGGTGAAGCTTGAGTGGCACTGGCTGATGAGATGGCCCACGGCAGGACCTAACACCTGGGCACATATTAGGATAGTAATGGGGCAGCTTTAATTAATGTTGTGGCGTGGGTGGGCCCAGGAATGCGGAGAAACATGAAAATGCACCAGGAAGGATGGAGACTGGAGTTTCAACATTTCCCTGATTTGAGGTATGTTTTGCTACTCCTGCTTCTGCAAAGCGAGGCGTGTGTGCATCCAGCGCTGCCCAGCTAACACCAAATCCCTGCTGTGCTGCACTGCGTGTGCACAGGTTCAGTCTCCCCTCAAGGATGTACTGTTTCATGAGACAAGAATAAAAATGTGAAGGAGAGGATGTATTTGTGTTGCTACTTAGTGATGGGTATTTCAGCCATAATAAAAATCAGAGCTCCTCTTCCTACAGGCTAGTATGTACGTGTAGATTCCTGAACATACATGCGTTTGGCTTTAGATGGGCTTTCTCTAGGGTTAGGAGTTTGCTTCTTCAGGTTACGTTGCAGAACTGAGAGAAAGAGGGAATCAAGAAGCAATAGTTCTTCATCTAAGCACAGGTACAAAATAATACTGAAGTACAAGTACACATTTATCTTCAATGAATGTACTAGGTTATACAGACAGGGGTAGCCAGATTGCAAGTAACAATAGAAGTTCTGTTATATATGAATGTGTGTTAGGTTTTTTCCTTTTTTTTTTTTTTCTTTTTTTTTTTTTTTTGCCAGGGATTACAGTATCTGAGAAGAAAAGATCCATCATCAGGCCATGATGTTCACTCTCCACCAAGAGGAGCAACAATTTTTATTTCGAAGTCCAACAAAATTTTCTGCAAGCCTTGATTTGCCTTCCTCCCAGCAACAAACTATAGTGCAGCAACACAAAGCCCAAGCAGAAGCAGCCTCCTGATTTTAGCTACCAGCTCTATAGATCATTCAACCCTTCTCAGAAGCCATGAGGAAAGGGAAAAGGGGAACTGAAGCAACAAAATGACCTCTGAGCCCCCAGTCATGCAACAGCTTTCCAGGCTTAGGTCTAGGTTGCTCCTTCCTCTCTCAGAAAAGACAAGGGAGTTGCCTCAGCTTGTCACTCGCTTTCCGCAGATCGGCTCTTAGGAGGCCAAAATACTTTTTGTGAAGAATGGCAAATATAAGACTGGTATATATGAAGATCCCAAACCGCATGATTACAGGCAGCTAAAGTGTCTGGCTCCCACACTTTTATAAAGCAAACAATCTGAAATAGAGAGGATGCTTGGGGATTAGTAAATGAAGCCACTAGATGTCAGTCTCACTAGCCAAAAAAAAAAAAAAAAAAAAAAAAAAAAAAAAAAACCCAAAATATAATGNNAAAAGAAAACCCAGCAGTTAGTATGCAGTTGGGCTCTAACTTTGATAGATATTTCTATTTGCCAAAAGGACTTCCAGAGGGAAAGTTGATGAATACAGGTTTGGAGCTCTATGTTTTTAATATGCTTTGCAGCTGAGAAGATGGTTTTCATTTTGGCAGAGCAGACTGAAGTACAGACATCAGGGCTAATCAGTTCGTCTTTACCTCGCTCTCTGTGACATGTCTGCCTGTACTTTCTACTTTCCCGAGAGTAGCAGTTGAATTGCTTGACTAGCAGGATGGAAGGATTTTATGGTAACGTTTCCATTTAGCAGCCCTGAGACCAGCATCTCATTGTGCTAGCTGTTGCGCATAACATATGGCAAGAAACTGTCTTTTTTTTTTTTCTTTTACAACAACTGAAAATCAAATTATGTAAAGAAAAGTTGCAAGGAAAATTAAAAAATCCAAGATACAACTTGGATTGGTGTATCTCTCCAAAATTAGTGTGTTTAACATTAAAACTGCTAAGGAAGAGAACCCATCAATTTTATTCCGATCTTTTGAAGATATTTTTCTCTTTTTAGAGACTTATTCATTGGTGGGTTCTTTTTTTTTTTTTTTTTTTTCCCTGGTGGTAGCAATATCTTTTAAAGTCAGATGCCATAAAAACAGAGAGAAGAATCTTGTATTAAGATTCAGTATTCTATCCATATTCAATTAAATTTTAATTACAAACCTTCCTAGCTCCTCTCCTCTGAGCCCCTCAAAGAATCTTGCTCAAAGAACAATTCAGCAAACTTACTATTTCTAAAATAAGAAACAAAACCGAGACAGTAAGCAAAACCCCTTCTGTTCTCTGAAGCAAATATTTATAGCTGGACATGTAGTTTTTTGAAGAACCACATAAATGGCATATAGGCAGTGTTCATTTCCATGTAAAACAAGAAATATTTTTTCCTCCTTCTGTCTTCATGAGAGTATAAACCATGTCTGCGTTTATTTGCCAAGCTGCTATAGCAGGAATTTAACTTCCCTATTTTTGAGGTTACCTAAGGTAATTAAGAGCAAACCTCAAGTTAGCTATTATAGCCAACAGTAATTTGTCCAGTAATATTCTGTCCTTGAGACAGAATATTACTGGACTATTATCTTGCTTTATTTCAAGATCAAGTTTCTATAATAGTAATTAAATGCCAATTTCTCTTAAAACTTGCTAAAGAAAACCTTTCTCTTTAAGTAAAAATGCCTTATTTTTTCTCACGTCTTGACCAGTAATGTAAATTTGCAAAACCAGTGGAAGGGAAAAAAGCACATACTTTCCCTGCAACTTTAATGTTGTGCTTTCTAAGGTCACCACTTCAGAGGGCCTGACTATAGCAAGATAATATATAGCATCTGTATCTTAGAAGTTCTCAAATTTTCAGAACCTTTACTATTCCATATCGGGAGAAAACTCATGCTTCAATAATTTGACTGGCTCCAAAAGCTAATTCCAGAAAGTCCAATAAATCCATGACCAAGGTATTTAGCTATGAGTGTGAAATCAAATTTCAGGTCCTTCTTACAAATCAGTGCTTTGTTTGGGGATTTCAGTGTCACCAGTCCGTGCTCTAAACTTAGGACTAGTGGTTTTCTTTGGTGAAATTCTACCTGAGTGAAATGAGTAAGGATAAGTCAGCATGGCTGAAAAGAAATACAGAAAAAGCAAAAAAGCAAGTTGCAACCAAAAATTCCTGATTAAGTTCCTGATAACAACAAAACATTTTCAGACTCTCCTCAGGACTTGGTACAGAGGTAGAGGGGATCTCCTCTCTGAGGTCTGGAGGAGTATAATGCATATTGTCTGATTGCTTTGACATATCATTAACTTTTCAGCCAACTGAAACTTCAGACTACTTAGTTCTAGCAGGCTGTAGACTGTACAGTGATGCAAATTCAGTGGAACTAAGGACTTGACTTTACAAGGAAATTTACTCCTTTTTTTTTTTTTTCTTTCTTTTTTTTTTTTTTTATCTCTCATTTAAAATGTCCCCTGGGGAGAACCTTTTATGATATATTGTCAGGAGTTTAAAAGGAAGTGAGAAATCTCAGTGCAAGATTTCTAAATGGATAATGTACCTGAGAACTAGCTGTGCTGGTCCAAAATTCTTAGTATAGACTTGATCTTACACGTACAGAAAGAGGCAGTTTCTTTGTTCACATAGGTGGGGAGTCCCTCTTTCACCATTCAGGCCAATGGGAAATGCTTCATTAAATGGAAATCAGAACTCAGTCAGAAAAAAAATTGGAAAAAGAGAATGGCAATAAGTAAGATATATAAATTACTGGTGTACAGTGTTCCCTTCTCTTTGTGGCATTCTCTCCTATACACTTCTGATGTGCATCACACCCATCAATCTGCAGTTAAACATTCATTACCATCAAGTTTTCAACATGTAAGTTCACATACTATTTATGTTCCCTCCTTGATTTCACAGGGTACTCATCCTGCTGCCTAACCCCACCATTTTAACTTTATCTTGTTCAGTTAATCAAAGAAACATACCTTCCTCTTCATGCAGATGATACTGATACCTCCAGAACATCATGGTTATCAATATTCTACCTTGTAACTCGCAAGAAATCAACTGTTTTATGATATCCATTTCAACCTGTGAAGATAAGGGGAAATTGTCAGTTAAATCTGCATACCTAGCAATGTAGTCTAACATAAGTGATGTATATGAAGAAGCTAATTGCTTTTCAAGAATGGGCTGATGGAAAAAACTCGCCCTTTGGAGATACCTCGTCTTGGAAAGATTTTTAAGACCAATGTGCTGGTGTCATATCGTGTCCTACACTTATCTGACTCTGCAAAATGTGGTTTGATGAAGAGCAGCACTAACAGCAGCCAAACTCACAATTTCCTCTTGCAACCGGCAGAAAACATTACCAGTTATTTAAAATCCTATCCCCTTTGAATGCAAAATCACTTTTGTTTCAAAAAAAAAAAAAATAGAATACATATCTAAAAAATTATATGTTATTGATGTTAAATAACCCCCTTGTTTCAGCTTTCCTTTCAGCCCTCTCGTAAGTTCTCCAGCAACAGAAAGTACTTAAGCTCATTGTAATATAGATGACTGCAGGGTATGTTAATGATTAATTAAATTCACTGGAAAGGTTTGAAAATTAATGCAAATAACTCCATGCAAATAACTCCAAAGCATGCAACATATTTATTCCCAGAAATTGCATCCCCTGTGTTTTTAGTATCACAGCTCCTTTCTTTAGAAGGGTGTTCCGTTTCTGTTATTATTCCTCATCTGTATTGTAATAGGAGGTCACTGGACTCATTTGAAATCAGGACCGTGGTGATAGGAGTTGTGTAAATAGACAACTTTAGGGTAATGGAAAATGATAATTCTTGTCAGCTCGACAGCTTGACTTGTTAACAAGTTAATTAACAGTTAATCAAATCTCCTAAATCTTGCATTTTTTTAAACAGAAATGTTACAGGTTTATTTTTTACCTTACCTAAATCCATCATGTAAAGTTTATTCTTCAGTTAACTTCAGTCTTCTTGGATCTAGGCATGATGGCTTATCTGATGTTACAATGTATTTTCCTTTTCAAGTACAGTATGAAGCCAATTTACCAAATCTTGTGACAAGTTACTCCAGAGATCCTTTAAATCTGAAATTAAAATCACAGCATTTAAACAAAGGTAAGCCCTTGACAACATGCCACATGCATTGTGTTAACGACATTAGGAATCAGTATGTAAGAGCGTGGAACCCCTCTACTGCCCTGTAGCTGGCTGAAGTGGCCTCAGATGGAGCTTGGCAACCAAACAGCAATGTTTTCCCCAGAGTTTCAGTATCAGAGAAAGACTGCTTCCTACCTCTAAATAACAGACTCAGATCACAGGCAATACACTAGTTCACTCATGCAAAGACACTCAGTTTTAAGATTACCTGATAAAAGCGGGATTATTAGCTCAAGAATCTGCTTGCCAATGTAGATTTGCTGATAGGACTGCACTTTCAACCTTGTAATAGTGGTTTATTCCCAGGTAACTGAATCAAGTCCAATGTCTGCTGTCCTCATTGTAGACACGTCTATATCTGTATTCATACTGTGGTAGATAGTCCATACTGGGATGTCTGCCTTTTAGTGTTGTTTCTATAGCTTCATCTCTCATAAGGATAACTTAGTTGAAAATAATTAACTACACATTAGTTAAAGTACACACACGTACATACCATGTAGCAAACCCCACTACTTTCTTTGTACATTCACAGCAAGGCCACGGCCAGAATGTTTTTTTTTGCTTATGATCTCTACCATATAAGTCTGGGTGGTCCTTTTTTGGAATCCTATCTGATTAACAATAAATATAGCTTTTCAAATCCTAGAATCCAGACAGTTTGTCCTAGAGCTTACAAACACTGTTTGCTTAGTATTTTCAGATCCTGGACTTGAACCACTGAAAGGAAAGCAAAAGGATTCCAGTAGGACATTTCTCACATACAAGCCTTGTGAAAGCAAATGGGATCCACGACTGCTACTACCAAAGAATCCCTGGCCACCTAAATCTGCTTCATTTACAGTAAAACAGATTAAAAGACAACTTCCTGGTTTTCTCTGCATCAAAAGCTTTTTTATAATAGTAGTACTATTAATAACTATTATTATTATTGTTGTTGCTGTTACTTCTGAAGTCCATTGATTTCAGAGTGTTTTGGATCATGCAGTAGCTGAACTTGAGGGGACAACTGGCATGGCCTAAGGGAAGTGTGACTGTACTGGAGATCTGGGGACATGGACCACCAATTTCCTTTAGCTTTTCAAGAATATAATTCTGTTTCCAGTTCTTGTTGACTTTGATGTAGTCTGAAAAGATAATCTCTTGTGGAACATGTTTTTTATTTCAGCCTGTAGGGAAATTATACAGCATTGCACATGGCAATTCATTTGTAGGAATCAAGATGTCCATATTAAACTGTCCAGACACAGACTGTTTCAGAATATGCAGGTACTGGGTGGATGCTTTGATGGTTTATATGTACACACAAAACACTTTAATGTAGATATCTCCAAAATGAGAATGTATCTATTTTCATTATAAAACAGCTCCCTTTAACATTACTGAAGATTAACAAATAGTGGGTTGAGGGGAAAATAAATTGTGTAGGGAACCGATGACATTCCAATTTGTGAACATAACTACTGAATAGTGGTAAGTCAATGTGCACATTTGTAAAACACATGAATTGGCTGAACACAAATGTCTCTAGGTATTTCAACATGTTGTGCTCTGATTCAAGTCTGAAACACATCTGAGAATGAGTTCTTTGATGAACCTGTCAGAGATCATTCTCATGGCAGACAGTCCCGTTTCATTTTGTAGCTCTGATGTACCTCTACTTCTCTGCTCTCAGAGGCACAGATGGCGGCGTGGTGCTCACACTGCGTTCTTGGCTCGTGTGGAGGAAAAGCTGAGCTGGCTGCAGCAGGGGGAGGCAGGCAGAGATGTGAGTGTTCATTTTGCTAGAGTAGGGACATGGGGTCTAGTTGCATCCAGAGGGCAAACATGATTTTGCTCTCCTGTGGTCTTAGATGAGAAAGGATTGATGGGTGCTGGCAGAAGCCATAATTCTATTGGTTTGGGAGGGTCAGGAGGACACTGACACCCAGTTAAACTGAATAGACCCAAGTATTTCTGAGTCCAGAGCAAAAAGTGCAGATAGCTTGGCTGGCCTTCCTCATACTGGCTTGTACTGGTGAAAGCTTACCATCAAGTGACATCCTTGCAGCATCCAGGATGACCCTAGCTTACATGGGCTCAGTGTGTCCATGCAGGAAATGAAGCGTTGTTGCAGACTCTGAGTTGCAGTGTTGATAATCTGAGTGAGATAAAGCCATGAAAATGTGCTGATTGCAACATTGACCTTTTCTGGAATAGCTTATGCTTCTTGGAAAACTACACTTGTCTGAGCAGCGTCCTCTGCTCCTATAGCCAGGATCTACACTTCTGCTTGTCAAATCTCTTAAATGAGGTCATGGTGGGCGACTTCCTAAGGCAGGTGGAAAGTAAGACTGCTTTTTAATGTGTTAGGAAACACTTTTAGATTCCAATAAATCTCTCCTTCAATATTCCTGGGCTGCTGACACTTTACAGTGCCCTCCAACACAGTACACATGCCTCGCTGCCAGAGTCCCCGGAAGAAGAGAAAAATGTCCATGAAATACACCATTTTCTGCTTCTGTCTTGTCTAGAACAACCTTCTCATGGGGGAAAATCTTGATCTTCTCATGGGTGAAACCAGTATGCTGTAAAACAGCATTTTCTCCTATCGTGTTTAATACTAGCCTGATGTGACCTTATAGGGTGATGACTGTATTTAAATGACAATGTCTTTCCTTTCACAGGAACCCCAGCCTAAACAGCATGGTGCTCAGGAGACAGCAACATGGTAGGGACTCCACACCATTATTCATGCTAGTGTACCAAACTTCTGTTCCCAAGAAATGTGTTCATCTGCACATGTTATGGAAGACACTAGTGGTCCTGAGCTGTGTCTTGTGTCTATCCTGTGAGGTCAGATACGAGCTCTCTGAGAACCCTATCCTGCTGTAACAAAACACGCCTAGGTCCTTCGAACAATACAAAACCTGGAACAGAGACCCCTCCTTTATCAATGATGTTCAAATATTTCAGCAAAATATCTGTTTTTTACTGTAAATACCAGCAGGGAACAGAAACACTCTAAATGCACTTTTTCTGTTTTAGTAGTGAGTGTTTGACCTCTTTCCCTTAGGTCCTGATTTGTGAAATAACATGGAAGGCAGCATTACCTCTTTCTACTTAACAAATTCCTCTCTGTATATATCTCTCCATACCGCTAAAAATTACTTACCGACTCTTCCAATTAATTAATTAATTATTTCCCCTAAACAGTCATTTGGTTACCTGGAGGTAAATGAAATGGCACAGCCCATCACACTCCTGAGAAGTAGAGAGGCTGTGTGCCATGATGAGCTTACTTTGGAAACTCCCTGTCCTCTCCACCCAAGAGCTGGTGGTGATCAGCAGGCTGTGGCAAAATCAACCCTCTCGTGCTTCCTCTTCCTTTGATGCGAACAGCTGCTTTGCTCTTGGTTCTACTTACAATGGGCTTGACTGCTGAAAGCTCAATACGGTCAGGTAGTTTCGATTCCTTTTATAAACAGTGTGTGGGGGTATTGAGTGTAACAGGGGGAAGCACTTTTTAGTCATAAGTCTGCATTGCCTAGGGCTTTGGAGGCATATCCAGAGCTAGATTTGGATTCAAATCTCTAGATTTAAACTGTAAGTAAGCTGCATAGTAAATGCACCCCAGATAGTGATTTAGCATAAGAAAATTGCATATTGGATTGTTTTTTCCTTTCCAAAAGACGGTGAGCTACACCCCACCATGGAAAGCTTGGGACACTGGTAAGAATCTGTTCAGCAATGATCTCACAGCTCTGTGTTCACTGTTGTGGAGTTTGGCGTTTCTCCAGGATTTCCCAGATGCAATGCTTAGTGAAAAGAAAAATTGTGTAAGATGTTAACCCTAAAAAAAGGGCGTATTTTTTTGTTAAAGAGAGCTTCCTACCAGTCAGGAAGCAATTTCTTGTTTGAAATTAGGGGTTCCCCAAATTTGGGTTTGGAAAGAAAAAAGTCCCCAGTCTGCCTGGAAATTCCCAATTTTCTGAATGCCAGGCAAACCCAGCCCAACAAATGGTACTTTCTCTGTCCATGGCAAATGAAAGACTTGGGACAAATTCCATTTCAGAGGTTGTTAGGTTCTAGACCTCTTGTGGGTAGACGTAATCATCATAAAATAGCATTGTATCTATGCTAACATGGATGATAAAATTTTAGCTGGGCCTCCCCATCGTAATAGGAGCGGCAGTGTAAAGAAGTGATGCACACAGCAGTCCTTCGAAGGAATGCTATTGACTTTTTATACAGATGGGAAAAAAGAAGCACAGAGCAGGTAAATAAATCGCCCCAAAAGTGTGAGGGACAGTCAGTTTCAGGCAAACTCTCGCAGGTAAACTTGATCTCTTATAACGCACGTGGAGGCATTTCTGGTGTTCCTGAAGAAAAGAGCAATGAACTTGTCTATAACCTCCGTGCGTGACACCTCATATTTAAAAATTTAGATGACAGAGGTATGTCTTCATTCTGACCCACAAGATGGGGGGGTAGCCCCTTGTGCTTGCTTGCTGTGGGGAGTGAGACACACAGGCATGTTACAGACACTCATTTCCCGGCTTAGGCAACTTCACTCTTTCATTAGAGGAGCCAGGAAAAAAATGTGGTGCTGCTTTGCAGTGAGGAGAGTGCAAGTTGCCAAAGTCTGTGCGGTACTAAAAGGCTATTAAGGAAACTATGGTACCTGCAATAAATCTGTTCATGGATAAGGCAGTAAGAGGTATCCTAAGAATCTAAACTGAGACTTGCAAACATAAGAGTTCCTTGAAAATGCTGTCTCAGTTTGTTCACCTACTTTGATGTAATTATTACATATACTACATACCTTTACCATATGCAATAGGTATAAGAAAAAACTGTTCCTGTTAAGAACACTATGAAGCACACTTTTCTTTTTCTCCAACACCACATCCTTGCTAGGAAGCAGCTTAATGAGCAATACTCCTACTGACAGGACAGATATCTCGCTTTCAAATTCCTACAGGGGTGTGACACCCAGCTGTATCTTTTGTGAAAGGCAGAGGTAGTGCCTCCAGGCAGCTGGGCAGCTAGAAGCCCCCATTACCCTGCCGGGCTTACCAGTACAATGCAGTGGTTTGGTCTGAAGGAGCTGGCAATGCTGCCACACAAAGTGGAGATTTAGGTGCTCTCCAGAGAGGAGTTCTGCCCCACTGCAATGTCAGCTTGGTGCACTCCAGCATCCAGCAAAGCCCAGCAGAAGTGCAGCGTCACCAGCCTGTTGCTGCGTCTCTGCACACCTTTTCCCGTTGCGATGGTTCACAGGCGCAGAGGGAAGAAGTGCTCCCCCGAGCTGAGTACTGTGGCAGCTCTTCACACCGGCCCCAGCTTAGCATCGCCTTGTGCCTCTGTTGCACATCCGAGTTCTTCCAGATCCCAAAGGGTCCTGAGATTCCTCCTCAGAGATATTTGCCATTGTGATGACCCTGGCTGGGGGCCAGGTGCCCACCAGAGCCGCTCTATCACTCCCCCTCCCTGACTAGACAGGGGAGAAAAAGTATAATGAAAGGCTCGTGGGTCGAGATAAGGACAGGGAGAGATCACTCACTAATTATCGTCATGAGCAAAACAGACTGAATTTAGAGAGGAAATTAATATAATTTATTACCAAACAGAACAGAGTAGAGGAGTGAGAAATAAAATCAAATCTTGAAACACCTCCCCCCACCCCTCCCATCTTCCCAGGCTCAACTTCACTCCCAGCTTCAAACCTCCTCTCCCACAGCGGCACAGGGGGACGGGGAATGGGGGTTACGGTCAGNCTGCTGTGCCTGGAGCACCTCCTCCCCCTTCTTCTGCACCGACCTTGGTGTCTGCAGAGTTTCTTACATCTTCTCTCTCCTCTCTCTGGCTTCAAAAGCTCTCCCTAACTTGTTTTTTCCCTTCTTAAATATGTTATCACAGAGGTGCTGATGGGCTTGGCCTTGGCCAGCAGTGGGTCCATCTTGGAGCTGGCTGGCATTGGCTCTGTCAGACACAGGGGAAGCTTCTAGCAGCTTCTCACAGAAGCCACACCTGTAGTCCCCTCCTGCTACCAAAGCCTTGCCATGCAAACCCAACACAGCAATTCAGGCTGATCTCCAGGCTGATCTCCATCTCCCAACATGCTTCACAAAACTCTTAAACCTCAGAGAAAGTGGAGTATAGTTTTTGTATCAAGGACTGGCTAAAGTGGTGTTCTCATGCCTCAGCAATTGGAGATATGCAAAATCTCTTCATCCTTTTTACTTTTGCATTCTCATTTTGGGGGTGCAAATGCACTGTAAATCTTGCCCACAGCTATGTCAGCCATTTAGGCACACAGCTGTGGCATGGACATCTCTTAGCCCAGCATACAAGAAATGGCCAGTATCCCTTACTGAAAATGTCGCTGATCTATTAAATCTATTCCAGTCAGTCAGGATTTTTCCATTGACTTTGCTGTATTTTGGAACAGGCTTAGGGAGGTGAATTATTTTGTTTTAGGCAGCACTATTGGATTGTTCCTTTAGAATCACTTTATAAAAACCACTACAGCTTATATAAATGCAGAGAATGAATTTGGATGCATTCTGAAATACTAAAAGGAAGAAGCAGGTTTACAGGTTAACTGTAAATACTGTGATCTCATAAATGACCAGAATAAGCAAATTTGTATATGAACATATAAAATATGTTCAAATCTGCCACCCACACATACTGACTCTATAAAAGACAAGTCACTGGATTCGGTAAGTTGTTAATACTGATGTTTTGTGTATGTATAGAACTTACCTTACATATCATTATAAAACAGAAAGATTTCAAGGTCTCTGTTCAGGACATCCTCCACTCCCCCCATTCCCCCATATACTTCAAATTCAGTGCTATCTCTAACTGTTGTACTTTGGGCTAGATTTAGCCAGTGTCCTGTGATTTCCTGAACTGAAATCCTACTCATGTTAATGATTGCCATGCAGATTAAAATCAGTGTTTGAATTATACACAGCACTCCTAATTCTAATCTGATCTCTGACAACATTTCTATAACTGTGTTTATATTTTATTTGCCATGAATTTATGCCCAAGTTCAACTAAAAGACACCTCTCTACATCCTCCCTCCATCACAAACCCGTACATTTGAAAAATTAAGCACATGCGGTACTCAGGTGGTCAGCAAATTTTAGGTACTGGAAATGGTCCTGGGATCATACTGGTCACGCTAGAAGTGTTAATATCCTTGTCACACCAAGCTGTTGAAATACCAAATTTTGTGCCTTTCCTGTGGAACAAAATGATAAAAAGCATGAAACAATAAATGTGACTAACAATAGACTAACCATCTAAAGTTTAAAGAATTGTTATTAATTCACTAAGATCTTTCTAAGACCCGATGTACAAAAGTTGGTAAACATAGCAGATTTGTTTGCAATAAAAAAATCTCATATTGACCACAATTAACACACTGGAAAAAATGTAAAGAGTAATTTTCTGCCAGATACTTCTCTGCTCTATTAAACATTGCTTTGAATATTGCATTATACATTATCATGTTAAAGTAATAGCAGGAGGATAATTTCATTGCCTTAAGAACACCATTTTAGTTAGCTCTCACCATACAGACATGTGCTGTTTAGTTCATATAAGGAAGAAAAATACTAATTTGTTTTACATAAGGGAATGTTTCTAAAAAGGCACTAACTGCATCCGAAAAGACACATAGGAGAGCTGTGCAATACAAACTAAAGGAGTGAAGCCTAAAAAATGTTCTGGGATGCCTCTTTTCATTTAGATAAGACTAATACCTTCTTTTACTTCACCACCAACCCCTTCGCCACGTGGGGAGAGGGTCTCGGAGGAGGCAGCGGGATGTGCGTAGCCGGAAAGGCTGCTGGGGCTGCAGGACGCCTGTACATGGTTCTTCTAACAAAGAGCCGGTTTAGTTTGAGTGCCATGGGATTTCCTCAAGTCGCAAACCAACAAGCAGTGCATGAAACACACAAGGTCTTTTCTGTAACTGTTTAAAACTTAAAGCTTTATAAACATTGAAGCGCTATTTTTCCTCCACAGAGGCCTTTTCTCAGTTGGAAAAATAAAACAAGGAAGTGCCTGTCGTGTAGGTTGTACTAAAATTATACTTAGCACAATAAACTTATCTGTAATAGTATGTTCCTCAGCTGACTCATCTTTTACTTTGTAAAAAGAAATAGTTAATTTTCACTTGCTTCCTACATAATTGAAGAAGACAGTAGCTAAGTAGCAGTGAGATTCCTTGAACGTTCATCTCGAGAGATGGATAGGAAAACGGCAAGGACCTGGCAGCCAGCGGAAAGTCAAACCACGGAGCCATAAACAGATGTGTTCCTGTACGTGTTTTCCGGAGAGGATAATTGCTCTTGTTGATGGTTACATACCTTTGAAAATAAATATCAAACAGTATTACTAGTGAAAATAACTAGGAACAGAAAAAGGATACCAAAGGGATTTTTCTTTTCCCGACATAGGAAATTTTCTGGCCTTGTGGAAAAGGCAAGGAAGGAAAGGGAATATCTTGGCCTAGTGTATTTTAAGATAATGTATCAATATGCACCCTTGCCTCTGATCATGTCACTAAAAGTTGGCTGGCATGCCCTGTGTGAAACATGAGCCCAAGCACACAGGGGCTGTGTAATCACATAATGTTGGCTACCTTGCATTGGGTAAGGAAAAAGTTTCTTTTCAATCCAGGAAGAGTTGGACAAAGCCTTAAGTGACTTCCAGATCTGGAATTTCAAGCACATAGTCCATGCGCATAGTGCTGCGTTGCTGTGTCACTGTGTCGTTGAACAAAAAAGAGCACAAAATGTATCAAATTTATTTACTGACTTTATTGATCTGTTTGAGTTTTTTAATTTATTCTTTTTTATGGTTTTGTGTATGTATTTCTAGCACCACACAGTTTATCACAGTTTCACAACATTCTAGGTCTCATATGAGTAAGCATCCCACAGTCTTTTGTGGTGCTGTTCAGGATTTTATTTTTAAAAGTAGAAATTTGAGAAATGTACTCCCAGAAGTCATACATGTATGAAGCAAGGAAGGGGAATGGTTGGGGTAGAGATAACATTTATGTTTGGCTCCTAGGCAGATCTAGTCAAGAAGGATCAGGAGCAGAGCTTGGAAACAAGGGACAGGAGAGTGCCAGAGACCTCAGAGCATTGCAGCAGGATGGTGGGATGGCACATAGCTTAGCAGGATAAACTGGAGAAAAGAGGTACCTAAACTACTGGTTTGGGGGAGAAGCTAAAGCGTACTTTGTAGCTGTTCAACTGTTTTACTCTGGAAGGAGTGAATGCTGTAGTTCTGTTTGGGAGCACCAGTATATACAGTATTATTGACATGAAGGAAATGAGGGGATGATAAATATTGGAGACACTAGCTCTTTTTTTTATGATCAGAGGATTCTTTTATTCTGGGAACTAAGCCTAATGCTACCTAGGATTGAGAGTGTGTAAATAATCTGTGCACTTCACCGTCTCACATCAGTTATGTGTTTTACCTCACACTTTATTTCATCTGGTATCTGCCCTTTGGCAGTGGACAATCAAATTGGAAGATGAGTCAGGAGAGCAGGGTCTGTAAAGGTAATACACTTGTGTCCCTGAGGACATGCCTTCTCCAGAATAATAGTCTAATTAAAACAAGACATTAAGGAAATGTATTGATTCCCACAAGATTAATTTTTGCCTTGAAGTCTAGGGCTGGATGAGTTGCATGATTTGCTAATCTGACTTGAGTTGATATGAAATGTGTGTTCTCCAGACTTTCTCATGGAAAAAGCTTGTTCCTGATGAGTGGCAAAAGGACCGTAACAAACCACTGCTCCGTGTCGTTCCTTGTCACTTAGAATTATAAAATTAATTCTGAAATAAATATTATGTTGACAGTACACCTCCACGATTTCTATGCATAGTGCTAATCAGAAAACAGACAGATAGGGTCCTTTTCCAGGAAGTATGTCTCAGGCTCTTGAAACAGGAATCAGTCCCAAACTTGGATTTAAAATAGATCTTTCTGTAGACATCTTGAGCAACATCAAGACCCCATCTTGAACATGCGCTACCAAAAGATAACTATTTTAGAAGCTGCCTCCAGCAGGTTTGCAGATCTCAGCAGCTTTTTAGTGAACGCTTTCAATATTTCAGAGAAAAGGAAGAAGTGAATTATATAAATCTGCGTACCCTGATGTAGAAACAAATTTATGGATGTCTTTGTTCTCCTTCAGATAGTTTTGCTTTTAGATCTGCTAAACTCAGTGGGCAGATCCCCAATAAATGTTAGCAATCTTAGAAACTGCTCACTTAGTTTGGGAAGGCCGATCAAGGAAACTTTCCTGCCATCTTCAAACTGAAGCAATGCTGAGTATTAATTTTAAAATGGTGTGACAAGCCTCTTGTTAGTGATCTTAGTGTTTTGTCCTGGTATAATTAAACGTTGCTAATACATAAAAGCTGACATACAATAATAAAATTCCTAATTCTCAAATGTGTTATTCTCAGAGAGTTTAAAACCACCTTCGCCTTTCATTAGTAGAAATACACTTGTGCCTTAAGAAAACAAGTGGGAGGCATAAATATTCTCCTGTATGAGCTTGGTAAGAACTGAGTGTTTTGAGCAATCTAGAAAATGTTTATTTTCCCAGGTTGGTGTACCAAATTCAAGAAACCTTCAAACAAACTTTTTTTCAGAAAGTCAGAAAACAGAACCTCTTCCCCTTCTTTCCCACATGTCCTTCCTTTTCTGTTTCAGATAGTTGAGTGATTTAAGTGTCCAGGGTCAGTGAATTAAAAATTAAAAAAATTGTTAGAAGGTGTTTCAAAATCTATGTTAAGATCAATTAATGTTTTGGAAAAAAATAATTTCAATACATGGTTTCCAAAGTTCATATGTGAGATTTGATGAAAAAATGTAATTTTAAGTACTCCAGTAAGTTTCAAGTAAGAAATCATTACTTGCAGATATCTATTAATGAGGAGCTACTCTGTATTTAAAAAGCAGCCACACCACTACAGTGATTCGTGTTACTCTCAAATTGTAAAGAAGCTTAAATCGTATTTTTATTCATTGTTAAATTCATCTTACAACTGTTTTGCCTGGAATAGAGAATCTGGCCTATGCCATGTATATCTACCACTGAAATCAGCTACAACAAATAAGTTTATTCCTTCTCTGAGAATTCAGAGGAACTACTTGTTATTGGGGGTAGGAGATGCACATGCTTTGAGTACTCTGCTTTTCACATAAACTGTGTTTAAATGCATAAAGATATTCACATATTATCTTCATTCAAGAGAAAAAGCTATCTCAGTATAACTTTATTTCAAAATACACCTGTCATTAGAATCTTGGCAAAAATATCCTTTCCTTAGGATCTTAGTTTAATGTCTCACAGAAATTGTTCCTTTTTATATTAAATTTAGTAACCCTCTCAGACAAAATAGTATCAAGGAATTAATGAAGGAAACTTTTACCATTTAAAAAATGCAATGAAATATATTAAACAGAAATCCTACTTCAGTTTAGATAACTACCAGCAGTTTTGTTTTTTACCACTTTTTTACAGATTTGATTGTTTCCCCTTCCCCCTTTGTGAGTAGATGTCTAGAAGAGCCACTGGTTTATGCAAACGGAGAAGGCTGTTTCCCTGGGTCCTCCCCACTCCCCTGCTCACCATATCCAATATTTGAGGCACTCTTTCCACAGATTTAAGGATATCTTGTTGGAGAGTTGATCTATGAGATTAATGGATGTTGCATATTCAATTAATCAGTCCATAAGATACTGTGCTTTCTTCAAATTGATGCTAATTTCTTGTGTTTGGGTAAACCTCTTTTCATTGGTTTTACTTAGATGCTTTTAACTCTAATTATTGCACTGATAGTAAATAGGAATGTGGCAGTTTTCTTGTCCCTCTTTTCCAAGTATTCAAAAATAACTTAAACTGTCGTCAAAATCAGTATGCTGCAACATACAAATAAGAAACTTCAATTATCACTTCTTGACACTCAAAAGGTCATTCTGAACATATATACAGGCCAAAAATACAGTATTTTCAAATTCAAAATGGATAAACACCACTCTTACACTTACAGAATGTCAATCAATGCCGACAAATTCTGTAACTACCTCATACATAGCCCTTTTAGGCTATGTATTTGAACTTTGCACAAGAAACAAAGAAAGAAATCAGGGTTTAATTCCCTACTGCCTTCCATCTTCTGTAATGTAAAGTGATGTCACTTCACTTTTGTAATGGAGAAAAAAGTCACCAATCTGACACATTGCCACTTCCACTTACGCAAAACAAATGGAAGAGCTGGAGCAATCAGCTGGTACTGACTTGTGCCTTATGACAGGGCATAACCTTTAGTGCACCATCTGAATGACATGAATGGAACCAACCATTTTTCATGGGGTATCTTGCTTCACAAAGCAGTGTGCAGTTGAATCAAAGCAATACTGTAGAAATTGTAAAAAAAGAGAGTGAAAGATGTTTTGTTGCAATAATCAAAGTTATCAACTGATATCAAGTAGCCTTGTTTTAAATAAACTTTCTGAGTAATAATTCCTGGCCAATATCTCTGAATCTTTCTTAATAAAGAATGGCATTTCCATTTTCCTATTTCCAACCAAGATACACTGATTCATTGAAAACTTGAACTCTTTGCAAAGAGCTGGAGATTTTCCCCATCAAACTTGAGACCACTATATCTAAGTATAATTAAGTAAACTTAAGGATCAGTGGGATGATTTTGGTGAACCTTACTGAGCCACATATCCATAGAGAACAGCCTGATTTATTCCTGTGTTAGACCACATGAGCAGGAAATGTGGACAGGCTGCTAAATCATTGATGGGAATAATGACAGTATTTCTCTGTCTAGATAGCCAAGGTGGGTAAAATGATGAATCTAAGAATGTTTTTCTGAATCTTGTCTACTCCCATGACCATGTGATGAAATGCCATGTCATATAAACATAAAAGAGACCTTCTGTCTCTTGGAAAATAAGGGATTGCTGAAGGAGTGAGTGCTTCACTTCTCTCTCTCTGACTCCTTGAGATATAATATACTGTGGCTTGGGATGAACATGTACTCAGAATTTCTTGATTAAAGTTTTATGCTGCTCATTGAATATTTCAGGAGGAAAACATAAGAAAAATACAGGGAGCTATAACATACTTAATAATTAACACTGCACTTCTCGCTAGCCTAGTGCCAAAAATGTTTTCCTAGATTCTTTGACTGAAGCCAACATTCAGATGGCTTCCTCTGCATGCCCTACTTAGGCAGCACCATTGCTGAAGAATGAATTTGGTAGAGTCAGAGCTCCTGGGCTGCTGGACATGCGGTGTCCTTACCTGCACAGTTGAGTGGTGGGCACCACAGAAGAACCCCTCATTGCCTGGACAGGGAGCACTGACACTGCCACAGTGAGCGAGAGAGTGCTCATGCAAGCAGGGCAGGGCATAGGTGGGAGCCAGCCAGTTGCCAACTGGAGCACATAGCGTAGCTGTGATCCTACTCTCGCTATGCCTCAGATACTTGCCTCAAAGCTACATGCTAAGGCCCTTTATTTGCTCTGGACTTGGAGGATTAAAACCAGACTCCTCTCTGGTTGGCCTTCTGCATACCTCTCATCCGGTAGCCTTGTCATTCAAATTTTGCCAGTAAGGAAGAAAGTGAGGTTTCAGCCTTTCTTCAGCATGTTCTGGCTTTGCTAAAGCCTCTTCTGTTGAAGCTGGGCTACATAGCAGGATGGTTTGTTATAGCCTGGGTTTGATAACTTGCCTTTTAAAGCTGTATGTTCTAATTGCCCTTCTGCTCATACAGTATCCGTGGTTATGATTATTTTTTTTAGAAGTATATTGAAAATGAGAATTTAGCTCAGATCTGTGAACTGACTTGCGGTATTTGGGGTAAATCTGAAATAACTATTGATTCATAATTCAGCAACAGAACAGATGAGAACAGGGGTTGACCACTGTGACCGTTTGGACAGGAGTGTACTTTGACACACATAGTCTGTGTACAGCAAACTTTGTAATGTGAAACTGGAAGAAAAACTAAACATCTGTAATCCCATTGTCAAGGCAGGGTCAGAGAGTTCAGTAGGGTATTTGGCATATGTGGTGAAGAAGAAATAAGCTTGTCGCCTGAGAGAGGAGTGGCGACCAAGCTTTGTAGAAGGAAACAGTTGTGACATTTGAAAGTATTCTCCCCTCACATTCCCTTTTTGTTCCTTCCATTGTTAGTTCCTGGAACTGTAATTCAGTGCTGGGCATCAGCCTTGTAGAAGGACTTAAACAGTCCATACTGAAAGTTATTCCTACTGGGAAAGATACTGGAGCTCAGCTTCTGGAAACCCTTTTGGGTTCCTTGTGTATATCACCTGGAAACACCACCTTGTTTTGCTGCAATCCTTATCCCTGACTGGGACCAAAATCAGAACTCACTATGTTGCATTCTGGTTTTCCATATGCATATACACAGCCACACCTTGTGTATATGCAGTATATGACAACAATACTCTAAGGGGAAAAGATCCCTTAATCAATGTAACAAAGGACTTTGGAAGCAAATTAGCAAAATTAAATGGCAAAGTTTTTCGTAAGTCCTCTAATTCTCTGAGTCATTCCAAAACTTTAAACTCAACACAAGTTTGAATCTCTGCAGTTTTAAGGACTAGATGAGGAGCAGGAACACCATCTGACACTCCTGTATGGCCTATCAGGACATTTAAAGACGTCCATACCTCAAACAGTGCAGTCAAGCAGGTAGAAATCTACATCTTTACTCTATGACTGTGTTCCTGGTCTGCAACAGCAGCTGATTGCTATATCCAGCCTCCCCCTGAGGAAAGGGGGTGAGGCAAAAGTATTTCCCTCTGTTATGCCAAAGCTGAAACAGCACCCGACCTTTGCTATCCTTCTGAAAAAGCTATAGTGTATCAACAAAATATAATCTTCAGGAAATTAGAACAGAATTCTTTGAAAAGTTAAGGAAGTCTGAAATTCAATTCCAGTGCAATTTCTAATGAGTGTAGTACTTGCAATTTGACCTGGGACTTCTGAGTCACAAAATCAATGTTGTCATCTCCAGTTACTATACCAAACCACATGCAAAAGCCCATAAAAAGTAATTTAAATACTTTTTCTGAATGTACATATCCTGGGATACTTCTCAGTTTTTCCTCCAAAATTTTACTTTTTAATAACTGCTTTGATTATTTAAGATGTTATGAAAATCTGTGTAATGTTAACAATGTTAATGTGCTTATTTTTGTTACAAAAAAAAAGATGGAAATGGATCAAGACAAAAGACAGTACAACTTTCATAAAATGACAGACATGCACAAAAGCAGTGAGATTGCAAAAGCAAGATTTGCAAACAGACAAAAATTAATGTTGACGAGTACAAACAAATACCCTGGCACTTGCGATACAAATTTCAACCCAAGATTTTCTTTGCTAGCAGCCAGTAAGTGGTTACATAGTACGTAATCCTAGTAAGACAAACCTGGGCATGAGAAAACTCTGCCGTCAGTACTAACATAATGGCATGGACCCAGAAACAAAATAATTAAACTGTTCTTGTGTCTTTAACCTTTGTTCATTGGTGTGTGATAGTGGGCATAGTCAATGCTGAACAAATAGCATTAGCATGCATCTCATGACAGCAAGAGGGATTACAGCCGAGAATAGTATTTGGTCTGTCGATTGAAAATTTAAAGCTAAACTAAGGAGATGTAAATTTGACTCAGCTGGCCTGTGCAATCTGTGCACGAACAATCTTAGCTTGGCGAGACAGGCAGAACAGGCAGGAGACATGAGGCTGCATAACACCAGGCTGCTTTGAGCTCATGTATGGGCAAAACCCAGCACACTTCCAAAGTGAGTGCAACTCGCCAACTTCAGATGAAATAGTAAATCCATACAATTATAGAGTATGTGGTAAGTTCTACCCACACTGATTAAAGCTAACCATAGCACAAGAATGCAAAAAGGTATGTAATGAGAAAAGAAAAGAAAAGAAAAGAAAAGAAAAGAAAAGAAAAGAAAAGAAAAGAAAAACTGCTTGGTGTGAGTGAGTAAAAGTGAAAAGAAGAACAACTAGCATGGATGGAAGGGTAAATCTGAGAAAGCACTTACGAATATTTCGAAATGTCTGATATTGTATTGAAACTGGAACTGCTGGATTTTTTTTGGCTGCTCTTCATAAAGTTGTTTTTTTCTTCTTCACATGGTGAACAGTCTGGAGAAAAGGATTTAATTTGGGAGGCACAGTGCTTTATCAAGCAGGCTCAGCATCAGTAAGTCCTCAGCCCTGGCAGAATGAAGGATAAAATGCTTGGCCGTAAACTGGTGAAGGTGAGCTGTAACATAGAATCATAGAATCTTTAAGGTTGGAAAAGACCTCCAAGATCATCAAGTCCAACTGTCGACCCAACACCACCATGTCTACTAAACATGTCCCAAAGTGCCATGTCTACACGTTTTTTGAACACCTCCAGGGATGGTGACTCCACCACCTCTCTGGGCAGCCTGTTCCAATGCCTGACCACTCTTTTGGTGAAGATTTTTTTCCTAATATCCAGTCTAAAACTCCCCTGACACAACTTGAGGCCATTTCCTCTTGTCCTATCACTAGTTGCTTGGGAGAAGAGACTGACACCCACCTGGCTACAACCTCCTTTGAGATAGTTGTAGAGAGCAATAAGGTCTCCCCTCA
>VXBL01003180.1:1078650-1148476 GCA_013400195.1 Aramus guarauna
GTCCAGATCATTGATAAAGACATTAAACGGAACTGTCCCCAGTACTGAGCCCTGGAGAACACCACTTGTGTTGGTCACCAACTGGATTTAACTCTGTTCACCACAACTGTCTGGGTTTGGCCTTCCAGCTAGTTTTTCACCCAGCAAAGAGTGCACCTGTCTAAGCCATGAGCCACCAGCTTCTCTAGGAGAATGCTGTGGGAGGCAGTATTGAAGGTTTTACTAAAGTGCAGGTAGACAACATCCACAGCCTTTCCCTCATCCACTAGGCAGGTCACCTGGTTGTAGAAGATGATCAGGTTGGTCAAGTAGGACCTGCCTTTCATGAACCTCTGCTGGCTGGGGCTGATCCCCTGGTTGTCCTGCACCTGCCTGCTGAATGCACTCAAGATGATCTGCTCCATAATCTTCCCTGGTACCGAGGTCAGGCTGACAGGCCTGTAGTTCCTCTTAGGAACCCTTAGCTTAGGGTGCCTGTACGCCTCTGTCTGGCAAGTTGATGACAGGAGGCTCACCAAAATGGGAGGCCGTAGCAGGTACACATTGTGTAACGGCATCTTTTCCCTCAGTAGCTAAACTGTACGCCAGACAGTATGAAAAGAAGGCAGGGAAATAGTTAAAAGACTTTCTTAGATGTGGTGCTTTTTTAAACTTGTTGCCAGAGATGCTCTCCAGCTGTTCTGTTGCATTATCACTGCCTCTCCCTCCTTATTGATGTAACCCAGATCCACCTGCAGGTGGATACTTACACTCTGCTTGTATTAACTTGCTAAAACAAACTAGTAGGGAAATCATGAGCCTCAAAATCAAGTGAATGACATAATAGACCTAAACCCTCTCTGAAAAGTATCTTTTGATATACCGACAGCTTGAGTTATACCTCTCTGTATCTTATTCAGATTAATCTACCTTCTATCGATATCAGATGAAAGCAGTGATTTGCTATAATTTTCATGTTGCAGTGACCTGCCAGGATGACATACCGACCATTTACAAAGGGTAAGTAGGAAGTTGGTTTAACCTTTTTGGGTTGTTTATGCATGGTGTTGGAAAAACACCAGCATAATGCTTTCTGTTTTTTTGAGAAAGGGCAATTTGCATAAATTCTGAGCTTCATCTGGAATCTTCAAAAAGATACAAGATTTTTCTCCCCCTACAAGAAGATTCCTGGAAATATTGGACAGACAAACAAAATGAAATTACTGGATGCAGAATAAGAGCTGTGCTCTGCCATTCCAATCTGAGATAAAAAAAAGAGCCCAGCAGCCAAGTGCAAGCTATAAAAACTCTGTATTCTGATACGAGCGGCTTACAACAGCAAGGCAGATGCGATAATTGCACAAGCAAAATGCACAGCACTGTAACACCCACAGCTACTGGGTTAGGCCGGCTGTGCTTTTCTTGCTTGACTTTTTTGTTTCTTCTCAGTTTAGAATGGAGAAAAATTACCCGTTTGCAGCAAGGGGCGCTGATTATCTGTAACGCCTCTGCAACGGCTTTGGGGCACAGAAAGAAAGGTGTGCCGGGTGAGTTTTGTAGGCGTGTGAAAAACTAATATACAAATAAAAAGTCAGCCAGGCTGCACCGGGGCCGCCGGCGGGAGCGGCGGAGGGAAGGCGCATCCCGGTGCCCTGCGGGAACCAGCCGCTCCCTTCACCGGGCTCCCCGCCCCGGGCAGCTGCCGGGCGGGGCTGGCCCCGCTCCTCCCGGGGGCCGGGCCGAGCGCTATAAAGGCGGTGCGGGGAAGCGGGGGGAAAGCCAGCGGTGCCGCTTCTCCCGTTCCCGTTCCTCGCCATGGCTTCGGTGCGGCTCCCGCCGGCCTTCGCCGAGGCCGGGCAGCAGAGCGGGCTGCAGGTGTGGCGAGTCGAGCGGCTGGAGCTGGTGGCGGTGCCCCCCAGCCGCCACGGCGATTTCTTCGTGGGGGATGCGTACCTGGTGCTGCACACCGTCCGCCGTGCCGCCGCCGCCGCCTACCGCCTCCACTACTGGCTCGGTAGGCAGCGCGGGGGGTGCCCGCCCTTGCTGCGGCTCAACGGGGGGGTTGCGGGTTCGCTGGGCTCCGGGGGATCGGGAGCTGAATTTTCCCATCTCCCTTTTCAGAAGTTCTGCGTGTGTGCAGCTCTTCCGAGTTGAGGCAGTCGGATAACAGTAAGGCTGGAGCCAAGGATCTGGGTGATGCCAAGCCTCGCTGTGTCTGATGATAAGGGGCTCTAGGGATGAGAAATGGGGTATGGCACAAAGGTGAACATTTACCTGCCTCGTGATGTTAGTTTGGAAAAGCGGTGAAGGGTTAAAGTCAACTCTTGGTGGTGCAAATCCAACCAAGATTCACCAGTGAAATCCTACCTCCATTCAGATGAAGTTTCCTTGCTTTTGTTTCTACTAGGACCAAAATTTCATCTCAGCCCGTGGCATTGTTGCACTGCTTTGCCTCCAGATGTTGCCTTTTTTCCAGCTAGACTAATTTTTGCTTTCTGATTATACAGAGATTGGAGGCAAAGCCATCAGATTTTCTGTAAAACCTCTTTAAGGTCAGTCTGACAGCCTAGTGATGCCCCTCCTGAAGCAACTGGGAACACTAAAATTGGGCTGATGTCTTTTGCCTTCAACTTTGACTAGCGTAGTGTTTATAGCAAAATAGAAGTCTGATGTAAGAATGCATTGGAGGTGATTTCCTCATCTTTTAGAGTTTCCTTGAGATTTCCTTGTCTGGTCACCAAGTCATCCAACCACAGTGGTTGTGATCTATTATTTTGTTCTTGTTTTACCATCCTAAGGTTTGTATTTGAAGGCAATTAACTCAGTGAATGCACATAAAGACAGGTCAATGTGTATTAACATTAATGTTAATTGAGTTGCCGTGGTTCTCATTGTACTTTTGGATGCATTGAAAAAGAATAGCAGACAAAGCTGGGATTGTTCTTGCATAAATGTTTGAAACTTGTTTAGTTTTGCATGTGTTATGAGTTATCCAGCTGGCATGTGGGATAGTGCCTGTCTCTGACAAGAGTATAATCATAGATGGCAGTGTAAATTAATTTCTGGCAGATGTTCTTATGTCAACAGCATTGCTAGTTAATAGCAGGGTTTGGCTATTTAGACCTTTGTTAATGAAGTTAGAACTATTTATGTAATAGTTAAGATATAGTAGACATTTCCCAGTGAAAGATGCAGACTGTTTGCAACTGAAAGTCAAAACAGTGACTGACACACTAGTTAAAACCTCTCTGCTGTTGGCTGAAGACCTTTAGTTGTACAGGCATGTCTTATGCTGATGTGGTGATACCCAGATATTGTAAATAGCTTCAGATAATCTGGGCACACATCGTTCTTCGGTACTCTGTTGCTCACCTGCCAGTTGCATATCTGCTGGGAAATCCCTTCCTGCTTGCAAGATATTCCAGTAGCAGGGTGGAGGTGCTCAAACACTGCCCCAAGCTTAATAGCAACAGGAGACCAGGACTACATACAAGGTTTATGGGGAAGAGCAGTCACATTCCACTCCTACAGTGGGAACAGCTTGGGTATTTTTGCTGACTGATTCTCACCACTGTTAAATACACCAAATATCTTTTATGAGCAAGGGTTTTATGGCCTGTGGACCTCAGTAGGCTCTTTCTGAAGGCTTCCCATAAGCTGTCACTGAACAGTAACAGCAGTCATTAACAGTCAGGCTTTGGGATGGAAAGAATTCTTGTGAAATTAGATGGAAGGAAACCCTACAAACTTTGGGCTTAGATACTTACAAGGGACTTACCATTTGGTGACACTGTCACTACTCCTGACTGTCATGTGGCATGTGTTATTGTGTGGGTCTCGTGGTGGCTTTGAGTCTGAACAGATTCTGACTTCACCAAAAGAGACCTCAAATTTAGAATAAAAGCAGAGCATTGAATTTTTGTACTATATAGTGGTAAACTTCCTCCTAATACATTGCTTGGGCATACCCACGGGGCTAGAAGGAGGTCTAGACCATGGGAGGATGGTCTGTGACATTGATGCAGTCATGTGCTGTGACTGGCATCCTAGGGTTAAAGGGACCAAACAGCACTAAGTCCCACACCTGGGTAGGGTGTAAACAGCCTGGAGGTGGGGGGGGTTACATCTCCTAAGGTACACACCACACTCTCAGAATAGCTCTTCTCCCTCATTTTGCTCCACCTTTTATGTCTGTGTATTTCTAACAGCCCAGGGACTGCTCTTTAGCCAGCAGAGCGAGTGGCACGGGACAGTCCCATGCAAACAGCTGAACTGTCTCCTTCCTCCCCCTTTGACTTCTGTTTAAACAGAAGTGAACATGCTTCCAAAGTATTTCTTCAGAAATTTAACATGTATAGTTGTCTCTAATATGCAGAATCTTTGGTTACAACTTACTGCAATTTGGATGCTGAATCTTTACCCTTTTACTTTGCAAGTTAGTCTTTACTAGCACTGTATCCTATGATTAGTGTGGGGTGGGTTTTTCCAGCTCAATGCAATCCAAGCTTTATCTTAAATGTGTTCTCTCTCTCTCTCTTAAAATAGTTCAGTATGTAGAAGTATTGATAGATGATCTGTCTCTCTGAAATTGCTATACTTCATCTCCCTTTACTAATAAAAAAAAAGTTGTTGCTAAAGAACTTGATAAACGTACAGCTTTCCACACCTATTTACAATAATATATGAAATCTATACAGAGGTATTTTCTCTTGAATGTGTACAGTACCAGAGCCTTTTTTAAAGACCATGGAGGGCAGGGAGGCACCTGATTTCTTTTGCTCCTGGTGAAATGTATAGTCATCTCTGATGGACAATTACTTCACAGTTTTTCTGTCCCTCAGCTCCAAAACAACAGCTTGCATAATACTTTGTCCTTACCAGTACTAGGTGTGCATTTGCAAAAGAAAAAAATATTTTTGAGAATTTGGACTTAACTAATAATAATTGATTAGAAAACAAAAATTACAGAAACTCTTCACCGAATGTGTCTGACTACTACCTGAGATCAAACTCCTAGGGAATCACAAATCCTTGTTTAATCTAATTTTTGTCACCTAATACTTAAACTTTTTACTAAAATCATTCAAGTACACCATTTGTTTTAGTAAAAAGAGTTCAGATGTGGGTGACCAATGTTGCAATGAAAGGGTTTGTTTTGGGGAAAGAAAATTAAAAACATTATGTAACTTGACTTACCTAAGACACATCTTCACAGCTTTTTTGCTTAGTAAAACTTCTACCTGTGTACCCTAAAACCATGCCTATACTTTTCTGAACATCTAAGCGAATCGTTGATGGTTACTCTGGGTTTCTGGGCCTGCCCTTGTTCCCACTATCACAGTTGTTCCATTGGCCTGAAGCTTCCTATGCGAAAGCCAATGTTTTACCAAATACCTCCCATACGGTGAAGTGCTGTCCAGGTCAGATAATTTCTGAACAAGCTAACTCGGGTGCTGCCATGATGTTGGCATGGCCAACTAATCAGTGTGGATCTGTGTCGTGGTAGCTGTATCCATTTTTAATTTTACTCAGAGACCCTGGCTTGAATGTCTGCACTGGCACTTGAGGGATACCCTAGCAGCTAAAGTAATCCTAAAGAAGTCTTGGCTTCAGACTGTCACTAGAGGAAACAGTGTGTGCTATGCTGGTATGAGGCTACTTGTGGGAGTAAGATTGGCTATGGCCCACTTAATATCTTTAATAAAATCATACATGGTGTTTTTTAACTGGTTTTTAATTCTTGTCCTCAGAGATTAAGTGATAAGACCTATCCATGTTAACATATCCAGTGTGGTAAAAACTATGGTTTTTTTCTATATAGATGTTTGGGGGTTTTTTCCTATATAGTTGTTTGTGCCTCAAACTGCAAGGTAAATCCATTTTCCATACAGCTTGAACAACCTGTGTTTGGATTGATGCTCACTTTTTAAATCACACTTTCAATGACTATTTTATTGCACAGCAGCTGTGAGACCAAGCCTGGTAGTGGTTCTGATCTCTAACACCGTTCCAAAACCAGTCTTCAACCTTGAACCCTGTTGTGTAATTACAAGCAATAAATCTGAAGGATCTAGTCCTAATGGACATGAATAACCCTATTAAAAAAAAAAAAACCAAAACAACAACAATTAAAAAAAATACACCACCACCACCCCAAAAAAAAACCAAAACAAACAAAAAAACCCCTTAACCAGCAACTTCAAGGATGTACCCAGGTCTGAGTAAGAAGAACTTGCTCTGTGACAGTATGCTATCACTCTTGATAGGAATCCCTGTCCCCCCTTTCCCATGCTTTATTCTTTCCTAATACCTTACCAACAGGTTTTGTGTGACTGACTCACTACACCATGAGGTGACACCAGCACCTCACTACACACTTCCCCTTCTCCCACAGCCTGAGAGGTATCTATGTCTGGGCTGCCTGGAGCTCTGTGCTATTTTTCCCCTCAGTCACCTACAAGCAAAGAAATGGTTAATGCAGGTGAGAAGCTGCTCTTGAGAACTGTTGCTTGTATACCAGCTTTATCCTCTTATTTAGAAAGAAAAAGAAAAACTAAATGGCAAACCTCGCCTTTCCTCGCTCTTCAAAAGCTTGAAAAGCAATTTTTTTGAGACTTGATCCTATTTGCACTGCTCTTGAACATTTTCAGTAGTTTTGATTGTTTCATCAAACATGTATGGGCCCATGCTAAAAGTTTTGTTTTCATATACAGCTTACTCTGCAGTGTGATTAGTTTTGCCATGGTCCTGAGAAGAAGCTAATCTCTGAAAGGTGAAAAACAGTGTGACCTCATGGAGCAAATATCTGAGCCCCAAAGCTGCTTTTCTTTCTCCCAGCTGTACTAGGCAATCTAATAAAAGATATCTCAGTAAAATACCCTTTGTTTGCATTAGAGTATCAAGAGAACTGCTTTTGAATTATTGTTTTATGGATTAGTGAGTTGATTTTAGCATAAATACATAGCTTACCTTTGACATGACATTCCTTGGTCTTTGCACTTCAACTCGATGTCCAAAAATCATTCCTGCTGTGCTAAACTTTGAAGAAAAGAGTATTTTAATTGAGAGAAGACAAACTTGGCTATTTTTCACTTTTTTGCTTATGAAGGCAGTTCTACAAGTAGTTAAGAAATGGTCTGAATGGTCATGTATTTGGTGATGGACAAGGTAGTGATGTAGTGCTTTGTTGCAACATATATGTGGGCTGTACAACCTGCTGAAGGCAGCGTCTGATTATCACAGAAACAATTTCTCCAACAGAATTCAAAGTTATATTGGTGCTTTATAGATATAATATTTCATATTATTTCAGGGAAGGAATGTACACAGGATGAAAGCACAGCTGCAGCTATCTTCACTGTTCAAATGGATGACTATTTAGGAGGAAAACCTGTGCAGAGTAGAGAAATTCAAGGATATGAGTCTACTGAGTTTGTGGGCTACTTCAAAGGAGGAATTAAATACAAGGTAAAGAGCTAGCCATCAAAATATATTCTAAAAATGCATGTACCATTGTCCCCCCAGTAAAATCAAATATTTTGCTTTGTATCCGTTACTGAAAGTTTAAAAATTGTTTCTTAATGCTTAGTGGGTTTAGATCTGAACTACCTGTCCTAAACCATAAGAGTCCTAGTTATCTTCCCGATAACTGAAAACCTGTCTCAGTGATTTATTCCACTCTCCCCAAATCAAGCTATCCTGAGATTTCATACTTGTGTGCACTCACAGTAAGGACTCTGTGTTTGGGAGGCAGTAAGTTTCACAGAAACTATTTCTATGTTGTAGAGTGGATCATTTTGTTCAAATGCAGCACTCAATATGCTTCAGTGGTTAAAAGCGTGAACAGAGTTGAAAAGACCAAAACCTCATGTTAGCCTAAAAATAGTGCTTTTGCAGTGCTACTGCATTTTTTTCTTTGAGGTAAGTAGAAAAAGCTCTCAAATATTTTTAATGAAAATTTTATATTTTAAAAAGCTGTAGTGTCAGCCTGCTTCTTGTTTCACTTCCAGAAGCAGAATCTTTGGAAGGAAATGTTGAGATATCTGTGGTTTTTAAGGAAAAAGTAACGGATCTCCTGACACTCTCCTTGTAGTAGGAGCTGTGGGAGGCATTGCTCAGTCAGCTTTTTTGCAATGATGCAGGTTTGTGACTTGTCACAGTCTACACAATCAATTTGAAGCTTTTAACTCTGCTTGCATAAGAAAGCTTGATAGTGACCTGCCCACACTTTTACTTTTTTCTCCCCCTTTGTAGTTTCAAGAGACACTTTCTATTCCAGTGTAAGGTCTGGGTCTCCCAGAGATGTGGAAAATGCTGCCTCAGAGGCAGACAGCCACACCTGTTTATAGGAATAAGTTAGGCTTAAATTTACACTTCATAGATTGTAAATCAACAGTTTGGTCTCGTTTGGTGCTCTTTGCTAGGTTGTGTCCTAAGTTGTAAATATTCCCCTCAGAAAATTACAGAGCTGCTGTGGAATGACTCCTCCCTTCACACATAACGAAGCACTAAATGCACCCAGACCTCTGAATTTAAGGAAGTTGCAAAAACTTGTACAGGAGCTGCATGTTCCTCTGCTTTCGCTCAGTCCTTATTTAACACACTGACTTTTGTCCTAACAGTCTGGTTCAGCATTACCTTATCCTCTAGATAACGCAGGAAAGTGTGGTAAATCCCGTCCTTTCCCATTCATCTGAAAATGCTTTGAAACAGGGTGACATCTACTCCCTCAGATAAAGGCTCACACCTAAGAATTCAGCAGCAGTGTTCACCAAGTCTGTCTGGTCTGTGGTCAGCACTATTAAACAGTATATTATTTTGGCTCACCTCTCACTGCATAAACTATTTTTTTCCCTTGTTAGGTCTTCAGCTGCAGCAACATGGTAAATTTGCAGAAATCAAACTGAAATAAAGCTTGCTGCTTTGTTTTGTTTTATTCAGGCAGGTGGTGTTGCCTCTGGATTTAATCATGTTGTGACTAATGATCTGAGTGCTAAGAGGCTTCTGCATATCAAGGGCCGGAGGGTGGTAAGAGCTACAGAAGTCCCCCTGGCTTGGACCAGCTTCAACAGAGGAGATTGCTTCATTATTGACCTCGGAAGTGTAAGTCTTTCCTAGAGCAAAACACACTGAAAAGTAAGAGATGCAGCATCCCTTCTAAGGTCTGAATTGTCACCTAAAATGCACAACTGATCTTGTCACTCACCCAAACTGACAGAATCAGCTTTAGAAAATCAGTTTGTGTCACAACACTTTGGAGGTTCAAAACTGCCTTAAATAGTTTCTCAAGTATGATTACCCTTCAGGAAACTGTTCTCTTCCCACTCAAGTTACTGGGATTTTTTTACTACTGATGTTTGAACCTCAAGCTGTTCACAGTAAGTCTTGCATGACTCTGACGCTATCTACCAGCTGAATGGGATCGGTGCTAGGGTTCAGAGCAGAACATGGATTGGGCCTTCCTCTCAAGACCATTTCTTCATATTCATAAAACTTTGATTGTGACAATTCACCCTAAAGAAAGAGCTGCAAAAGAAGTTTTCATAATAAATGTGTCATACAATGCGTTATTAAACTACTTCATTATTTCAAGAGATCCCTTGAGAAGCAATCCCATACTTCATGGCTCTTTGCTGAAAGCAAGCAGTGACTTAGCATAGAAGCGTACGTACAGATAAGAGAAGATAATGTTGCTTGCTTCAGATGACTTCAAGTATAGTACTGTCACCTTAGTATCAAAAAGTCTTAAAATGAATTCAAAAAGTACCAGCTGGGATATAGGCCACACTAGTTAGATGCTAGTTATCAGTCTGAAGTTATTCCCATGCCTGATATGCTGACACTTATAAAATTAAGAGCATGTGAAAGAAAATAAGTTTATCTGCAAGGCAGCAACTGCAGTTGGTCTCAACTGTAGTGCTTCACAAGGAAGTGGTCACCTACTTCAGCAAGATTTCAGAGAAGAGTTCCCTGACCTATTGAATGAGAAGCTCTTCTGAACTCACGAGTTCAGCTGCTTCTTCTGAAAACTATCTCCTGGTGTGATAATTTAAGATATTGGTATCTTTTGATACCAGTATTGATTATTTGTTAGAATTTTATCATGCTTAGCAGCCTTCAGATAGAACAATCACCAGTGTTTTCCTAAGATTATCCCATTCCTCCTGTGGCCCTGTGGTCTAATCATCTGAAACAGCCAAATTATCAATATCCAAACAGCTATCTCTCAATGTCACTTTGTATAAAGGATGCATAGAAGACTCAAATCATCTATTCACTTTCAGAGTTAACCCATGGGAAAGTTGGAACTAAATGTTGATAGAAAATGCTGCTTTTGCAGTCAGGCTGTCACAGGGCTTGAATTTTTTGGTTTGGAGTTAACCTTCCATGGACACCCTGTGGAACTGGATGTATGCCTTGAATCTGACTTCTCCTGACCCTTATTGTGCTACAGTTACCCAGTTCACCTAAAATAATTACTCAGGTCACACTGCAGACATGGCAATGACATTTAAGAAATGTAGTATGGGTATATAGTGATATGTGTATAGCTTGAGGCTCATCCCTTTTGATGACATTTGTTGAGAGGAGAGCACTGTCACTAAGCAATTTAAATGTGATATGGCTTTAGTGTCTTGTGTTCTAATACTGAATTGCTCTTGGTCGCCCTTTTCTGGTTTTAGTACACTGTCACTCTGTTGTCTGATTTCCTGTTTGACAAGACAGAGGTTAACCAGCAATGCAACCCTGTGCCTTTGTAGGAAGGAATTAGATGTGAACATCTAGATATCTTTTTTTACTGTGTTATGGGAAATGTCAGTCAAATCACACAATTAACTGCTCTTGGTCTTGCCACATCAGTGGTATGTGAGCATTGGGTTTTCTTGGATGTATTAACAAGTTAAGGAAAAATTCTATCAGTATCCAGGAACTTGTAGTAATTTCATCATAGGTTATTATGTAAACCAGCCCTTTCTGGTGCGAGGTGAAAAGGTAATGTGTGGCATACTTCAAGATGAAGATGTGTAAGTCTAGTGAAGTGCTTATAGAGAAATAGGTGTGGTGTAAAACTTGCTCAAGTTTTCTACTGTGACAAGGTATTTTCTAAGAATTATATTTCAAGCTGAAGTAACTGTATTTCAGATTGAATTTTTTCCATGGCTTCATGACTAGAAGTCCATTGTAAATGAGTGAGTCTTTACAGGAGCTCTTAATTGAATTTAGGGGTCCTTTAAAAAAAAAATGGCTCAAGTAGATTGCTTTACTTAATAATTGAAATAAAATGAATCTTAAATAGGGTTGCTCTTGTGTCTTGGGATTTATCACAGGGCACTACCGAATCATTGTCTGAGAATAATGGGCAGTAATTGCATAAAATAATGAGCTTATGGCCAGTACTTTTAATATCAAATTATTGTAGCATGTCAAATAAGATGAATTTCCAAGACTTACTTTCCCCAGTCTCTTAGCTAACCAGAAGGATGGTCTCCATGGCACTGCAAAACTACTTGTGCAGTCCATTTGCTGTTATATTTTATCAAGCCACTTATCTAATATAATGAAAAATTTCAGTTTTCCCACTGAGCTCAATTACAGCAGCATTTTAGACCTGTGGTTTGAACAGATAAGGGAAAATTAAAAGATAATAATGATCAGGAATAAAATCATTAAAGTCACTAAGGTTTCTCTCCTGGTGATAACGCCTTAAGTAAAAAGCATTTGTGTACATTTCCAGCTAGGTTCACATATTTACAGTTCAGGTTATGATTGTTACCTCACCTAGATATGTCACTAAACCACATTTACAGCATTTCAAATATCCTGCCCAGGTCTTATCTTGCCTCCTTTAAACTCTCTAGGCTGGAACAGAAAATAGCTGCAGATGGCAGAGAAAAGTCTGTCTCTGGTATGAGGGGAGTCATTAGCTGTGGGTAATGTGTGAAGACCTTTTATTCAAACACTCTTCTGTAAGACCATGACATGAACACTGTGACAACCAGATGGATGTTCCAGTGCACTGAACGATCCAGGAGGGTGCCTGGGTTGCCAGACCCTGATTTATGACTTTTTTTTTTTTCCTTTAGAAGAGATTTGCATGACAGCTCATTGATGAACCTGGAAACGTCCCTGTAAGGGAGCCTTCGGGACAGGGCAGGCGAGACAAGTGCAAGGCAGTTGCTGAGAAGGCTTCACACAGGCCTGGAGTAAAGCACACCTTACCTTGTCAGGTGCTGCTTAGTGTGTCCTGTCCTGGCATAGCTGTGCTCAAGCCCTCCCAGAAGCCATGGTCTTCTGCTATATTTCCCATCCTCTCCTTTTGGCTAGAGGGTACCGACCTCTTCCTGGTGTCCCACCTGTGAGGCACCAGGACAGGTTTGGCAGTTCTTGGTGGCCATAAGCTGTCTGGCCTTGCTCTGTGCTGTCCCCTTCACCTCCAGGTGCAGCTCTCCCTGCATCACCCCATCCTCTAGCTACCTCCCCTTAGCCACATCCCTCTTTCTTCCTCCATCACCAAGACATATTATCAAAACACCAAGGAGCATGAGAGGGCATGGAAAATGACCATGGAAGGGAAGGAAAAAGATTAGTCATTGTGCCGTTCAGTGAATAACATACACACTGTTTCCCAGGCTATTTTAGTGTTATCCAGATGCATATGTTAATATAGCTTATATATGTATATTTCCGATAAGCTGTGCTAAAGACTTTCATCTCTTTTGTCAATTTTCTTAGCAATTGGTTTGAAGTGAGAAGAAAGCTCATCAGTATATCAGTTCACCCTACGTACATTGGTGTACACTGGTGATGTACAAAAGGTGAAATTTGAGACATGTTGATAATTTGGGTAGCTATCAAAGCATGGAACAGAAGTAATGGGAATAGCAATATAATAAATTATTATGAAGTGATCGGCTGATTTTATTGAAAGCTTCTCAGCTCAGTTTGGGAAACTCTGCTGTGTGAAGGCTGTCTAAAGTTGTATCCTTAGTGACCAGCAAAAATTCAGATAGAGCTTTGTAAAATGCAAGACTTGGTTTTCTCTGGCTGACTTCCCTCTTGATGGGAGGCAGCAGCAGTGCTATGAGCCAGGTGACTGCAGAGCGCAGGGAGAGGGCTGCGTACCGCTCAGCCTCCTGGGAGACATTGGGGGACAGCTGTTAAAATAAGGAGAGGGGGCATGCGTGATAAGTACCAAACGGTTCTGAGCTTGGGCCTGATGGAGTTTGGAAAGTTTTGTCAGTGCAAGCAAAGTTCTGCTAATGAAACATTACCCTTCCCAAAGGAAGAATGTGGATGGTGAAATAACTATATCTCAAATTAAGTGAAGACTGAAGGTAAACTGCACTCAGCCATCCTTCGCTTTCTTACAGTGGTGCTTATAAACTGCTTTATAAACAGCAAAGAGGTTGCTGGTTTGAAATTTAAGAGCCTGTGGTGCGCTTAAAAACAATTTTTTGTGCCATCCAGCAATCAATGTATGTACTTCTCAAGTGGTCCTTGAATGGCAAGTGAAAATGACAATGTTAGAACTCAAACGTATGAGACTGGATAAAGCTGTTGTGATCGTGTATCTGTCAGTATGCTCCTACTTGAACTCCCAGCATAATAGGTATGTCACAAGGGAAAAAAGAGACTGCACAAAGACACTAGAAAAAATACATCATGCAAAAAGGCTGGCTTTTTTATGACAGCTGTTTTTCATAAAAGCTGTTAACTTGGTATAGATTAACTTATGTTTACAAAAAGAAAATTAACTTCTGCTTTTTAACAGAAAAAGAAATCAAGAGGACAGATACTTGCTTTATGATTATGACTATGGGGTATGAATCAGCATCACATTGCAACCTTGAGCATGGTCGTAGTTTTGCTTGCCTCTAATCTCCCTGCCTTCTTGCCTGCACTATCTCTTAGGTGGCTTTGCTTCTCTTCCTTTAGAGAAACCAGTTGCTAATCAGCTTATTAATCACTTTAATAATCAGTATTTGGGTATTAACAGGACTGGAAGAGCAGATTCTTGCACGTTGGGGTTCATCACTGTGTATTTCTCTTTCCAGTTGCTTTCCCTGGCGCTAACAACTAGCCATGTCCTTTGTCCGTGTTCTTTATTCACGTGTTTCTCCTACAACTAACCTTCCCCCAGTTTCCCCACAGCTGAGAGTTAAACTATTGCTCATGCTGTAGCAGGGAGTTGCCAAACAAGTAGCAGAGCTTGAAGAACTAAAATGCTGTAGTTCTTTATCGACTCTATGGACTTATTAGCAGCTTTGAAATGTGGTTCTATCTGTGCACAGTGTTTCTTATAGAAAAATGAGATGTTTGTTTACTAAGTCTGTGAACCAATTATTTTTACACTTCCAGTAGTGTAAACTCCAGCATTCTGGAAATTGTTATAGTCCCAAAGTCATTAGATGGAGAAAAATAAATATGAAGTCTTTTTTTTTTCTCTCTTCAGTCGAGTATTCAGGGTATGTAGTTTTCCTTCATACTCTATGGACTGAAAAGCTTCCTCTTGCCCCCACTTGTATGCAGAAAAGTGGCTGAAACAGACCATCGTTAAAGCTTCAGGTGGACGGGACATACATGTTAGCACAAGGACTCAGTTAGGTTACTTCCTGATGCTGTAGGTTAAATCCAGATGTTTTGCTGCTTGTGCTCCTGTTATTGAGAATGAATATCCTCCTGGTACTCACCCTTTAATGCACTGTGATATAGCAACAGCTATTCCCAGAATATACTGGCAAGTCAGGTGCGAGAGGCAAAATGCATGCAGTAAGTATACGACTGCAGTACATCTGACTTATTTTTATTCTGACAGCTTGTTCCAGTTGAATCAAATGGGAGACTCCAAGACTGATTACAAAGACACTATTGTAATTATACCAGGGCCAGGCTCGTGGTGGCCTCAGCAGCGTCCTGGCTGAATGAATTCAGAGTTTCTTTTGGATTATCAAAACTCTACAACTTTCAATGGTTCACTGTATTACAGTTTCAACAAATGTAAAAGGCAGACTTGATGAACATGTGAAATGATTTTATTTTTTTCTTTTCCCTGCCTGTATCGAGAATTCAACAGCTAAGGCAGGAAAAAACATTGAATAATTTAAGGAGAAAAATGTCCCCATAAGCCTATGTTAATGTGGTTCAATCCAAACATTCCTCTTATATATATTTAGGTCAGTTCTTAAAAAAAACCTGAATGTCAGTGAACTGACAAAAAGTGCTGTATCCTAGCCACTTTTATTCAGTCTTACTGTTTGGTTATTTTCCCTACCGTTTGGACTTTGTTTTCTTGATTTAGCAGTCTTTTTTTTTTTACTTTTTTTTTACTTTTTTTTTTCTTAAGAAGAAAAGCTCCATACTCATGCTTTAGAGCTTCCAAGTTGATTTCCAAAACCTTGGTGTTTGAATTGCAAACACCAAGGTAATGTGGATTTGTTTTAAAATAGTTTTACTGAAAACTGAAGGCATTGGAAGCATTTCTGTTTGCAGTTCATATGAAAACTTTTTTTCCAAGCCTATTTGTATTTTGTATTGGCTTTTTTCCTTTCAATTTCTTACTTTTAAGAGACTAGACTTTAACAAAAAACAGTTTCAGCTAAAACGAACTCTTGCCTTATCAGAACAGCTGTTTATTAATGACCATGAAGAGAATGAATGCAGCCTCAGCTGAGGGCATGCCAATTATTTTGACACAAACACAGGAGCACGATAAGATATGTATACACAGGCTTTGCCAATATTTGTGCACGTTCAATCTGCCTTCAGCATTGCTCTCCCCACTTCCCTGAAGAAGTGGTATCTTAGGTTCACCTGTGTGAAAATGAGGAGTGCAGGCTCCTTTGGGCACTCCTGCATCACGGCTCCTCTCCTCCTGACTTACCTTTCCTTACAAACCTCACCAGCTTTTCTTCTACCTACCCACAGTGAAACCGCTACAGTGGCTTTCTGTGATATGGTTATTTGCCCAGGTCTGATTCTATCTAATAAACAGAAGCAGCTAAGCCTAAGAGGAGAGAGGGATTAAGGTCATCATAACTTTACAAAACTTGCTTTTACCCCTTTTCTGTGACTTGTGGGGGTAAAGAGAATGTGGTGTGGTGTTTCACATGAGTGAGCAGGTTTAGCTAAAGGTCTTTTTTTGCGCTAAGCCCCTGTGCTTCATGGCCGTGCCTTCATACCTAACGTTGTTCTTTAAATGAGCACAAGACAGCATCCTGACTGACATATTAAGTCAGCATAAGCTATGTTATGTTGACATGACACTATCCACACTATAGATTTAGCTGACTCTTAACTAAGAGTGGTAATTATTTTTAATTGAGGTGCAGTTACATTTTGGGAGCATGTTCTGGTGTAGATCCAGGCAAAGGTGTAGATCCAGGCTTAGGGTGCTTCAGGTTTTGCCAACAAAAAATAGAGGCACACCAGCTCGTGATACTTAAAGTCTCTTCTTAATGAAAGCTTAAATTTTTATTTTAAGATTGGTGAGACTTAATCCTTCAATCATTTCACTGTTACTTTCTACCAAATTTGAAGTTTTGCAACAAATTTGCTGCAAATAGTTTTGAAACCTATTTAATTTGTTTAGCTTTTTATGTCTCTTCATGTAAGAGAATGCAAATCAGCAGTTATACTATGGGCCTGGAAATTAATAGGTACTTCAATAAAGGTATAGGATTAAAATACTTTTATGTTCAGGACATGTTTGTAACTAGAACAAAATTGCGAGCTCTTCCTAGATTTAAACTTCTTTGTTTTGCTTTCATAGTGCTGGCTAAGATTCATAGAAAAGACACTAGGACGCTGAGTATATTTTCATTTGCCTCCAAACTGCGCAGGCTGCCAGTAGAATACAGAGGTGGCTGTGTTTTAGAAAGGAAAATCTGGGGTTTTTTATGTCACTTTTGAAATAAGCAAATTTTTTTGTTTATTTTTCCTTCTCTTCCTCTGCATGCCATTTGGGGTTGGAGCAGGAAGGCAGGAGGTGTGCTTTCACAATCCTTCTCCATACAGGGAAAAGTGCCAAGGTACTCTTATTCAGTTACACACAAGCCTTACACGATGACTCTGGTCCACACTTCTGTATAGAGGCTAAGTGTTGGGTCATTTTTAATGTGCTGTAGAAATCTCATGTGACTTGCTCAAGGTCACTCTGCAGGCCAGAAGCTGTCAGGAATGAAAGTGACTCCTGCTACTCTAGAACGAGAAGACCAGACCCCATTCCCAAAACATGCAGACGAGGAGAGACCTCGCTATGACTGCAATGAGCATGGCACAGACCTGATTTCCCATCCCGACATCCCTCAGGAGCTCTAGGGTAGTCACTGTGTTTATTTATGATAACATTTTCCCACCTGAGCCTCTAATTATCCCACTGTGATCTGACAAGGATATTGATATCAACAACCATTACTATCAGGCAGCAGAATAGCTCTCTTCCATGGCATCTCTCTCAAACTCTGTTAGAGAATGAAAAAAATAAAATACTGCTGGTACAAACTTCTGAAAATAAACTAGGCTTGGCACAGGAATTACTAATGAATGAAGTTTTTTGTTTTTTGTTTTTTTTTTGAGGGGAGTGAACACTTGAAGTCTATTTTCATTTTAATGGGAACATTTTTTGTCAGCCTGCCAATTCAAAATAAGGTTAGCAAAACAAGCCTAAATATAGTGAAGGTGTAGTACAGCTGAGAAATTGTGAAAGCACTGAGTGAGCTAAAGCTAAATACCACATTATGGCCCTAGTTCAGCACTTTATATATATATGTCTAAAAATAAATACATGAATAATGAAATACAAACCAAAAGCTCAGTGGTCTCCTGGACGTGGTTAGATAACTATCTGACTGTATTTCAGGTAAATCCAGATCTAAATATTAGCCTTGTCAAGAAGTGGCTTTAACTTTTAAAAATCTCCTTTTCTGACTTTAAATTGTTAAAAACTTAAAACTTCAATCTGCCTAGAGATTGCAGTGGGTAAGTTATATCAGGAAGACAGACTTGTAAATATCCAGATGTAAATCTACCGTGAGGCTTCAAAATTAGATACATTTAAAAATAATTGAGATTATTTTACTTCAGAAGAGAAAATTAACTAAATCTAAACTCCTGAAAGCTTGTAGCACTGAATGCTTAAGATATTCTAGTGCTCATAGTAAATTCAGTAAAATATTATATACTTTGTGACATTTTCATGACTTGTGGCTGCTCACTTCCTTCTATTAAATTACACAGCTTTCAGGATTTTAATAAAGAATGCTGTCTTTAATCTCTGATGCTGAAAAGAATCAGATTCTTATTTCTCTAGCTTTTAAAATAATTATTTTCTCAAATAAGCAGGGAAGATGGAGCTTATAGGAATGGTATGGCTCATCTATGTGAACTCCAGATCAAGGATGTTTTCAGACATTGCTTGTTCATTCAAGTATTTTTATGCAGGAGAAGAAAACATTTACCACACAAGGTTTCTCAAGATTATGGCTAATGAAATTTCATATTTATTTTAGTTTAGGACAAAAGTATTTAGGCCACATTATTTTGTGGGAATGTTTCTGTAGTTGAGGAGTGTGGACTCCATAAGGGAACTAATGAAATCTGCAAATCAAAAAATCTGAAATCCATTACTGTAGAATTTAAAGGTCTTTCTCCTTTGTCAGGCTGATTGGAGAACTAGAGCCAGTGGATTGTAGGAGAGCTCAGTTTAGTCACTTGCTGACTTGAAGACAAACTGGGAGAATGAGGTGTAGCTGAGGCACGCTGTGCAGTGGGACCTTTAGGAGATGCTAAGAAAAGAAAATGTGAATTTATTGTCTGAGAAGTAAAGGTCTTTGTAATTTGCAGTGACAATTTCAGTCTCACAATATCCTTTGTGGTCAGTGCAGTAAATACTATTCATTTTGTAGATGAGAATACTTGTTGGAGGTTGCATGGCCAGTTGCCAGAAGTCCAAGAGAAGGCTGACACATACAAGTAAAACTGAACTTTTAACCTTTCTGAAGGAGTGATCTCCATGAATTGCAGCATACACACTGAGATAAGGCAACAGCTGCCTGGCCTCTTCAACTAATTATCTATATACATTGGCTTCTTCTTCCTCATTGCTTCTATAGACTGGGAAATAAAGAATTCCTATCGCTGCTAATATCTCTAGTGACTCCTGTTATCTCACATAATTTCAAATAAGCTCAATTCGTAGGAGGTACGCTAAGATGAGAATGAGCAAGCTTGAGTGCTGAAATTCTCAGAAACTAAAGGAGTCTGTGCTTTGGGAAGTCTCCCGAAATTTGGGAGAAGATGGCCAAAGCAGTGCATGGCTATAACAACTATATTAAAGAAAAAAATGCTCAAACTGAAACTTTTGACTTTCTACACACTTAAGGCAGTCTTTCATGGATACTTTAGAAAATTCTGTTTCCCTGAGTATGCACAGATATTTTCTTTTCCTGTGGAAATGTTGAAAATCAGATTTAAGATAGGGTTCAAACCTGAAGCCAAGTATGTCTCCAGATTCTGGACACTTAGTAAGCTGACAATATTTAAACCAGAACTTGGAAGGAGATTTTTTTTTTTCCCCTTGTCTTAAGCCTACAGTCAGGTTGGTAAAGGCAAACTGAAAACTTCACAGCTTTCATTGCACAACACACAACATCTGCAAGTTCTGGGAATCCATGTAATCCTGACATAAGCTTAAAACGTTGTCTCTGAAGGATGTTTCCAAAGGGAAGGGAACTTGGCTATGAGATCAGTGAGTTTTATTTTTTTTGTGTCTAAGATGGTGAAAAGTAAGCACCAGAAGATACTAGGGTGGTTTTGCATGCAGGTGACATCGTTAGCTGTCTTCTAAAAGTTTGCATATGTTAGTACTGAGAAGCTTCATCTCTCGCTTGTCTCAATCCACCATTTCAAGAACTATTAAATAGCAATAATGGTCAGCAGAAATAGCTTAAAAAGCTATTTTGAATTTTTGAATGAAACAGCTTATAGTCCAAAATCTAAGTTTTATACAGTTGTATATACATCATAAAACTAAGACCCCAGTAGTTTACCCAGTGAGAGCTTTGATTAAATCCTCGTTATTTGCACAATACTTGAACACAAACCAGTTCAACCTTTTTTAAAGTTGAAAATGACTGTGTACCTTTATTGCTTTACTATTTGGGCTAGCCGATAGAATCATGCGAAGCAGAATCAAATTACTTTCTTCCAGAAGAAGGGAGGGGGGAAAAAAGCAACCAGCCAGGCTGATTAATTTCCTTTGACTAGCTCCTTCCAGCTCAGCCTTCAGTGGCTCTCCAGCTTATGTTCTGCTGCTTCTTAGTGATTTTCATCAAGACCAAAATATAAATTCTTTATTCTGAAATTCTTTGCATTCAGGATAAATAACGGGACTTGCCAAAACTGGGGGTCCTTGGTCTGTGGTGTGACTGGGTTAGGCTGGCTCTGGTGGCCCTCCTTCCTGAGAGGTGCCTTGGGAACACGCTTCATTCTGGTGGAATTGTTCTTTCCCCGTCATGTGTGGGGCATACCCATTCACCATCTATTCAGCCAGATGAGAGGAAAGCCTTGAGGGCCTGTAAGATGGTATCTAGGAGTGGGCTGCTGCCACCAGAGCACTCGCTCATCAACGTGAAGAGCCGCTGCTGCAGTGTCAGAGGAGCCCCTGGAAAAGGTGGCAGCCGCGATGGGGCAGATTGCCCATGACAGCAGCGTACTCCTAGCTGCTGTGTTTCCTGAATGGAGGCATCTTTCACAGATGTGCCTTGTCTTTGTTTTGTTCAGTTCTTGAGGCAGGAAGGGGGACCAGGTATATGTTCATCTTCTGCTGGGAAGGAACTTGGTGGTTTAACTGACCAGAAATACTGTGTATTCCTCATCTGTAAATCTTTAGATGCCATTTATAAAGACACTTATGATAACTACAGTTGGTAGGGCTTGCATTAATCTGAGGTTAACAAACTTTTAAGAGTAGCGGATCAACTGTGCACTGAGGAAAAATCTTCCAGTGAAGAAGACTTTGTATTGAAAACACCTATGCCATCCATTTGCACTTGAGCTGGTTTTGTGGCTTGATGTAGCAGAGCATGTGACAAATATCATTGTACAGCAAAAAGTCACCAAAATAAAAACTGGATTGAAAGATCTAATTTTACGTTTGAGTAGCAGATACAAGCAGAATTTTCCTTGGGATTTTGAAATTACTTTGTTTCTTGCCACAGATGAGAATCAGCACTGCTGAAGTAGCATAAAAGAGGAACTGCCAGATATAAAATAAGACCAATTTGCACTAGCAAATTTAGGAGTTTTGGGTTCTTTAGATAGCTGAGGATATATCTGTATTTGGGATAAAACTCAGTCAAACCAAAATTCTGACTACTCTGAGATCGAATGATCTCCTAATATGTGGATGCTAAATTAAATTATGTAAATATCTTGCATATTACAAATATCTAGATGACTTAGCAAATCTTTTCTGGAGGTATTTCTGAAAGATATAGCTTCACTAATGTTCTCGTGGTTTAGATCCAGTAAGATAATTATTAATAAAATACTAATTTCATAATTTTGCTCAGTGTTGAATCTTATTGCTAATGTGTGTGCTTTTAATTATTTTAGGAAATCTATCAGTGGTGTGGCTCATCATGCAATAAATACGAGCGGCTGAAGGCTACTCAAGTTGCTGTTGGCATTCGGGACAATGAACGAAATGGAAGGTCTAAATTAATTACCGTGGAAGAAGGGAGTGAACCAGAGCGGCTCATACAGGTATTGTAATGTGCATACCAGTTACTGACATAGCTGTAAATATAATGTTTTTACACCTCAGGAACTAAATAGGATTGGGCTCAAACCTTATGTTCTTTAAGGACTCCAGGAAATCAGATTTAGGTTACGGTAGGCCAGTTTGTACTTCTTTTCCCTCCTTATCCAAGCAGTGTTAAGTTTATTGGGCAGTAGAGTCTCAGATAATTGATCATCTGAGAATACTTTTTCAAGAACTAAATGTCTGCTTTTTTGAATTAGCTGTAGGATGACTGAGTTAACAGCACAGCTCATACCTGAACCACACTATCTGCTCTGTGTGAGGAAAGAGGAGCACTGAGGTGGAACAAGAGGAAAGACATAGAATTACTATGTCTAAGGTGTCAACAAATGTCGCAAATTGCGTAGAGATGGATGGGGCCAAGCACGCTGCTTTGCATAACCATTTCTATTACAAACTCTTATGCACCTAGCCTCTAGTAACCTTAGTGAGCCCCTTCCTTGTACGTTTAGAAAGTTTAACTGTTTACTGAAAAAACAGAATTTAGATTTAATAACTGAGCTAATCAAAGTACAGTGCAAAAAAAATTATTCCCCAGTTTATGGTGTTTTCAGATTTTGAAAAAATTAACAAGCACTGATAAGATGTTGCAGGCCACATCCTAATAAAAGCATTGTCACTTGGCATTTGTGGGCTAAATTAAGGTTTTTCCATTCATTTTCTAAAAAGAAGGAAGAGAGAAGCAGGGTCATAAAGCAGTCCTTCAGTAAAACGGAAAATGTACAGTTAGAATATTATCTTGCACTTCAGATTAACGTCAGGAAGTAATGCTAATGGTGCATGCAGGTATGCCATTATTTTTGACGGTGCTTACATTCAGTTTTGTCACATGGACTGTAGCTAGTTATTGCCTAAGCAGCAAAACGTGCCAGGTGCTGGGCCGCCAGCCCGTGGCCGCGCTAGCTGTGGTGACCCCTGTGGATCTGTCCATCTGCTTGCAAAGACTTTTTGCCCGTGGGAGTGAGCAGAGAGGTGGCTGTGCTCAGAAGCAGGGGAGGTGGCACTCAGTGCACTGGAGATTTTTGAAGGAAAGGAACAACTCCAATCTGGCTTTTTACTTCCTTGTACAGACTTCTCACACCACCTCTGATGTGGCACATATTTTACACCTGTAACTATTATGAAAAGAGCACAGGTTGGCAATTAGAGCCCAACCTCCTGCTCCTTACTTGAATCATGGTATTGGGTCGCAGCCCACTGCGAGCTGCGGCTGGGTGGCACCGTGGGAACCTGCTGGCACGGTCACCTGGCAGCAGCCTCCTCCTGCCGAGCCCATCCCAGGGTTACAGCTCAAGGCTCTGCACGGGGTTTACAATAAGCTTACACGTGAGTTGGGAGCATTGAACAGAACAGCCGCACTTTGCACGTCTGTCCTGAGCTAGAGTTAATTTTCCTCCTGGCAGCTGGTATAGTGCTGTGTTTTGGATTTAGGATGAGAATAATGTTGATAACACACTGAAGTTTTTAGTTGTTGCCAAGCAGTCACGGACTTCTCAGCTTCTTATACTGCCGGGCCCCAGAGTAGGTGGGGGGTGCTCAAGAGGCTGGGAGGGGACACGGCCAGGACCGCTGACCCAAACTGGCCAAAGGGATATTCCACACCATGTGACGTCATGCTCAGTACATAACTGGAGGGTAGGCAGGGAGGTGGTTTGGCTCGAGAACAAGCTGAGCATTGGTTTCAGGTAGTGAGCATTTGCACTGTGCATCACTTGGTTTGTATATTTTATTATTATTATCAGCATCATCATCATCATCTTCCTTTTCTGTCCTATTAAACTGTCTTTATCTCAACCCACAAGTTTTACCTTTTTTTTTTCTCTTTTCAATTCTCTCCCCCATCCCGCTGGGGGCGGTGAGTGAGCAAACGGCTGTGTGGTTGTTTTGGCTGCCTGCGTGTTAAACCATGACAATCTCTTCCCTGACTACGGTGCGGATGCCGTGCCGCTGCGGGAAGGATGCGGGCCCACCGCAGGGATGGCCATCAGGATGCCGGCTGCCTCCCCCTGACAGGCGATGAGCGGCAGGGATATGCTGGCCTGGCCCCTGCATCTGTTTGCCAGATTTTTTCAGCTGGCCGCAACTGTTGTTTTGTAGCAACCTTGACGCGTGATTAAGAGCTGTAAAAATGCCAAGCTTGCATTTTGATCCTGTAGTGCATTGTTACTGTATCAGGGAATAAATCTTTTCTTCGCTTGCTCAGCAGCGTATGAAGAAGTTTCTGCTTTTCCTTTTGGATTGTGAATGCAGAGGGAAGAGAAATAGGTAGTTCAGTACAAGTGGGTTCACGGCTTTTATCCCCACCACTGTAATAAGCCTGATTCAAATGAGTGTGTCAGCAGCCAGGGCTTAGCTTCTAGCCCGCATCGTGCCGGGTAGCCTTGCTTGTGGCAGTGCTGCTCACATGGCGGGGTTTGCAGCTTGGCCGTGGCTGTCCCGGTCCAAGCTCTGAAATGTGCTGCTAATGAGCCAGGAGGGTAGTTAACCTCACAAATGTATAAAACCTGTTCATCCCTATTCCTGCTCAAATTGGATCCAGTTCCTGGTGTTCTTCATTTTGATTTCTCCTTGCTCCCACGGAATTGTCTCTAACTTGCTGTAGCACCTGCCCGGGCTGACTGCTCTGAAACTGGCATTGTGCTTGTTTCTTCCCTCTGCGTCAGGAAGGATGGATTTTTGCCATCTCCAGCTTTCTTACAAAAAGGTTGATCTCTTTTCTAGGGAAAAGAATTATATACTTTAAATACTCATTTTGTCATCCAGCATGTCACTGAAATTGGAATGAGGTTTACTGAAATTATGTCCTCTGATAAATGTCAGGAATGATTCCCCCTCCTGGGAGCTAGAAATCTGCTTACTGTATCAGAGTGTCAAAACTTGCTCGTGCAGCGCTGCTAGAAAAGTGTTCACGAGGCAGGAGCTGACATACCCACCATGAGTGCCAACGTCAAGAGCCGATAGTGACCTCATCCCTGCCCCGCAAGCACGCAGTCGTGACTCCCAGCCAGTAAAGCAAGACTGCTGTGCCCACCAGGATTCAACAAACCCTGCCGGACTTCTGTCCTGCCGTGGGATTAGCAGAGGCGGCTGTGCTGGGCTGGTGTTTCCCAGCCTGCCCGCTTTCCCGTTGGGAGCTGGGGACCTGTGGGTGAGGAGCACTCGTCTGGCAAGGGCGCTGCCTGCTCCCAGCTACCGTTTTTAGCAAGGACCTGCGAACAGGCTGGCACTGCTTCTCGAGCAGTTTGCCGGTGGGAGAGAGCTGTCTGGAGCATGCAGTAGGGCTGGATGAGTTGCTGTGGCAGGCCAGCATGATACAGCTTGCTCGCCCTGGGAAAGGAGAATGGCTAGGAGCTGGGTACGTGAGTAGTTTTGACAGCAGCAAGCCCTTTCTTCATCTGCTGTGGTGACTAGGGGCCACTTGGGAACACACAGTGACCGTGCCATGCCCACGCTCAGGAAACACGTTGGATTTGGAAAGCTCAGACCTGCAGTGGGTGCACAGGAATCACTAGAACTCTTCAACTATGAAGGCGAGGCAGAAACTTCTGTGCAAGCACATCAAAGGTATTTAATCTACCTGGTTTCACCTCCCTGTGTGCACTTTAGGTGAGGTGCTGACTGGCAGGTTTAATAAGCAGTGCTGTGTAGGGTTGCTGCCTTGGAAATGTAAAAACTAAACTGACCACCTTGGACAAATGGCTGCTCTTGCTGCTCAGTAACCGTGACTGGTCTCCGCAGTCGCAGCTGCCCATAGTAAAATTCACCAAATGCCGACTCTGCTCTGATTTTCACAGGTAAGCAGCTGAATAGACTTACTCATTCTGCTGAATTGACTTGCTCATTCTGCTGAATCTTAGGCCTGAAAGTTCAAATTGTGTTACAGGAAGTTTTTCATCTGCATGTGACCAATCCAAAAATAGATCTTAGCAATCCTTGAGTCAGTTTGGTTGCTTTAGAGTGACCACGGTAGGGTTAGAGCTAGCAAAGTTTCTTTTTTTTTTTTTTTCCTTAACCAAAATGAACACTAAATACATGGTTTCCGAGCTAACCTAGGACCAAAATCTTCCAGGGCCAGTTGCTAGCCCTGTCAGAACCCCCTTGGGCTGAGTGCACTGACACTGATTCTTGTCTCTCTGAGTGCTCGCAGTGGTAAGCAGAAATCTCACAGCATCGTGTTGGTATGCCCAACTTGTGTCACTGAGATCAGCGAGGTCTGAGAGTGCAGCCGCAGTAACAGGTAGCTGTGCTCTGGACGGACAGTTTTCTGATTGCAGTTGGAATCTCAGCCCTAATTCTGAAGAGAGGACAACATAGGGGAAGCTAAATTTAACAATAGTTTCCCATGATCTCCTTACTCAGCATTGTAGGAAATGGTGAGTAGGATGAGTGAATGACTGAGGTACCCCATTTCTTTTCTCCAGTGAACTTACTGTCCGCTGTTTGGCTAGTGAATGTGTAAGCTGTGGTTCTGTTTGCAGAGTAGTGGCAAACTGGAGAAACAAGGAATCAGAATTGTCTGGTTTTGTGAAGTTTTCTAGTTGGTCAGCAAGCTGAAGCTGACCAACACAGAAACACAGAAATTCGGTTCTGAGTCACCCAAGGGAAAGATGCAAAGCATCCAGTCTTCCGTGCGTAGTGTACCAACAACTTCATCTGGTATCATACCTCTAGAGACGAAGTAGGAGAGGAGAGGAACGTCTCAGCATATTTGTTTTACTATATTTGTGTAATCTGAAATATTGGACACTCTAAAAGATTTTTAGATTGATAGTGCTGTTCTGAGTACATAGGCTCATCTTCCCAGGATAGATTTTAAATTTCTCAGGCAGCTGTTGCCAGTCTGTCTGCAGGGTATAAGAGCCAATGAAAAAGTAAGATAAACTGAGTTTTAACCGAACTAAGTATTGAGCCTACATCTGTCTCTTCTACTCAATCCTGAAGTGTTCAGCTAACAATTTTTCAGGACGGTTCTTGTTTTCTCTGCAGTCAAAACTGATTCTTAGGACCATTTTATTGTTTCCCCACAAATGACTCCTTTAAAACTACAGCCCTTCGTAGCCTGTGATTGCTGCAGTTTTCAGTGCTGAGGCTTTTGGCTTTTGTTTCATTTTTTTAAGGATTTTTGATGTCAGGCTGAAACAATGAAACCTGACAAACGTGGCTGCTGAGGTCTAAAACCACAAGAAAATGAGGGATCATCTTAGTACACATTTTTGAAATCACTCTTCTGCCTTTAAATAAAAAAACGCCGTGACTTTTGTTTATTCAGCATTTGCAGTCGTCGTGTACTCGGTTTTGTTAGAGTTCTAGGGGCCTTGCAACAGATGAGTGCAAACTCACTTCTCATAAAATACTTGTGTAAATATTAGTTTATATGTGTTTACATATTGAGCGACAGAAGGAACCTTTTCCTCCTTTCTGACAATGCAGCCGTTCTCTTCCCTCCTTTTTCTTTCAAGCTCCTAAGAAATGCTTAATCCTGAGAATTCCTGAATGCCATTGTGTTCAGTGATGGTTGTTTTTGCATGTGCCGTGAATAAATGCTACGCACGGAGGTATGGGAATGGCTTGATCATATTACAGCCAGTCACACCTTTCCACCTCTGTAGCAGGAAAGGGACTGGTAGCGCTGCGCAGGGCTAACTCAGTCGTGTGGATTAAATCTCACGAGCACAGAAGCTAAGAAGTGCCCATTGCAAATGCAAGTTACAGAGGCTGCTTCTCTAGAGACCCCAAAAATGCAAACATCATCACAATGTCAATCCCCAGTAAACCTTAAATTAGCTGGATAGGTGTCTGGGCATATAGACAGAAGAGCAGGACCACCCCTTCCTTTCTTGTAAATTCAAGTCCCTAAAAATTACTTGCTACAGAACAGAGATAGTTTCCAAGGGCAGCACAGAGCGCAGTGAGGTAGCTGGGGAAAACTAAGGCTTGCTGTGACTTGTGACTAGCATAAATGGGTTTGAGGGTGCAAGGGCATGCTTCTCAGAAGGAGCTAGGCAGGTTCCTGCAGTCTCTGGTCACATGGATCACTGCGTAAGGCTCGAAGAGCCACGCGTGCCCCACCGGTTTGGTACCTGCTCCTTTCCCAGGGCTGGCAAGAGTAAGATCTGCCATCATAGCTCTGTGAAAGCAAAAATTGCTGTTACTGCTCTCATAACATTTGCATTTCTTCTTGTTCCCTTGCTTTTGGTTGTATTAGGAGGTCGAGTCATGCTAAGGAGAGGTCTGTTTGGTTTGTATACAGAGGAGTGGAGGAACAGTGGGAATGAGGGGGATGTGGGAGGAAGACGAGGAGGAGGAATAACTTCTTTTGCAGAATACAAACTCCAGGCATTTCTAGGGATTAAACAATTGTTTTACTCAAATGCTATGCATTCATAACCTATGAATTGCATGTAACTATTATGGTCCAGTCTGACCTGTTCACTAGCAAGAAAATACACAATATGAAAAATACCTTAATGAAGTCATACTAGGCCAAATTATCCATCGCATTGGAAATATGTAAACCAAAGGATTATCTTTTATTATCTAGATTGAGACGGTTGGAAAGAAAATTGACAGGTTTCTAGGGAATTTTGTGAAATAAATACTAGAAGTGAATTTCAGTCCCAGGGCAGAGGCAGTGTCGAAGAGTCACGTACAAGAAAAATGAATGCATTGACAGAGGGGTGAGGACAATGGAAATTGTACCAGTCCCCAGTGCAAAGACTCAGCTACGCAGTCAGACACACATGGAGAAGATAACTGCATTTTCATGAGAATGCAAAGACTGAAGAAAGCTAATGGGCAGAAAATAGCAGAACTACCCGCTATAGATACTAGCTGTAGTTGCATTGGCTACTCAAATGAACAGACAACTTTCTCAGGCTGCTTTGAAACTATGGGTCTAATTTACCCCTCAGGAAGACGAATGGGCTTCTTCACTAGATATATGCACGTATGAGCAAGAACACAATTTGGGTCTTGCCATTTTGAACAGTAAGAGTTTGTAGGATACAAACTCAAAATAGTCCGGGGAGAAAAATACTACACGTGCTTGTGCACCTTTCACAGCAACATCTGTCCTGTCTGAGGAGTGGCGGTTTATTAATCATTACACTGCTTAATTAAAATTTATGATGGGCTATGAATGCAGATACAAAGTACAAACCCCATGCCCTGCAGGGAGCCAGTTTCAAGCTGTCAAAACCAGGCGCCCTGTTTTCTTTCTAATTACTGAGTGTATCTCCTTCATTAAGGACAGGCCTTTTTCTTGGTGCAAATTTCCATTTGAAGGACTCAGTTATGCAACTTGTACTCAGACAAAACACGCGTGGCCTGGATTTCAGTACAACTTAGCTGCTTTACACCACCTGAGCATTTGGCCCAGTGTTTTCCCCAGGCCGAGGTAGAAAATCAGCAAGGGTTTTGCCCGAAAATGGCAGAGGCTTGTACGGAGGACTCTTGAGCAATGCGGTGAGTTGCCCATGATGTTCTTCAAGCTGCAGTTCTCGATCTTGGCTGCCTGAAGCCAGGTACTTAAATGACAGGGAACTGAACAGGAGCTGCAGGTGGCAAGTACATCTGAAAGTCAGGCTTTTAATTAAGTCTCTAAATACGGATTTCAGTGCCTGCATTAGAAATTTTACTTCAGACAGTGTTCAGGCATGTCTTACTGCATGGTATGAACTAAATAGTTTATGAACAGCTCTAATAATAGGTGGTTGAAAACCTAATTTCTTATGGTAGGAAAGATGCTTCTATACTAGGTATTTTAGTGAATTTCTAAAATGGTAATGAATTTCTGGGAGTGCTTGCAATTAAATTATAATGTGTCTCATTTGCATTCTCGTGGGTGAGAAAACCACTCACCTTTGTTATGTTTTCTTCTTCAGCAGCTGTAGTGCTTGCAGGGTTACCACGTAAGTCAATTATAATCTTCTAATTACATGTTAGAATATTAATGGAGTTTGTAATGGCTTTTTTCCTTTCTGTGCTAGACTATCAAGAAATCTATTGATGAAAACCCACTATAATTTCCAGTTATTAAATGAGCATAATTAAGACGACAAGGCTAAAGAAAAGAGTTGTTAGCAGTTATCTCCATGTAGAGTTGTTAGCAGTTATTTCCACGTACTTTCTAGCAATGGAGGGATTTCACGGAGAACTGAAAGGGCAGTTTCCTTGCTGTATAAAAAGCTCAGAGATATGTTCTTCCTGGAATCCAGCATCTCCCCAAGACAAATGCACCTTGAAAGGATTTTTTTTTTATTTTTTTTTTTCCTGCAGGTCTGCCTCATCCCAGCCCTTGTGCAGAGCAACTCTCAAGGGATCTCTGCTCAAGGTTGCCTTTGAATTTTCTGAAGTGAAAGATGTGCAGTGCAGGAAGGGCTCAGGGACAAAAACTCTGTAGGGTTTTTCAGAGGCATCTGTGTATGCGCAGATTGCTGTTCGCTATCCAGGCCACATAACACTGGAATAGAAGTCCTTTCACATCTGGGTGAAGAAAAGCTGTGTAGAAAAAAATTGTTCCATATGTTGTGGGATCAGTTCAGTATTTCCACCACCACCGAACGTGTAGTGCTAAAGAAATATGTAAATATAATTATTATATTTATTGTAAAGCAGGTTTTTAGGGCCAGGTCTTTTGCTTACAAAACTGCCTATGACTTTGATGTTACCTGGCTTTGTCTGTAAAAAATAAGAGGTAGATAAACTTATATAGAATGGATCTAAATATTGCAGTAATCAACGCAGCAACTTCTAATTTTTAAGAGCTGCAAATCATAGCCTCTTTGTTGAACATTTTGGCTCCTTTACATAAAATTTGAGGAGATATAAGAACTTAAAGCCAGAAATCAGCTAGCGGAGGGCACCTAAACTAACAGGAGGAAATTATTTTCAAAGAGCTAAGCAGGATGTATCTCCTATAAACCAGTTGAAAGAAACATTCTTGCTCTCTCTCTTTCTCTGTCCTAATAAATACTTAAGAAGATTCAGCATGAGGCATTAGATAAAAATCTATCAAAATACTCTCTGATTTGCTTTCTTAAACATTAGAGTGCAAATCTGTGTTCTGTCTTGGCTGCAAGAGTTTGGGTGTTGAGCCAGAGAGGGTCCCCTGGCACACCTGATCTATTGGGCTGTACGGGAATTCCGAGCAAGTGAATGCAGCCAGTGGTGCATTGGGAAAATAGTTCAGTGCCCTGAGTAGCTTTCTCCACCTTCCCATCTAATGGACTGAGTGCTGAAATGCCTTCCTGCAGGTCCTTCTGCTCGCCCTAATGCTGCTGTATATCACGGCTGCTGCCTCTCCCTCCAGATCCCCTGGGAACACTGGTTTTCCAGCAGGGTCTCTGGCTGCCCATCACCTGCTGCTGCCTCCAGCTCATCCCCCGCTGCTTCAGGCTTCACAGAGTATTTGCTGTACTCCTCTTTTTACCCCAATATTGATACGGTCCAGCCTGCCACAGCCTCAAGACCAGCCTGTGTGGTGGCACTGCAAATACCCTGCTGCAAAAGTGGAGGCGCTTCAGGAACAAAAAGCTGGGAGTTTTGTGGACTTTAGCAGATAAATATACATTGTGTCTGAGGCTCCCAGTTGGCATTGGTTACTGATTTATTTCCATTATTTTCCAACACTTAAGCATGCAGCACATAAGTTTCCATATCCACGAGGCTTTCAACCCGAGATTTGTAAAGCTACAAAGATTTAAGAGCATGCCTAACTTTATGTCCCAATAAAGCAGAAGGAACAGGCATCTTAAGCGCATGTGCACATCTCTGCAGGATTTGGGTCTCATTTCTAATATTTCTGCTGGTTTCAGAGGAGGCTGTAACAAAGGGTAAGATTAAAATATAAGGCAGGAAAGATTAGTGTAAATGCAAAAAAGATGTAGGGGTGATTACTTACTGTATTTTTAATTGTGCTGCAGGTAGTCAGGTCACTGAACAGCTCAATTCCCAACGTTCAGCAGCAGTAATGATTAAAAAAGTCTGCATAGTCACTGCCATTCACCCTCCCGGCTTCTTTAGTGTGGGATCACTGTTCATCTTGGAGACATCCTAAAAGGCAAACATTTGAAGATAACATAGGCTGGGGGTTCCCTCAACTCATTTCATGCATACCTGATCTCAGTGTAAATAGCTAGCTTAGATACTGCCAGCTATGCGGTCCCAGCAGGACAGAAAGTAGTTTGTTTTACCTCGGAGGCAAACTATTGAAAAACATTAAATTTGTACTCTCAGGACTGATCTAGATACTTTTATTGTGAACATGTTATCTGTGGCCTGTTTCACAGAGTGGGAAATTAACGGTAGAATATCATTACCATACCAGTAAAGGCTTTATATTCAAGTTATCCCAGACAGATATGCAAAGTTGCAAATATTGTATGAAGAACTGCCAAAACCTAATGTTCTATTTTCAGGAAGTTAAGCATAGAGCTATGAATAAAATTATGATTTGCATTTGAAATTTCTGAGACAACACAAACTGGCTAAAAATGTAGGCCATAATTTATGCGTCAAAAGTGCCATGAGCAACTGATGCATTTTGCTAGTTTATAGCAAGCTGAATGCATACAGATCAGGTTTAGACCCTACTACCAGAAAGTCCTTTTGATAAATTACATGGTAAAACAAAACGAAAAAAACCCAGTTGACAACGTACCAGAACTGTTAGCATAAAACACCCTTGTGTCCGCTTCTCAGTACATTATGGCTGTTTCCATCTTATTTTCAGTCCCTGCTGAGGCAGGCGGGAGGTCTTTGGCTCAAGGTGAGCATGTAACGACAACTGTTGTTGCTGGAATTGCTCGTGAGAGGCAATTTCGGGCAGAAATTCTGCTAGCTACCTAGGAGCAGTTTAGTGAAAGGATTTTATTTTTTTTCCTCTTGTGAGTGTAATTTTTTGTAAGACTATGCTCAGACAGATGGAAAGGGTTCCAGGGTACAACAACCAGTGCAATAAGCGTATTCAGCTATTCATAATCTGACCAGTGTCAAAAGTTGGTTTTGTCTGGACCAGATATCCTCTGCAGTGGCTGTTCAGGAGAACCAGCAAGCCAAAATGCTTGGAAATGAAACTGTGGCTGGTTACTTTAGCAGCGAAGCCCTAAAGCCACCTTGGCCTGATGATCCTCTGGGCTGGTACCCAGGGTCAGCCAGGTGGTTACTAGCCTGCGTCGTGTTCATCCCATCCTCCCTCTGCTGGATCTTTTCCCTTTACTGGCTACTGGAGTAGATATTTGAGGCAATATTTATTTCAAAGAGACATTCCTTCTTCACTGCTTTGAAGGTTAATAAAAATCTAAGCCTTTACCTACCGATGAATTCACTCTGTGCCTATAGTTCTGACCTGTTCTCCTGCACAGAGGATTTATTCTCTGTCACAGCCTACATGGGTACTGTGAATTTGCAGGAGCAGGATATTCTTATGCCACAGCATGCAAGAAAGTAATGATGAGCTATTAATCCTGATTGTTTTCCAAAAGTATTAAGTAAGAAAATGTCAGGCCACAAGACCGCTTTAAGCTATCTAAATGTCTTGCTTTTCTTTCTATTGCTCTTAGCATATAAAGAGAGGAATTTGAGTGTTTTTGAGAGCTGACACTTGGGATCACAGCCACAACAAATAGTTCAGTTTCAGATCCAGAAACCTAACCCAAACTGTGTATAGTAAGGAGAAACACAAACACAGTGCTAGTGTACACAAGTTAAACTGTACAAAACTGGTTTTCTCTCTTCATTAACCTTCATCTGACATGTTATTCAAGTATTGTTTTCCTAGTTGGATTTTCAGCCTCACTGAACTGTTTAAACTTCTTGCTCCCTTTAAATCAATATCAACTATTTTACGATGCAGAGCTGGCTTCTCCAGTTATGAAGACAATGTTTGCTAAATTTCTTCTTTCGATTAGTTTATTTTAAATTATTTACCTTTTCACGTTCCTACAGATTAGAAACCTTTTGCCTGTGATTTCTTCAATTCCTTTTTAAGGGCAATGGACTGGAATTTCACTTGTCAGTAAAAGCTTTGGCTCTGTATTTTGCACTTCTCTGAGGGGGTGCAGATATTTTCAGAGAAGAGCTCATGCAATGAGAACATGAAAGAGGATTATGGCTTTGCAGGCAGGGTAAGCTACACCGCATCTACCACAAGATGAGTGAACCTGTGCAGTTGCAGCAAAGGAACTGATGTTCTGTTGGTTTCCACTACAGTATTCTTGCGCTAACCTAAGAAAGTCAATGCAAAGGCTTAACAGAACTTAAAAAAACAAAACTTTCAAAATTAATGCAGATCGACTTCCTGTTATACCCCCCATAGCCAGGATCTAAAGGTGTGGAGTTAATGAATACTTTTGCTAAAACAACACTTGCTCGGCGGTCCGATGCTCTCCCTGAGAGGTAGGCTGGCATTAGGCTATCGCCGTGTAAAGCAAGGTAGGCTCTGCTGCAGCCAGCTGTGGGCATGTCTTGTTCTGAAATAGCTGTGAAGCAGAGTAAACCTCGAGTGGTTAAACAACCTCACATAGCCCGTGAGGTCAGAGTGTGCACACCGGTGGTCACTACAGAGTAGCAGCACTACACCCGTGTGCACCGTCGCTGAGGCCAGAGTTGCTTGTGCTTTTCTCCAGGGCTCTGATAAACAGGCACGCAGGAAGCAATACTGCGGAGAGGATAAGTATCATTCTATGGTGGAGCAACAGAGAACGAGGGGTGGTTTGCAACATCAATCTGCCAGTGGCAGATAAGGTGAAGTGATATGGAGAGTCTCTGCGATTTGGAAATCAGCAACTGCAAAGAAAGATGCTAAGCCCAAAGAATGAAGAAGCTGGGGCATGGGTATGCTTTCAGGGCCCCTAATTATTCTTTAGATGATTTCTACTGCAGTAAATAATAATTACAATGATTTTAAAAGTGGTTTCAAAACCTGTGTGTGCACTTGTGTATTTATGAGAGGTATGGTTTGAAGTTGCCACAATGGTTGGATGTCTGGGGAAAAGTGTGATTAGGTTGTTTCGCATCCCCAGGAGAGCATTGCTGTTTTCAGGTGTGTAGGGCGGATTTGTGGGTCTGCATTCTTGGCAGGTTTGTGAGTCAGGGTCTCGAACCTCAGAGCAGCCCAGGAGAGCCAGTTTAGGGCTGTCAGTACACTGGCTCGTAAAGACGTAAGGACCCAGTGAAGCAGCCTGACTGTGTCTGTATAGGGAGAATTATATGAGCAAGGTCCTGTGTGTATAGCTACCGCAGGATTTGCATGAATATATGTAGGTAAGTATCAGAAGACCTAACATCCTTTAAACTGTCTGTTGGTTTAAGTCATTTTATTGGGGAATCTTGCTGAAAAGCTTTGGGAGCCTTTATCTGTAGTCTCAGCTGGCATGGTTTGTTTTCTTCTTGATGCATCTCATGAGAATTATCTGTATAAAGGTGAGGTGCCCTAGAGAGCTGCAACTCAGCCAGCCATATGCTTAGGTAATGATACAACCCAGTTCCAGCACAGCAGTTAGCTGTTGTTCAATACACACTTAGTAATCTTATTGATAAAATTATCAGTTGTCATAACATCCAGGCATATGTGTGGCTGCGTGTGGCCTCAGCCATAGCACGGGAGTTTGCTTTAGAAGGAGGAAAGACAACTTTTCTGGAAGGCATTAACATTTTTTTCAGCATAAATTGCTTTCTGTTTAAGCACAGAATTTTTCCTTCCATGATTTCTTTCATCCTCCAAGACAAACTGGCTGAAATTAATGCATGTTGGGAATGGCATAAGCTGCTCCTAGCAATACAAAAGTGTGCTGACTATATGTATTTCATACTGTATTATTTCATATATTGAGTATATATAGTGCGCACTGCATCTCTTCACAACTGGTGTCTTCACATGCCTTAAGTCATTTTAACCTTGTATCATCTTCTGGGTTTGACACCAACACACACAGGTATACATATGCATTAGTGATTCAGCTCAAGGCTTATTCGAATGGCTGTGTTGGCTGCACAGCACTCCTCACAAGTCCTGGATCTTCTTATCTGGTGGGAGGAGAAGCACATCTTGTCCCTTCTTAACAGAAGTCACCAAAATGCCAGGATCTACAAGCAGCTGTGACTTCAAATGCAGGAGAAGGGAACACCCTCAAGACCCTTCTCCATTTATTTTTGGGCTCCTCTGAGAAACTGCAGAAGAATTACCAAACTTAGTAATGTTCCTTTGCTGCTCACCTATGCTGAAGCACAGGGGCTGCTGTTCAGTGAATTGTGAATGGGTTTCTCCAGAACGTCTCTGCCCTTTGCAGGACAGTTCATCTCATACCTGTAACCGCACCTGCGCAAAGGAGGTTTTGACCCCTCTCTCTGTGCCTTCCTAAGACTTGGGGAATCTGACAAAAATTCTCTGTCTAGTTCAGAAAAAAACATTTCTACATGCAGTTTTAAGACACCAGCAGGTCAGGCCAGCAATCTAAACTGTGCTGGGGTCAAATTTAAAGCCCAGTTTTTAAATTATAGAGGCTTCTTGGTTTAATTGCCATCAGGGTGGAGCGTCTAGACTGTGCTGTGAATAGGGAGGCTACTTTTATCACAGATGCTTTCACAAACAATAAAAGGCACATTTTAGCCTTATTTAAAAATATTCAAAGCGGCAGTCACGTACTTTTCAAAGACCCTTGGGCAAGCAGAAAATTTTAAGAGTAGTTTATTTATATCACTTTAAGTGACTTAGAACAAAGGTGCAAAATAATGGTGGTGCCACAGGTATTCTGTATGCATGGCAAGGGAAAACACTGACTTTATCTGTATAAGGAATCACAATTTTGGTGTTTTTTGGGGGTGTATTTTTTTGCTGCAAATACCTAATTAAGCAGAGAACTAGTGAGTATGGACTTCTGGAAGTTTTATTAACAGGACTCTTTTACCCTCTTAATTGTTACTGAAAGTCAAATGTTATCAAACCCTCAAACCTCTTCAGTGTCTGTTCAGGTAAAGATGCATGCCTGTTATTTGCCAATTTTCTGACCCTTGCATTACAAAGACAACGTTATTCTTGGTGCTGTATGGCCTGTGTGTATACTGCTGGTTAGTGTGAAAATCTACAGAGGGAAACATTTTCAGAAACCTTGTGCCGATATGCCACGTATGCCCTCTGGTTTTAGCCATTCGCCAGCACGGTGGCACTCTGCTATGAACATGTAGCCCTACTCAGCCTATACCTTAGTCAATCTGCAGCCATGTATTCTGGAAATCCTGATAGCTACTGAAGAACTACTGGTAACATCTTTTGTAAACACTCAGGGCATCACTTTCTTGTCTTCAACGAGTCACAAGTAAAGTATTTTAGGTTAAACTGCAGCAATCACACTTAACAAGACTTTTTTCTGGCTTTACCAGGTCAGGAAATTCCACAGATGGCAGATTTCTATTAAATATTTAGGCTATGTTGGTTTTATTTCAAATTCTTTGCAGCTGTATGCTTTGTCAGGCTTCCATGTTATCAAATAGTCACAGTGGGTTTGCATGTGACTCCATGTTGCAATAGTGATAGTTGTTATAACATTACCCATGGTGTAAAACTACTATGATGTAAAACAACCACAGTGTTAAAACTGATACGCTGGTGATGGAGCAAGAAAATGTTTTTTCTTAACTGATATTTTTTTTACAGGACTTTGGCTAACTTTTCCCCCTTAAAATGGGATTAAGAATCTGTAATTTTAAAGATTTTTGAACTCATAATCTGATATTTTATATTGTCAATTGTAATATTTTAAAAGATTTGTTCAACTCATATATTTCACTTTGTCTTCTTTAATTTTAGTATTGTTAAACGTTTTAGGTGTGATGTCATTCCAAAAATCGTAAGACGTGCTTGCCGACAGTTTAGAGGTTACTGGGAGGAAAATGGGAAGACAGACGTATAAACACACACATAGAACAGGATCACAGAAACCTTTCTATTTTGTGTATTTGTGTGTATGTCCCTTTGAAGCTTTTCTCTATATATCATTTCCTAGCCTAGCCTATAGACGACCAGCAAGTTGGCCTGCAGAAAAGACAGCATGTAGATCTAAAGGTGCTGGAGATCTGACACAGTTATTTAAAATTATCCATGTGTTTGTGAACAAGTCACCCATGAGTTTGGATTTAGATTATATTATATGTAAAGATGATCCAAATTAATCGATTACTGGGACAACAGATAACAGTTGTTTAGGTATTTATACTATGGCACCTACTCTCTCTCTGCACTGGGTTTGTTATTCTCTTGTACAGGTTTTGGGGAGCAAGCCAGCGCTTCCTGACTGTGGTGATGATGATGATGAGCTGGCTGATATTACAAACAGGAGAAGCGCTAAACTATACATGGTAAGCTATTTATTTATTTATTTATTGTAATTAGGTACACTCAACAGTATTCATGCATTCATTCATTCATTCCTCCTATATGGAGCTCTGGTTTCAGTTACAGAACTGCAGTTGTGTTAACTGATTTGCAGCCAATGGACAAGTTCCTCAAAGGATGTCAATCAAGACAGCCCATGTAATTTGAGGAAAAAAAATGGATTACAGTCCTGTTTACTCAGGAAACAAGTTAAGCATGGCCTATGAACCACTCAGTGCAGGTCATAGAAGAATTAACTGGTCTTAAATCACACTATATTTCCTGTCTTCTTGATTTTAACAGTGAGAGTTTTAGTAGTCATGTATGATTTGACAGTGGGATTGATTGCACCCTCAGCAAGTTTGCCGATGACACCAAGCTGTGTGGCGGTCAGCGTGATGGAGGGAAGGGATGCCACCCAGAGGGACCTTGACAGGCTTGAGAGGTGGGCCTGGGCAAACCACATGAAGGTCACCAAGGCCAAGTGCAAGGTCCTACACATGGATCGGGGCAATTCCAAGCACAAATACAGGCTGGGCAGAGAATGGATTGAGAGTAGTCCTGAGGAAAAGAACTTAGGAGTATTGGTGGATGAGAAGCTCAACATGACCCAGCAATGTGCACTTGCAGCCCAAAAAGCCAACCATGTCCTGGGCTGCATCAAAAGCAGCGTGACTACCATGTCAAGGGAGGGGATTCTCTCCCTCTACTCTGCCCTCATGAGAACCCACCTGGAGCCCCCAGTATAAGAAGGATATGGAGCTGTTGGAGTGAGTCCAGAGGAGGGCCACGAAGATGATCAGAGGGCTGGAGCCCCTCTCCTATAAGGACAGGCTGAGAGAGTTGGGGTTGTTCAGCCTGGAGAAGAGAAGACTCCGGGGAGACCTTATAGCAGCCTTCCAGTACCTAAAGGGGGCCTGCAAGAAATCTGGAGAGGGACTGTTTACAAGGACATGGAGTGATAGGATGAGGGGCCTTAAGCTGAAGAAGGGTAGATTTAGATTAGATATTACAAAGAAATTCTTATCTGTGAGGGTGGCGAGGCAATGGAGCAGGTTGCCCAGAGAGGTTGTGGATGTCTCATTCCTGGAAGTGTTCAAGACCAGGTTGGATGGGGCTTTGGGCAGTCTCGTCTAGTGGAGGGTGTCCCTGCCCATGGCAGGGGGGGTTGGAACTAGATGATCCTTAAGGTCCCTTCCAACCCAAATCATTCTATGATTTAGTTATTCTTCACAGAGTTTGAGAGATGGACAGTTATGTTATATTTTATATATAAAACCAAAGGAATATGAATGCCAAACTCCTTTCTTTTGCAATACCCTTTTCCTCATTCCTCACCTGCAATGGCTTAACACTAGGACAGTGCCACTATATTATTACCTATAAAAGAAATGGATTAAATATTTACTCCATTTAAATCAGTAGGAGTTTTATGACTACATTGAGTAAAGTTATGATTTTTCCTCATGTCATGCTAGGCATACTGCTCTTTCCTAGAAGAGGCATGGAATTTATTCTTTGAACTAACAATACAGTATCTTACTTATATACAAGGCTACACAACTATTTCTTTTTCAGAAAAAAAAAAAAAAAGCCAAAACCCAAACTATTTCCAGGCCTATATTTTCTCTTTTTTTTTTTCTTTCCACAGCTCCCCTTTCTTTCATATTCTCCCACTTGAGAAAAGAAGTAAGAAAGTATTTGGAAAAGGAGGATGTGTTTAATGAAATCTAGAAAAGACTGTATCCCCCCCCCCCAGCAATAAAAAAAGATTAGTTTCTCCTGAAGACTGCAAGAAGAGTATGTTTTTTCACAAGCTCTCATTAGCATCGAGATCTGGACCTTTGTTTTCAGCACTTTGTGCTCTGGCTCATGCAATGAGGTTGCCTTGTGTGACAGAAAAGAATCTTTCATTGGCGTACAATGTACTTTCTTCCCTTCCCCATAGTCACTTAACAAGAAGATTTTGGTCAACAAGTGGCAGCACTCTGACAGCACTAAGTGCTACTGGATCCCCATGTGTGTGACCTCTTAGGTGCCATCTACAGTCTTTGGAGCTGCTGTGAAGTGTGAGATAGGATGAGTGACTCCCTCCGTAGCTCCTGCATCCCACAGACCACAGCAGGATGGAGCCACCTCTCTCCCTGGCTGTTACATGATCTTTCCCCTACCCGTATTCGTGGCTGGGGTTTACAAGAAGCCTGTTACGAGGCAATCCATGTTACAAGGCCATTTTCAGTCCTTGTTGTCTATGTGCTGTGTTCAGTTCCTGTTAATCATTCCATTCTTGCCAAAAAATCTGGCGTCTTTTTATCTTAATAGCAGCGTTTTAGGGAGAAAAAAAAAAAAGGAAAAGAAGGCCTGTGGTATAATCAGGACCATTGTAGTAAGACAATACTAGAGAAGAGAAAAGTGCTTGCAGCGAATTTTTGATTCTGTGGGTATCTAATGAATTCCTCTAAGTACATAGGTCCTGCTAACAGACCTCTGTTAGCTAAATGTAAATGTGTGCAATATAACAGGGAGTGTTAAAGTCAGGAGACAGGTCTACAGTGAGCCCTCACAGCAGGTATAACAGTTGATTTTTATTTGTTGTATGCAGTGGTAATTTCCATCTTGTGCTTCTATAATATACAATATAAGATATAATGGTGTATTTAAAATTAATATTTAATTATGAAAGGAAGTAAAGATTACTAGAAAAGTGGAAGCCACAACAGTAATAACTTCTTTTCAGTAGTAATAACTGGTCTTTTTAGCTACACAGGACTGAATTTTAAAAGGTTATAAAGGTCTACATGAACTTACAATGTTGGTAGAGGTTACAAAGCAGATTCTGTAACAGGTCTTATATGACAGTTTCCAATTAAAGAACCGTAGGCTATAAATGTATTTCACTTGTTGATATCAGTGCAGTACTATTTTATTATAATTTCAAATGTTCTTGTTCAGCATGTACTTCGGCTTTAGTGCGGGTTGCTTGGTAGCAGAAGATGACACCTAGGGACTCCACCAGTTCAGCTCGGCATATAGGGTGGGCTGAAGAAAATACAGATTTTTAACTGTGAGGTGTTCACTGAATGAGCAATTGAATTGAAAGTGGAAGAGAAACAGATTTATTTTAAGAAGTTGTGAGACAGGGATCCCACAAACTCACAAAAATTAACACTACATCTCCCTCTACTGGATATAAAATGAAATGAAACAAACAAAAGTCTTATTCGCCTACCTTCCTTTTCAGCAGCACACAAATTTCATACATAGGAATATATAGGAATGGTGACTGATTTTTGTAGTAATTTTGGGAGCAGCAATTAATGTGGTTATAAAAGCCAGAGCTGATCTGAATTTGAAATGATTGCTTTCTCAGGTGTCAGATGCAACTGGGTCTATGAAGGTGTCTGTGGTAGCAGAGGAAAACCCCTTCTCCATGGCTATGCTTTTGTCTGAGGAGTGCTTCATTTTGGACAACGGTGCCTCAAGGAAGATCTTTGTGTGGAAAGGTAAGCGATCACTTCTGTGCAAAGGCAGAAGCTACACAGACTTATTTAGGGAGTCAACACAACACCCTCAGGACACTAGGAAGAATTTAATATGGGCTGGACACCGTACCCTGCACGCAGTTCTTCCTTGGTGTGGTCAATGGACAAGGATTGCTCGTGTGAGTAAGGGCCTCAGGACCAAGCGCTGTCTATGGAGCCTGGCTATTTTTGAGGCATCTGTAAGACTGGGTGATTAAATGCTTATCTTATTGCAATTATAGAGCAAACAAAGAATCCTACAAGTTTTGCATATTGCCATCAAATCCCTGTCTTCTGGAACAAAATCTGGACACTGAAGGTTTGATAATGGGTAGATATTATATTTCCATACATTACTCCACAGAGGTGTGAAGTTGAAAGGTGAGTGTCCCAGGCATCAACTAAAAGCATAAGTTTGCAAATACTTTGATGCTTCTTTTTTTCTTGTGAATATTTCTCCGTGGTATCATCAGTGCTTGCAGGGGTGCCTGCAATTGCTTTGAATGAGCATTTCTCAGGAGAATACTACTACAGGGGAATTACTTCTGGACACCTTGTAGCTGGATTGTTGTGGTACTGCCATTGCATCCAGTGCTGAGGATATCCCCTTTTTTGTCTGAGGCAGTGTATTAATTATTATGTGGCATTTGCATTTCTTTTTCACCATGTGCAATAGCAAATAATTAATTGATGCAGTTGTCAAATTGCTGAAGTCAGTCCAGGCAGCATTGTAAGCATTTTGCTTGAAAACTTCATTTGCAGTTAGGGAAACAGCCTTTCAAAGTGAGCATTTTGGGAGCACTGTGCTCAGATGGCCAATAGGATGGGGCATAAAATAAATAGAATACAATTTAGGCCCTTTGAATGTAGCCCTACGTGCTCCTCTGTGCATCCTCACTTTGCTACTGTTGGTAACAATAATGTGTGGAAAAACCCCATTAGTCTGTGAGTCTCACCCTTGCCCTGCGAGGCTGCAGTTATCATCTCTGCTGGAGATCTTCAGACCACTAAGCTGAGGAGTGTGAATTACTTCGCTAATAGTCTCATTCAAGATGGAATACAATGAATAGCTTATCAGAGCATCTTATTAGACTAGGAGGCCTTTGGAGTATAGTCATTGACAGCCAGCTGGGACGCAGACCTGATACACAATGTCACCCCGCAGAGACTTTCGGAGATGTCTAACACCGGGCAGGGCTGAACAAGAAGCAGCGGATGGGGAAGGTGGTGGTAAACTGCACAGCACAGCCAGACGAAATAGGAGTTTCCTGTGCTCGAACCGTGGTGCTGCCTGAAGAAGTGAAGGCAGTTCTGGACACCAGCTTTGTTTAACACGTTGCAGCCCAGCGAGGGAGGATTCAGAGAAAGGATCCAGAGTGTTCTAGTACATTGAACCAAGCAGATAGCATGAACAGCATTTTTTGATAGAAACACACACACACTAAGCAAAAAACAATGCCTTTTTTTATTTCTTTTTATTTTAACTGTTTTCAAAGCTGCTGAGGTACTGGTTTCGCCATTCGCCTTCTGTGAATCTTAGTGCTCGTGCTATGTTCAGCATTTGTGTTTGTTCAAGACTGAGGCATGAACAATGTTGAAGAGAACCTGCCTCAAGGACATCTTATTTTTGCACGATCTGTGAGCTCATTGCCCTTTCCCATGTATTGTTAACCTTCTGTTTTAACCAGGCAAAGATGCTAACCCACAAGAGAGAAAAGCTGCCATGAAGAATGCTGAACAATTCATACAGCAGATGAATTACCCTGCCAACACACAGGTGTGATCTATTTATGAGATGATACCAGGAGAGCATGAGCTCTGTTAATGGCTTTGTTTTTAAATCAGAAAAAAAAAAATAATTAAGGGCTTTATAAGACAATAAGGTCCATGTTTCACTAACAGATAATTCAGACAAGTTTCTGTTCAAGTAACTGTGTCAGTTTTGTTTTCCTTCCATTTCATGTGTCTTGCTTCGTTTCAGATTCAAGTCCTTCCCGAAGGAGGTGAAACACCAATTTTCAAACAATTTTTCAAGGACTGGAAGGATAAAGACCAAAGCGATGGCTTTGGCAAAGTGTACATCACAGAGAGAGTGGCTAAAATTGAGCAGATTGAATTTGATGCTACCAAGTTACATGAGTCTCCACAAATGGCTGCCCGGCATAACATGGTGGATGATGGTTCAGGAAAAGTAGAGGTAATTTTTGCATTGTATTAAATTGTATTCTACCTATCTAGTTTATTCTGTTACTTGTAACGGGATAAGCTGCTACTCTATATTTTGCCATTTACACTTTTGTTTAACACTACGTTAGTGGCAGTGTTACTTCTACCATCAAAAAGGTACTTAAAAATGGGAAGTGAATCTGTCAGCTGTATGCTGGATCACGTTTTTATGGTGCTTATGACAGATGTTGTACCAGTCATCAGTAGAAATCAAACAGTAGAGACGTTTCCTCTTTTACACAATACCTTTTAAAGACACGCTTTAAATATGATCCTTAACCTAAAGAAAAACTTCTAGCTCATGTCAGCTTGAAATCAGGAATAGGAAGACTTGCCCTTGGAGTTAGAAATTCATTCAGTGTCTTTATGTATGTATCCAATCTGCTTTCTAGAGAAACCTGCTTTGTCCCTAGTGCGTCTCTCAGGTAGCCTGGATTTGGAAAGAAAAAGATGACTGTACAGTCTTTCTCGATCTGTCCATATCACCGTACAGGAATATCTTCGGACTACACAGGGCTGATTTGGCATTGCACCAACACAGCCTGTTGAATACAGGTCTGCATGTTGGGATTCTGGAAGAAAAAAGCGGGATAAATACCTACAGTCTCCTTGGTATATTTTCTGAGTTTCTGACCTCATACTTGGAATGGTCCCTAGGCTTGCGCCAAAGCATCTTAGATCTGAGGTATTTTTTTGCTGTATAATTTAGCAGTATGTTATTGGAGAGCAGTTGTTAACTGAACTGGGCTGGAGTGAATCAAGCAGGAAGAAATCTGCCTAACAGTGTGTTACCTGAATACAGTATGCCTCTCTCAAATCATGTGATACTTCTATGACGAATCATAATGTTGTGCCATTCATGTCGTATTATCATCTTACAATGTTAAGAAAGCAAGTTCAACATACATTATGAGGTGATCATGTGGCATTAAAGCATCAAGACAAAGAAAAATGTACTGCAATGGTTTGTTGATGGTCATTGTTCATTCGTTCGGTGGGCACGGGTGTATCTATCTACTTCATGAAGAATCCTTCCTGGTTTTATTCCATAGCACTTGGCAACAGAAACAAAGGTCACTCAAGGGATGACGCTATAAATTGCTTCTTGAAGAGTCTCAGGATGAAGTTCAGCATTCTCCAGTGATTTCTCTGTTTCCCCAGATCTGGCGTGTGGAAAGCAGCGGCAGAGTTCCTGTGGAACCTGAGACATACGGACAGTTCTATGGTGGTGACTGCTACATTATCCTCTACACTTACCCTAAAGGGCAGATCATTTACACATGGTATGTTTGGTTGGCTTTGCACAGACCTCCAGCATGTAGATACTATTTTATGGGGACTTTCTGTCATTTTGAGTAGAACCATGTGTAAATGTGTCCTGGTTTTGACTGGGATAGAGTTAATTTTCTTCCTAGTAGCTGGTATAGCACTGTGTTTTGAATTTAGGATGAGAATAATGCTGATAACACACTGATGTTTTACTTGCTGCTAAGTAGTGCTTACGCTAAGTCAGGAACTTTTTAGCTTCTTATACTGCCCTGCCAGCAATGAGGCTGGGGGTGCACAAGCAGCTTTGGAGGACACAGCTAGGACAGCTGACCCCAACTCACCAAAGGGATATTCCACATCATATGACATCATGCTCAGTATGTAAACTAGGAGGGGAAGTTAGCTGGGGAGCCGCTGTTCGGGAACTAGCTGGGCATTGGTTGGTGGGTGGTGAGCAATTGCATTGTGCATCACTTGTATATTCTTTTATCACTATTATTATTATTTTCCCTTCCTTTTCTGTCCTATTAAACTGTCCTTATCTCAACCCACAAATTGTCCTTTTTTTCCCCAATTCTCTCCCCCATCCCACTGGGGAGGCCACTCTCATCCCCCATCCTACTCCCCCACTGCAGAGGGGAGTGAGTGAATGGCTGTGTGGTATTAAGCTGCCTGCTGGGTTAAACGACAACAAAATGCAAGGTTGTTTACTGTGCGTTTGTCACGCAGTATAAGTTCTGGATTATTTTGCAACTGGACTTAACCTTGTCTTTTTCCTTGTCTTCCTCAGGCAAGGAGCCCGTGCTACAAGAGATGAACTGACTGCGTCTGCATTTCTCACTGTTCAGCTGGATGTGTCCTTGAATGGTCAGGCCGTGCAGGTTAGTGTCTTTTGGGTAAAATTCAACAGAGCATGCAATATATGCAAATTTCAATGAGAACTGAAAGGAGGAGGTAGCGTTTGAAGACTGGGAATATCGACTGCTCATGGTCTGTATTGAGCCAAGCACTATGGGCTCCTTTTAAAGTCACCGGAGATTCCCATCTGAATCATCCTTTCTGAATACAGATGTCCAAAAGAACACAGATGTAACACAACCTAAACCTGCCTTTTCTTTCCTTCAACTTTCACTGTCTAAAATTTAAGTTTGAGTCCTGCCTAGCCTTACAGACTCTGTACATGGTCAGCAGAGACTGAACGGTAAGGTGCTCCCAGGGCAACTCACTCTGAAGCAGGTGTCTGACAGGGCGATAGCCCTGTGTGAGCTCCCCGTCTCCTTTTGATTATGTAGGAAGCTGTGATGCGTAGCCCAGACAAAGCGCCTAACTTTTACGGAGACACAAAAGCCACATGACAGCCAGAACCGGAGTGCCTGCAGGAACTGTGCCACAGGCTCTGACTTAACCCTGCCTTAGTGAGGAACATAACTTGGGTTTTCCATTCCCGTAGCGCTTGCAGCTCCATGTAAGCAGGATACACACCCTCGCTTGAAGAAATGGGGTGTGCAAGGCAAGGCACAGGACACTTGCAGCTAAAAGGTGTGAGGAGATAAGCTAGTCCTAGCATGACTAGGGTGTGTGCTCTCCTTCCATTACTAGTGATGTTGTCCCAAAAGTGGGATCGTTTACAGGGTGTGCAGTACGCCAATATGTGGTGGGTAGGTGGGGAAGTGAGAGGTCTCCTCTGACAAAAAAGCTAGAGCTGGAAGATGACTAGGGACAGGCAGAGATTTTCTAGGCAGTAGGAGATAATTCTGTGCTTCCCATTTCTCAATTACCAAAGTAAAGGGCTTCCCCCACCCACCAAGGTACAGTTAATTTAGATGGCCGACCATACTTTTAGCCATGAATCAGTTATGATTCATGATAGAAATTATATTAAGGAAGCATTAGAACACTTCTAGGTAATTATTCCTTGAAATATTCCTAACACATGTTCTATATTTGGACAGAGTTCAGCACAATATGGTCCTACCTGAGGCCATTACTAATACTACACTAACAATAATATTACTACTAACAGCTGCAATAATATTGTTCTTTAAAAGTCTTTTTATTAAAGCTGAAGGAGATCCATCTAACCGCAATGGATATGATACTCAAAAGTACTTTTAGCCTGCAATGAATTTAGGAATATATATTTGTATGTGTATATATACACTCACACGTATACATGCATGCGTGCATTTGTAGGGATGTACATGGCTACCTAGAATACATTACCTGTGCTTAACGTCTGTACTAGCCTTGTTTGAAATGTTTACAGGTACTGTTTGGTGGTCACTAGATGGCACTACAGTACAAGTGACTACTAAAAAGCAGTTCCCGCATTTGTTTTTCAGGAATGTGTATTTCCCTCAGCAATTTTTTTTTTTTTTTTTNTCCTGCCGCAGTGTGTCACCTACAAGCATATCTGTCCTAGGGTATCCTTATCAGGCAACCCTACCAGCCTTTCCAGCTGTGGTTACGGACAAGCAGCCGCCTCTGCAGCGCAGCATGGCCCGGGCCCCCCCGGCCCCCTCAGCCCCGCACCCCGGGCTGCCCGGCCGCGGTCACCCCTCCCGGGCCCGGCTCCCCGCTGCCCCAGGCCTCCCCGAGCAGGGCTAAAGGGCTGGGGCTCTCCGCTTCTCCTCCTCCGCTGGCCACGCAGCATGCCTTAGTCCCCTTTTTTTCCCCTTTCTTTCCGGGAGCCGCAGCCCTCACCTTGGTAGCTGGTACTCTTAGAAAGGAAGAATAACTAGTTGTAATACAAATAACTTTTCTCATACGTTAACCTAAAAATAGTCGTTCTTCATAGCTCAATGTTTTTTTGATATTGCATAACATTTTTTGCATCTATAATGGAAGTTCACTTTTGTCATCCATGTTATCCTCTGCAAGGCAGATTTATGTTCATCTTTTTCATCTTCTTGCCGATAAAATACACATAGGAATAATGAACAGGATGAATAACCATTCTCTTCTGCTTAAATATAGGGCACCTAAACTTCCAAGATAGTTTTTCAGGGGAATTAAGTCACTATAAAACTCTAAGAAATGACAGTTCTTCTGAAAAAGAGTAATTTTCTTATTACAGTAGATAGCAGCCATTTTAATCAGCTAAACATTATGTTACAAGTTTTAATTTTGTCTTTGTGTCAGCATGATTGACAAAAAATCTCACAAATGCTCTAACTTTAATGTGTCTGGAACTATATTTTTAGTTCTTAGCTTGCCACTTCTCACTCTTGCTAACATACTTAGCATCATTGGCCAACTTCCCCTATGCTATTCAACAAAGATCAAAAATAACTAACTGTGTCCTTTTGTTTCTTTTATTGTATTTCTTTACGTCCGTACAGATCCGAGTCAGCCAAGGCAAAGAACCTGCACATTTACTGAGCTTGTTCAAAAAGAAACCGCTTATTGTCTACAAGGATGGGACATCCAAGAAGGAAGGACAGAAACCTGCTCCACCCACGCAACTCTTCCAAATCCGCAGGAACATGGCAGCCATCACCAGGATTGCAGAGGTAAGGTCACCTGCTAAGTAAACCAACTGTTCCACATGGGAAATGGTGTGGCTGCCATGAGCCTCTCCGACTAAGCTTGTTGAGTAGTCACATCTGGTAGGAATGCGGAACTCCAAATCAAATTTACTGCTCTATGTGACCAACCCATCTAATAACTCAAAAAGAATATGCTGTAACTGTCTGCAACCAATCCACACCTTTCAGAGGATACTGTAAGAAAACATGTAGCGAACAGTCATCTGACAAAGAATAGACAAGAAATCAGCAACCCTTATGAGATAGTCTTTCCTACCGCCAAACAGTCCTAAGTTTTGCCCTTCAAGTCAGTTCCCTGTCTCAAGTTAAGTTCTTCTCTAATTTATATCAGTATAAACCTAGGGAAAATTGAAGAAAAATAGCATAGCTGATGAACATCTATCTCCTTGTTTTATGTAAACATGCAAAATAGTGATTGCATTATTTGAAAATACGAAGAATATAACGATTTCTTTTTTGGTCTAGGTTGATGTTGACGCAATGTCACTAAACTCTAATGATGTCTTTGTTCTGAAACTGCCAAACAACTCTGGCTACACCTGGGTAGGAAAAGGAGCAAACAAAGAAGAGGAACAAGGAGCTCAATACATTGCCAGCGTTCTTAAATGCCAGACTGCTAAGATTAACGAAGGCCAGGAACCTGGTTAGTATGAGGCCACGTGGTTGCTAAAAGGCAGCTAAGAATACACAACACTGCATTGGAAATACAGCCTAAATGTTTTTTGCGATCACACACATTTTATAGGCAGAAACAGATGCTCATTCTGTCCCTTTGAAAATCCAGTCTGACATTTACCATGGAGATCTATCCAGATCAGGCTGATGCACAAGCAGTGTGATGCCCTGGCAGTCTGTAGGACAGTAGCAGGAGCTGCGGAGGAATTTGGTCCTTTCTTTACTCTGAGTGCCTAGGAGGGAAGAGAGACATAGCGCATTGCTCTTTCTAGGTCTGCAAGTGATATCTTTATTGTTATTTTGACAAACTGCAAGAACAACTTTAAGAAAATGCACCCGACTGTGAGACAGCAAAGAAGATATTGTTTGGGGATTCTTGAAACAGTATCTAACTGTTAACATCAAATGTTAAATCCACTGCTGAATAAATTACATATTGTGTATTTCAGAGGAATTCTGGAAAGCACTTGGAGGTAAAAAAAAATATCAGACTTCATCACAACTCTTGACAAAGGCTGAAGATCATCCTCCTCGCCTGTATGGTTGTTCTAATAAGACTGGCAGATTTATTGTGAGTATATGAGGGATACTTTCCTCTCTGTTTAATTACGTATTTTCTGGTATATTTTGCCTTGGGAATCAGCAGACATTAAATGAATTTGGGGATCTGGCTTAGTTAGCCATGCTTGGCAAGAACTAGAGAGTTGACGTTTGGTGTTTTAAATCAATCCAAATGCAAAGGACGGACAGAAGAATTAATACTGCAGACGTTTGCACGCAGAGCCTGCTCCAGCCTGGGACTGGAGGCTTGCAGATGCAAAAAGATAAGGCGTTTGCCTAGTCAAAAGCAACTGTGTCCTTGCAGAGCATTGCCAGACTCCTCTATCATTTCGCTGAGAAAGTGCAGGTCAGTGCCTTGCCCCTTACGTGTTTGATAGTGGTGGTGAGGAAAAGAAGCGTCCCTTGCCAAAAATCTCTAGCAGCCTGAAATTTTCCATAGAGATTTAAGACATGTAATTATGCTTCTAAAGTATTGGCCTGTGCTCAAGGAGATTGGAAGACCTATTTCCTTAGCAGAAATACCTGGAGCTGTGCACTGGGTATTAAGCCTGTGATTCAGGCTTAATTACTTACCATATTCTGGGAGGGCAACGCTGTGTCACCATTTGGCACGGAGGCACTAAATTTTAGGTAGGGGACACAGTTGGCTACCTTCTCTGCAGTCTCCTTAAGGCACAACCGATTCATTTGGAGAGGGATAAAACAAATAGGATAGCCCTTTAATAAGGACTTTAAAATCTTATGAGAGTCATAAAGTGTATTCTTCTAGCAAGCTTCTAAAACACTCGTGTGAAATACAGTAATAGGAATCAACCTCTCTGTAATGGTCTGCTGGGAGCTAAGCATTTGTTTGGCTTTTGTTTTAAATTCCCTCCAAATTCTGTGAAATCCTCTCTTTCCTACAGCATTTCTCTAGTAACAGAATCACCTCTGTTAGAGCTCATCAGAACAGGCAGGTGGGATCTCCCTGAGCTCTGGCCACCGTAACACAGGGCAGGGAAAAGGAATGTCTTTTGCAGCATCTGCTTACCGTCCCTTTAGCATTCTTACATGACCAAGCATAGCCAAACCCTTGACAGTCCTTTAAAAGCAAAGGACTGACCACTGACTACATTATTACCTCTCCTGCTCATGCAGAAGAACATTAAACTGCTTTCCTATCTGCCTGTAAACCCTTGGAAGAAGCAAGCAGTCTGCCTTTCCTCTGGGGACTGATCCTCAATGGCTCAGTCAACTGTAGTGTCCCATTGTCCAGTGACTGGGAAGCTTGCTTGGGTGTGTATTTCATCACTGAGCTCACCCACTGCAAATCAAGGGAGTTTCTTTTCTTTATTAATGAATGTAAGCTGAATGAATATAACAGCTGTAAGATGATTTAGTTTGCTTGGTACAACGTGGTCTATGGAAATTTCCCTGTCCCTTTCTTCTGGCAGACCTCAGTTCCAACTTACAATAGTCACAATTACAATGTAAACCTCTGCCTCTCCTGAGGATATCCTATCAGTTCTGACAAACTGAGCGCTGATTTTCTAGGACACGCAATTATGTGATTGGTTTCCTTTCACTGAAAGGAAACAGCCCTTGAAACGTTTATCAAATCAGTTTAGGGCTTGACCCTTTAGAAGCAAAAAGAATTACACACCAGCTCCTAGACTTATCCCTTTAAAAAAATCTTTGGTCTGTTCAAAATCAGAATATCTTGAGAAGTCATTAAGAAAAAAAAAAAAAGAAAAAAAGTCCACAATATCCCTTTTTAGATCGAGGAGGTCCCAGGAGAATTCACTCAGGATGATTTGGCTGAAGATGATGTCATGTTGCTGGATACTTGGGAGCAGGTAAGCTGTGTACTTGAGCACTGCTTTTTGTGGTAACAAGGATAATGTATTCTTAACCACTTAGACTGTAAGATGGGAGGAAAAATCATCTTTGTGAGGATGGAAGAGGTTTTGTTTTATACCAGAGGGAGCTATATTTTTTTTGAGTTTTATGATGTGCTAGTGTGAACATACATGATTGGACTTCCAAGCATAATGTGCAATTGTGGCAGGCACTTCCCAGTAAAACCAATGGAGGCTGCAAGAATATAAGCCCCAGCAGTCTTCTGAAAGGCTCTCAATAACATTATTGACTTTTAACACTAAAATTTATTAATTTTAAAAAGACAGTTATTGCATAAAAGGTATTCGGAAGCCACAAAATCCCCCCAAAAGTCTTCCTAGAGTGAGATTTCAGAGGATAGAACTAGCGTTTTGCAAGGGAATCTAAAATCGTCAATGGTGGTTTGTGAGAGCTGTGTATCTCTGCAGTCTTTTCACAGTGTATATTCTTTCTCCTAGTGGAATCAACTATTTTGTATTTTACCTGCTGTACACAACATCCTCATAACAACACAGGAGCTTTATCTTTCTCTCCTCTGTTTGCAGGTTTTTGTCTGGATTGGGAAGGATGCTAATGAAACCGAGCGACGGGAATCTGTTAAATCTGGTAAATCAAATCAATTTGGCAGAATTCTGAGTGAAGTAGCATCAATATGAAGTGAAAAAAGATGTAGAAGAAATCTAGTTACATTTACAGTGTTTAAAAGGGTTACTGAGCTTATTAGGATTTAATCCTCAAGAAGATGATTTTCTCCTTTAAATGTGCTTTAAAATTCATTGTATCTTTCTTATCCTTAAGTTTATGAAGGGTAAAATTAATCAAGATAGCATTACCAGGCTGCAGAGCTTTTTAAAGGTGACATAGGAGAGCTCCATGAAAAACTGCACTGAAAAGAGAAAGAATTTAAAAAGACATACTTACTGTGCTGCACCCTGCACTAGTGTATATAGTCAAAGGAATACCAACAAATCCTCAAGTCACTCGATCCACCGCTGCCCTTCACCGAGTTACATTTAGAGGAACACATTCCAATTGCAGAACAAATCAGGGCAACGCTCGTAGAGTGCACTTCCTTGAAAAATCACATCATCTCTGGTGTGATTTCACATAGCTGAGCCGTTCTGACAAAGTTTGTGCTAAAAGAGCTTGCAGGTATCTCCCTGCATTTCCAGTATGTACTGATGTCATGTTGTGATGTCAAGGCAAACTGTATTGGCTTTTACATAGGAGAAACGGGAATGAAGCTTGTGCATTTGCACAGCACCAGCAAATGCTTTCTCTTGTGTAAGAGCCAAAACCCAGCTGTACGGCAACACACTGAGCAGAGCAACAATCCCTCTGTTTTAACCTCCTGGAAAATTCCTTCACTGGCAGCTGGGAGAAATCAGCAATTACCTGATCATTTCAGTGCCTTTGAAATAATTTAATTGAATACTGTATTGTAGTAACCCTGGGTGCTTTCAGTAGGGCTTTTAATGTATTTTTTATACCAAAGGAATGAACTAATATAATACATGTTTTATTTCCTCTCTGGTTTCAGCCAAACGCTACATCGAAACAGATCCTTCTGGCAGAGATAAGGGCACCCCCATTGTAATCGTGAAGCAGGGGCACGAACCCCCGACTTTCACAGGCTGGTTCCTGGCTTGGGACTCCAACAAATGAAAGAACTGATCCATCCAAGGAGGCTTCAGCTTCAAGCCAAAGAATGATCAGAGCCCAGCTTCTTTCTAGTATTTTTAAGCATAAGCTTATGCAACAATCTGATGCAGCTCTTGTTACACTTTCCCAAGCTTTGATATATTTCTGTGAATAACCTAGAAGTTCTTAGGACTGGAAAGGATAAATCATAATTATAAACTGGTCAAATGCGGTCAGTGGGGCTTTTCATGTAGTGACTATGGAAAGTGTTACCAATACTTTGTTTAATCTGTTCTTCAAACAGAAGCTGTGGATTGGTTTAATGTGCTAAAATGGGCCGAATCCTGCCTTTGCTTAAAAATCCAAACTAATGCCAAAGAAATTCCTTCAGATTGAGGCCAGCATAATATTGTGCAGAATTTGGCCTGATAAATGACTAATTCTACATCTGTTGCAAGGGGAGGACTGGACATGATTTACTTACTAGGCCAAAACATTGCCACACTCACTCATGTAAAATTTCAGATGATGCCTTATCCAGAGTGGGAGCTGAGTCTTGCAGGGGGCAAATAAGGGATGCGTTATTTTGAGAAAGCTGTGCTTAACGTGTTTGTTTGTCTTGTTAGTCTAGATATTTGAAGCTTTGGAATGAATGGCTCTAAGAATATCAAGTCAACAGGGTTTTTTGAGGGACTGTCTAGCTCATTGTAGTTCATTTCTTTAGCTTTATCTCTGTGAACCGCCTCCAGCTCCACCAGGACTTTTTAACCAAAGCTCTTAAGCACATTCTAGTGCATTAGCACTTTTAAGTGGAAGAAGAAGTAAGAGCTTCAAAAATAGGTACTCTGCCTTAACCAGATTGCACTTAAGCCATACTTTGTCTCAGTTGCCTTACTCAGCAGTACTCAGTTCTTTTCCAGCATGCAGACTGCTTACACTGTCAGGTGCAGGATCTGTTTCTACCTGTTTCCTATGCAGGTCTTAGTCAGATATCAAGTCCATCAAGCGCAAGGAAACCCCTTGCTTCAGCAGCATTCCACATCCTGGGAATCTGGAGTGTGAGTAGGCACCATAGAATATGGCCTTCTCTTTTCTCTCAGACACAATTATTTTGAATGTTGGTGGGGTTTTTTTATTCTGGTGATTTTAAAAGTACATTTTCAAAGTGTTTTTTATGCGTAGTTTAGCCAGAAATGTCTACTTTAAGGTTAGCAGGGAAAAATCTGCTTCAAATCTTTAGCACTGCTTTGAACACTTATCCTATAATGCTTGTTTTAAACAACAATTTGTACAGCTGTAAATCATGTCAATGTGGCTTTTTAATGAAGGCATTTCAACGGTTTTATTATTCTTATAAGTTAGGTTGGAAAATGAAATTTTAGACTTTTTTGTATTTTTTTAAACACGATTTTGAATCTGGGTAATGCAAAACAGTGAATTTAGCCTGAGCTCATAATCAGCATCAATGACAAAAGAATTGTAAAGCTGAGATTAATTGCAGGAGTTTGTTAGCTTTAAACATTTGTTTAAATCTCTGCCAATATGACTGGGCTGTATCTGAATGTAATTTCATTTAAAATAAAATTTACAAAACCCAGTATTTTAAATGCAGCTGAATTGCCTCTCTCTAATACTGTTGCACAGTGTTTCCCCTGATGTCTAGCAAAATTTCCTAAAACCCCCAGTATAATATACTTTCCTGTTTAGATGGGCAATGAAATGACAAGTTTTTGTTGTTTGTTTTTGTTTAACTTTGTTGCCATTGTACCCAATGGAAAGCTAACTCTTCCCAACAACTTTAAAGTTACAAACCTAAGTGAAAATCAAAGAACTAGGTGCTTATTAGCTTATGATTGCATCTTTAAGAAAAGCTACCATTGTTATTATCAAACTCTTTGGCTTTTCTGCTTGCAAAAATGGTTGACTACAGAAATGACCATTTTATAAAAGAGGAGGAAATAGGTGTATTCATGTTCTTAAAGGATAGGTCTTGCTTTTTATTTGTGTGAGTAGATAAGGAGATGTTCTCCTGCTGGAAGGAGCACAAAGACCTTTTCAGTTCCTCAGCTACTGCACTTCATACAGCCACTGAGCAGCCTGTAATTATCTGATGGTTGTCTTCAACACATACATATGATTCTTCTCATTTTTTAAAAAAATAACAGTTATAGTAGCTCTCAACCAAGGATTAGACAAGATTTGCCCTCCTTGTCCATAAACATCTTACAGAACACTGAGGGCTCTGAACCCGGCGCGGTCTGCCAGCCTGTTCTGCAGCACTGTGAAAGCCTCTTCTCAGTTCCCTTGCAGAAGACAGAGGAGCTTTTGTGGTGTCCTGGCCTGGGCATTTGGGTTTACAATACATTGTCCTGGCACGTTGATCACTGATGTTGAGAAGAGCATTGAGAGCTCATAACGGAACAGTGTTCTCAACGGGGCTTTAAGCATGACAGCTGCTTGCAACGTTGTTCTAGGGTTTACTTGCTAGGGAGGAAGTTTATTTTTCATACATACAGTGAAATAGTACACACAAAGATGTATTTCTTTCTCTCTCTGAAGAAGAGCAAGAGGGAGGGAGGACGGACAGGATGGACTGTAAGTGCTTGGAAGTACTAAAGATTAAGCTGTTTTCAATAAAATATTTAAGAGCATAACTTTGTGAATACATGTAGCAAACCTATCTGCCTTTTTTTCAGAATAAATTGAAAAAATTGTGCAGATGTATGCACTGCAGTCAAGTTCAGTCAAGAATAAGCTGTATCTTGCATTATTATAAACCACTAATAGTATTTTCAGTCTATTTGGTATGGTAAAATTAGACCCTGAATTAGCAGGTTCATTCTGCTACCAAACAGCAAGTACTCAGATGTTCTATTGATTGTAAATATGGCATCGTTTTTCATCTTTGTTTTATAGAATTTCATTGCAACAGAAAGATAAAGTTAGGAATCCTTAGAGCCAACAGGACATCGTAATACTATGCACAGTATTGGCAGTTTACATGAAATAGCATAATCTTAGAATGTAACTACAGATTGCATGCAGGAGATTTCCAAATCCTTGCTTTTTCTTTTTTTAAGGACAATACATTTGTCTTTAGATAAAGAAAAAATACACTTTTCTTATGCTATTTTGCTACTAAAATCAAAGTAACTTCTGATTTAATTGAAAACACAATCAGATCTTTAATCCACTACACATCCTTAATGTTTCATTACATCTTCTCTAGAATGGCCTAAAGTTACTTTGACCTCCTCTGACTATTAACACATTACCTTATGCTAAAAATCAAAAAACTACACTCACTTCAATTAAAGCTTCCAAGGTGCAAGAGCAAGAAGAGCAGACCAGTGAGAACTGGGAGGCCCACCATGCCATAAAATTAGTTGATGACTGTTCTGCCCTTCTCCCCCTGCGTGTCATTTTCCTCTTAACATTCAAGCACATTTACATTACAGAAAAAATATCTGTTCCTACAGAAGATGTAGGGTGTTTTTTATTTTTCTTCTAAATAATAGCAAACTGAGTTATTCCAGGGGAGCAGTTAGAAGGGAAACTGGCCTATACCAAGCTTCTTCCTAAATGCATCCATGCTTCCATACCGCAAGTGCGCTCTCCTCAAAAGGACACTATGAGGTTACTGAGATCCACACAATTGTACCTTTTACCACCACATTTAATGTCAGCAGTGGAACTTGAGCCTCTGTGCAAATGAAATGAAAGCATCAAGTGAAAACACCGGGTTTTATTGTTTCGTAGACTACAGATCATTTGCTCAGAAAATTACGTGGGTGGGGGCAGCAGGACCAGTGAAGGTATGTGCAACATTTCTTTGGGAACGTAGCAGGAAACCAAGCAGTGAGCCTAGGACAAGCTGAACAGCATCCCGAGGCACAGCCCAGAGATAGGCATGTTTGCTTTAGCAGCAATAATGCTTTGATTACGCTAACAAAGCCTCTTCGTTGGTGCTAGAAGAGCACAGCTCTCCCTGTGGCTCTTTACCAGATTTCACAGGTGTGACTAAGGGTGATTTTGCAGCAGTTGGCAATATTAAGATCAAGGCTGAATGCAATCAGGTGTTTTTAACATCATTTACCTAATGGTTGACTGTGGTTTGTGTTGTCTGATGCCCTTCCTGCAGCAGAACTAGCTACAGCAACAATCTTGATTAAAATAGATCATTGCCAGAAGGAACCTAAGACATATTTCCCCCCAGGCTTAGATTTTCACAGAGGTGGCTCAGAAAGTCACAGATGTCCTGTAAGAGGCATGGCAGCACAGCTGAGTCCCTGTTGAACCAGCTCAGTGGGGCTGTAGGTATCTTTGCTGGTGCCAGAGATGGCTCTCCTACTGGTCTTGGGTGAGAGGTTAGTTGTGGAGCAGGGAGAAGAGACAGGAGTGGCAGTGAATGTCTTATCAGCAAGGACGACAGGTAAGAAGCCCTCTCTACCAATCCCCTACTTTCTTGCTAGATCAGCAAGATCCCCGGTCAGCAGTAGGTATCTCGCACATCTGCTGCTGCCAGGCTCTGTCCCATCCTAGTATTTGCAGATGCACTCCAGTATCCATCCACTAACTAAACATCCCTTGTGTGAATTCCCAAAGCTCAAAGTGATCGTTTTTAAGATTGTGTGAGGAAAGGTGATTTGAAATTTGTCCTGTATTTAAAGCCGCAAACAAGAATCCTGGTAACCTGTATGTCCTGTGGTCTGTGCATCCTTGTGTAACCTGAAGTAAATCACTGAATTCTGGTGTTTCTATTCTCTGCCTATTAAAGGAGGATTTCTTCCATCCTTTTCCTGTTTATTTAAGCTGTGCTGTCTTTTACTGTGTGTTTGTACAACGCTTGACCTAGTGAAGTCACTTCTCAACCCTGTCATCTTGTAGGTTCTGCTCATAATCCAGACAGCTGCCTGGGTTACTAGTGCCGAGCTGCGTAGGCTTGCTCAGAGCAAGATTAGACAACAAGACAAGCGTGATGTCTTGGAGACATGCTGCAGCACGGGTGCTGCTCCGCCAACGGTGGCATTGGGGCAGCGGAGAATGGGCTGGAGCCAGCTCAGCTGAGAAGTAAAGCTTTTACAATATAACACAATATGAGCAAAAATAACTCCCCTGCCTTGCCGTGCAGTTCAGGGCTGCTTTGTCACAGCACTCAGTAAGCTGTAACTACAGGTGCACCTGCATCAGGTCATATGAATTTGTCTCCAGATCAGGAGCAGCTGCTCTGGGGATAGTAAGTGTGAGGGGAAGACAAGGCTCTGCTGTGTTTACAAAGGAACGGTAAAATCCTTAGGTGCCTCTTTACCTTGACCTGGAGAGTGAGAGCATTTGCTTTTAAAAGGTATGTCAACTTGTTTGATCTCCCCTGTCCTTAATTTTTTTCTGCTGCTGTTGTTAGACACAAGGCCTGTCTGCAGTACAGCTTGTTTTGTTTCTGGCAAGTGGTATTTCTGGGGTGACTCAAGGACTGTGGCTGTTGATAATTTACTGGATCTTTCTTCTTTCATTACTGAATTATACTGGGTAACAGACACCTGCTGATGTGGCTTCAATCCAGAGGCTGAGTGAGAGGGGTTCTGTCCACGGTAAAGTATATGAACTGAGAGGACCAAAAAGTGCCTGATGACTACAGATGGAAGGATGGAGATAACTGCCAAATATCCTGTTCACTCTGAGGCTTTGGTTTGCATTTTAATGATATCTCCACTCTCAAAATGTCTGCTGGCTGCTGCTATTGGTTGCACATAAAAGGAAGAATTTCCTAGTTCTGTAACAGTGAAAGCTTGGAGTGAGGGACTCTGTGGGACTGCTAATGGCCATCATTTTATCTCAACTCTGAATTATCACAGGTCTGAAAAACACAGAGAGAAGCATATGCTTCATGCGCTAGACTGCTGCGCCTTCAATCGGTTGTCAGCAAGGACTCAAAGATCAGTGGTCCGAGGGGAGTGCAGTGGTGCTCACCTAAAACACCCTCTATCAGGAGTTGTGCTGAGATGAAAGACTGGGTGTCAGTGTCCCTAAACAAAAGGGCTGGGCTCTGAAGTGAGACTCAGCAGGTAAGAACTCTGAGACTTAATAACAGGCTTTTGCAGAATGATGTACAGTTTCAGAGGCCTTCCATCATTAAAACAGGATGAAGGGATGCAGCCATTTGTCCTCTTTAAAGCTTTCTGATGCTTCCTTTGAAGATTCAGATTGGGGTTGCATGTACTCGGGAGCTGTACGCATCATATATCTATCATATTACTTGCCGTCTGAAATCCAAAGACTTCAAAGCATGAAGAATTCCCTAAATAGTCCCTTTCTGTTTACAGTATGTCCATGCTTATTTTTTCCTTACATAAAGAGATATTATTTGGTTTATTTTCATTTTATATCCCAGCAGTAGAGAGGCCTTGAATGGAATAAGTAAACTGGAAAAAAAATAAGATTATGTTTATAGTATCCTGCTTCTGCTTCCTCGAGTCCTGCATGGACTCTTCCTTCATCCTCCTTCTGTGTCCTGCCCTGGTAGAGGTGTAGAGGAAGGCCTTCCAAGATGACATGAAAACCAGAGAACTCGGAGTCACCGGCTCTTGCAGCATTGTCTCCGTCCATTCACTGGAGATAAGCGATGTGATCAAAGTCTCAGCTAAACAATCTGTTCCTCCCTAAGTTTGTTTATCTGCCCTCCTTACTTTGTCAAAAGCCTGCTAAGTAGCGCGGTGTGGCCATGAGAGCCAGAACAGGGGAAACCTATATTCTGATAAAAAGCTATGATGTCAACGTAAGGCTTAAAAATGTATGTATTTAAAAGTTAGTATTTTGGAAAGTTTTTACATAAGTGGAGTTTACAACTCTAATGGCAACAGCTGTTGGGTGCCAGATTCTCTAAAAGACTTGAACTCTTTTTCAATATTATGAAACTGGAATGTATAATGCGGTTTGTTTGAATCATATTCTCTGTGAGATGAAAGCAAAAATGATTTTGCAGAGACAGCTTTTATAAGGTCTTCAAAGTGAGTTTACTGTTGTTTCCGTCCAAGAATTGAAACCCAGGAGCACAGAAGAAAGCTTTCTGCCTAGCACACTCGTGATCAGCTTTCAAATCAATTTTCAATTTACTTAGCGTTTAAACTTTAGCAAAGAGGAGGCCCAATCTTGCATTCATTGAAATATTTTTGGGATTTACTGGCAACTTAAAAAGAAGAGACGTGAGCTGATAGGACTTAAATTCTATAGCTGAGCAATGAGCTGAAATTACTGCTCCCCACCCACACAATGTTTGTCTTCCCTGAAACCTCCTTCTTTTATCTCTTTTCTTTGGGTTGTTTCTTCCTCCTTTTTTCACCTAGCCATAATACCAGCTTGTGAGTTCCCTAGGATAAGGGTTGGTTTTCCTTTTGCTATGTTCATACAGCACACAATAATGGGCTTGGATTTCTCACTGGAACTCTTAAGTATTGTGACTGAGAAGAATAATTACTTTTTCTTTTTCTGAATTTTTAGAAACTGCAACAAATACCAGGTACTTAGACAAGTATCAGATGCCCATTGTGTCTCCATGTAAAAGACTGACACCTTCATGCAGCATTCAGGCTGGCAGGTGAAACTGTGACCCTGGGGGAAAGAACTCCTTTGGTTGCACTGAAACTTTGTAGTTCTTATCACCTGCAGCCAAACAATTCTGCTTAGGCTTGAGAAAAATCCAATCTAGAATGCTTAGCTCTGGTGCTATTCTGCTGACTGAAGTCTACTTTTCATACTAGAAATCAAAGCAAAGGAGTATTTGCGCTTTCCATTCCCTCCTGTAAAGCTGATTTTTAATATCCTTCTGTTCCAAAGCAGCATGTAATGTATTGGTCAAAATCCAAATGTGTTCAGGGGCTGGATGCAACTTCCACACACCTGGAAAAGCTGTAGACCTGCACAGCTACTACATCAGCACGGTTTGTGTGTGCTGCACCTTGGAGTGCTGTTGGCTTGGAAGAGAGGAAAATGCAAATACGTCTTAGCTCAAAACTCCTAGTCCCCAGTAAATCTGCAAATGAAAAGCCAGTCAGAAGTCTGTCCTCCCTCGCAAGCAATGCATTGTGCCGTGTGTTGTTCTGAGTGCAAATGTATGTTTTATTTTGTGGGGCCAGATTAAGTATTTTCCCCTGTGCACTTCAGATGCCTATTAACTAAAAGACTAAAAGATCTGTCCACAAATGCCTCACAACTACAGTGCTAAAATGAAGTGACTGGGAAAGACTTCTGCTAGGAAGTGGAGCAAGCACTGTGGAGGATGAGACTGCACAGATGCTCAGTGGACTTTATCGGTTTTCCATGGTTTACAAACCACCAAGTTAATTTATCTGTTAAAGCACATATTGCATAATTTCTCTTCAGTAACACTGTTAATCTATTAATTACTTCACTGAAGAAATTACAATTACACTTGAGCTTAGTTATCTGACTAAAATTTGTAATAAATTGTTGCTTTCCTTAAAAAATAAAAGTAAACCTTCACCCTGCATCTAAGGAGCCAGCAGGTCTTTCTTTTTACTCATCTGAGAGATGCTTTCAGAAAGCCAGAGAGTAGCTGTATTTCGTACATACTTGTTCTGTAGGTGACCAGGAGTTATAAGGAGTACTTGCAAGCTCCTGTTCTTAGGAGCACCGATAAATCACAGAAGAGTGGTCAGAGAACGTCAGACAAATTGTGCTCTATTTCATTGTCTCAGTGGGGACTTAGATTAGCTGTTTTCTCTGAACACCAAGCTCAAGAAGCTGTGACGTTATCACTGTACTACCTACAACACTATACACTGAAGATTTTTCACAGCCCTACTGGGAGTTCAGGCATATCTCCCATAAAATTTTATTTCCATACACTGTAATCTCTGTGAAATCTTTTCTCTATTGCTGCTATGCCTTCTTTAGGGGATGAGCAACAGAATTTCCTCTTCAAGGCGTACACTTAACTTGATTTACACCATGTTATTACAGATCAACAACCTGCTCGTTTTTACAGTGGACCCTGTATATCGGACGGGCATCTTCACTCAGCTGTTGCCAAAAGGGTCCGAGCGCACCCGAAAGCCAGCTGTGCGCACACCACGCTGGCTGCAGGCATGGGCTGGTCCTTCCCAATTAGTGGAGCTTCAGCGCTTTGTCTTTTGTGACCGTCTGAAATTCTGTCATAGCAGGTCTCAGTGCACTGTACTTGTCATTTAAGGGTTTCGGTAACTGTTTGTCAAGTCTTACTCTGTGAACTAAGTGCTATAGGTCCCTGCGCTTCCTTTTGTACGTACGCAGTACCTGAAGGACAAAGCATAGCTTTTAAATAACTAACTGTTGCAAGCAGATGGATTATTATGAAATAACTGGCTTAAATGAATATTTCATCCTACAAACACTTAGAAGTCTCAGTCAGAACTTGCATCTCTTTTTCCACTAGTTAATCAACTGAGATACAAATTCATCAACAAATAAGCCTACTTAGTTCTGATGTTCAAGGTCTGTTTGTTTACCTGATCTTTTATAATTCCAGCAAATCTCAGCACCCTTAGAAATGTTAAATACTTATACAGTATTTAGAAAGTTCTTTAGAAAAGTAAAAATTTAATTGTCTTTTTCTGTTTTCTTCACTATTACTCTGTGCTAGCAATATTGAAAAGAAAACAGCTGTATCTGATACACTACTACTGTTTCCATTATTATTCTGGAGTGGGGAAAATATCTTTACATATGAAACCTAGCTATGCAGGGACAAAATAAAACAGATGCTGCTCTTCTGTTTGAAATCATAGTACTTTTAACCTGCTTGAAAACTGCTTCCTTTGTGTTAAAGAAAACTGATATGTTTAAAAATTGTGCAACCATCTTCAAAGGAAGCATTGTGAGGGGATGGTAGCTGATACTGCAATCTCAGCTTGATAGAATTTTAAACTATTTAGAATAACTCTGGCATACAAAAAAGCTCTAAAGTGCCCATGGCTTTTCTTGGGGAAACAATACCAGAGAAAAAAATTAAAGCTCTTGGAACCAGTGCTGTAACTGACAAGATTTTCAGACAGTAGCATTGAGTAGCCCAGCATACTCAGCAAAAGAGCTTTTGACTCAAGTCAGTAGTTCTAGTAAAAAACAAAAATGGTGTCACAAACTTGGGGTGGGGAATCCTTTGCTGTGGTGAATATAAGTACAGATGTCTTTGATCAGTATAAAACCATTGAAGAAAATATTCAAGCCAAGGCTGTAAAGCTCATATGTAGTATCACTCATGGAACACTTTCGAATTTCTCGTGGTGCAGAAGTCTTACCTCACATACTGAAGGACTGAGGTAGGAGGTATTTTTTTAATTTATTAAAGAAAAATTGCTGGGTTTTTTTTAGCACCAGCTGCTTAGTGAAGTAGGGGTAAGGAGTTTGGAAACCAGAGGTACCTGCAACAATAATGCTTTTTAAGCTGAAGGAGGGTAGAATTAGATACTAGGAAAAAATATTCTCTGTGAGGGTGGTGAGACACTGGTACAGGTTGCCCAGAGAAGCTGTGGATGCCCCTTCCCTGGAAGTGCTCAAGGCCAGGTTGGATGGGGCTTTAGGCAACCTGGTCTAGTGGAGGGTGTCCCTGCCCATGGCAGGGGGGTTGGGACTAGATGATCTTAAAGGTCCCTTCCAACCCAAACCATTCTATTTTTTTTTTTTCTACTCTTTTTAAAACTGCCCCGTAACTAGCTGTATGTCTGGGTTTGGATTTTGTGACTATAAACTTTGTATCATATGAAGATGGGATCTATGCTTAATCTTTATTAATTACACGCTGCTATGAAATGAACAGTCCGTGTGGTAGAGTTCTGCGATACATAGATGCTGTTGGGGACAGCCGTTCTGCTGTTCCACCTGATCTCAGGAAGAAGGCATGCTACTCGCACAGCCACAGGTACAGAAAGTGGTAAGACTGTTCCCCATGCTCTGCAAACCTAGAGTCACTGCCATGACAGCCATCCTATCAGAGGATGAAGCAAACAGAACTTGGAAGGTGATTATAATTTTAGTCATCCTGAGACAACACTTGCTCACTACGACCAAGAAAATTTATGAGCTAGTACCACTTTTTTTCAGCTAACACACCTCAAAAGCATTCAAGATGCAACTCAGCGTGAGTGTCAGTATCAAAGAACAAGGCTTTTTGTTTGTTAGCCCGCTATATGGCATTATGTTTATGTATGAAAATGAAAGCAGTAAAATGTAAATGTTAGACTTCATGTGAAGGTACATATGAAATGAGAATAGGTTCAATTAACTGGTCTAATCAGAGTGGTAACTTAAACTGTAACACACAGCAACCCGAAGCTTTGTTATTTATTGTGAGGAAATAAATTATAATTTCTACCACCAACTACTTTTTAATAATCAAAGCAAAATAATTTATGCAGCGTGTAAGTTGTAATAGAATTCAGCAGATGCAGCAAAGATGATAAAAGGCTTCTTTGTACAAAAACATTTTGTGTGTCAATTTAAGAGATGGTCTTAAGAGCTAAACTTCATGTGTTGCAATTTGTCAGCAAATTCATTGCTACTGCTTATTTTCAAGGGGGTTCTCAAAATCCATGGTGAAACTGCTGTAGTATTTTATATAGGAACTTCATCTTATTTTAAAAACGTATAACATCACCTCAAAGCAATACTTTTTTAGCTCTAATCTTAGATCTAGGGTACAGCTGAAGGAGTAACTTCAATTTTTAAATATACAAGATACAGTTGGTTACTGAATAATACAACATAGTACTATTATATATATATATTAATACATATTACCCTAGTCAAGGCCTGCCATGTCATTGTACTGAAATGCAATTGGTTTTCTTTTTTTACACACACTGAGAAATCTGCTCAGTTTCTGTATGGAGCAGCAAGAATGAACAGTGCGAGGTGGTTAACATGTCTCTCTGAAGAAGACAGAGGTGTTGGGATCCCATCGCTACACACCAGCTACCTGTAGCTGGCAGTGCAGAAATTTCATTCTCCTCATGACTTCATTCCTTTGTGGTTTACAACTAATTCAGCTCCGTGATGCAGCTGGTTTCTTCCTCGCCCTCCTTCTGCCTTTGCTCGTATTTGCTTCTGTCCTTTACTGTTCTATAGTTCTAGCCATATGCCTCTGCACCTGCGGTATACGGGATTTGGTTTATGTATCTTCTGTTTCACTTTCATTTGATCTGCATGCTGCTCACAACACATAGTGTTATTAAAAAGTAGCTGCTAAGGTGATTAGCTATTGAACTGGATAATAAACTTTGTTAGCCTGTTCTACAGAATGATGGTATTTAGCCAAAACAAAAGGAGTATTGTGCTTATCTGGCCAAGGAAATTCAAACCCACTGGCTTTGCTTTGGAAAGAATTTCTCATCAGCTATGTCACTAGATATGTAACAATTGTCATACCTACTTAAATGGAATTTACCTCTAAAATGAGCAACACTAAGTGAAAGCTCTGATTTAATGTCTTACTATAGTGAAACACTCATGAACTGCTAGCTTTTAATTTCCATTAATTGCTATTTCCATATGAAAAACAGTTTCATTTGAGGTACACGTGCAGCCTTGCAAGTGGACATTTGATTATCCTTTGCGGTTTTGTTGTTACCTGGGCCCTGTGAAACAGCTCCTGCAGCACACGAGGTGGTATGTATTGAAAGGTAACCTAAGTCTCTGATTGGCAATAATACTTCCAAGAGTCTTCTCTTTCCACCCTATGCCGATTCTTTCTTGGCAATGTTTACAGCCTGTCTCTCATCACTATCAATTTCATGGTCCATATCGTTAATACCTGTGTGTCAGGTAGTCAATGGCTGCAGCTTTAGCCTGCCCTGAACCAAAAATTATTCCTGGACCATTTAGGAATAAAAAAATAATCCTATTTTACCATACTGAAGCTACCACACATTATGCAGGTGCTGCTTCTTTTTCTTGAAACACAAAGGTTTGTCCCAGGGTACCTTTTCTGTGTGGAGAACATATGTAGACTGTATGTATGAAACATATGTAGAATTTACCCTGGTAAATCAGTACAAAGAAAGGGGCAAAGGTCTTTAGCCCAGAGAAGCTGAAGTTGCAGTTGTTTTCAGGAGCTACGGAATGCTGAGCCAGAAAGAACTCCGAAATGTAGACAAGTTAGATTGGAAGTGAGGAAAGTATCAGTTGGTGAAACAACGATGACACAGAAATTAGGTACCTCTTTATTTTGCCTTACAAAGTCTGCACATGGCTGAAGCCCTTTTCCATTCTGTTTCCTCGTACGTGCATCTTGCACTTATTGTCACCTGGCATGTAGTATCTGCCCCTTCCCCCCATTTAGCTACATACTTGAAAAGTAAGTATACTTCTTGCTGTACACCTCCTTCATTCAAGACTTCCACATGATAATCAAAGCCTTGCTTCACCCTCACCTTCAATTATCAGAGGTTGAATGTGTCAGCTTTCTTACACTCCCACTAATTTAGATACCATTACTCCATAACACCTGGAACACCTGCCCAGTCTGCACGTTTGACTTCTAAAGTAGCATGAAGGGCATGGGAGGAGTTGATGAACTTGGATTGTTATTTAATAGCTGTTTTTCAGAAATGCCTACAGGCATTAATTAAGATCAAGGTGCTAAACACTAAGAAGACTTACAATGAAAAATAGTCCCTGCCCCAGAGAGTTCATAATTCAGCTTAGAGCAAGTTACAACAGGTGGATGAGATAAATTAACTGTAGGAAGGGAAAGAGAAGTATAAAAATCTACTACTCAGAGCATTTTCTGGACAGTATGGATCATTTTCATGTATGTATTTACAAATACAGATATGCTCATTTTGCTGAAGATGTTAATTTCTCTCTAATATTAAAATGATCTCCCTCATGTCATAAAACTCTTCTGCCAAAGAAACAAATAATCAGTGAGATTCCTTCTCCACCTACTACGTTGAATATGCCATACTCCAGAAAATCATCAGTTCATTTTCAAGGGCACTAAAATCTGTTATGATGCATTGACTGCTTTTCAGCAGAGCAAGAGATAAAGGCAATCTTTCCGCATTTTATGTTGAAAATTAAAATACCTCCAATAAAAGCAGGAGCTGGCCCACATCCCTCCTTGTGGAATTAATTGTAAAATATGTTATTATAAAGCTGTGTTAAAGTGTGAACAGATCTTGGAAACAATCAGACACTGAAGTTTAGAAGACCGTAATATCTAATAGGCTTATTTTCCCATTAAAAATAGGGAATACATCATTTTGTAGGTGGAGATAAAGGTCAATTTGATTTATTTCAGCTTGTCAAGTTTTATGCATTAATCTATTATCTCTAGTAATATTCCTTAACAAGATATTTCTATCTGGTTTCCACCAATTTTGCATTACTGAAAATGATACATGGAATAATTAAGGCCCACTTCTACTGTCACTATAAATGCTCTTCTCTTACATTGTACACTGTGCGGTTCTTTATACTATGCAAAAGTAGTGCAAAATGCTGCCAAATTAGAAACCTTACTACTTGGCCTTAGGGGTAGTAACTTTCCCCTGCTCTTCCATAGATGTAAAATCACCTTCCTATACAAACAGGCCACTTCCTCCAAAGAGAGTCATCTGCAAGATCAGGATGTAAGTAACTAACAAAGATAAAAGCAGTGAAATACTACTCTCAGATGTAAGCAAATGAGAATTTTGCTATTTTTAGTAGGGCTATAATGGGTATCTTAACACTTTAATAACATGAAATCTTGCCTACAGCACACTGCGGAATTTTTGTTGCCATACAATGTCCTTTTACTATTAAATCACGTCTCTTGTATGTATCTTAATAACTTGTGATTTGAAATATAAATTACAGTGCTCTCAAAGGAAAAAATATGATTACTAGAATATTCTTAAAAATTCATCCCTTTTCAGCAACCACATCAAGAAATCTGGAAGTCCTCTAGAAAAGGTTACGATTGAAAATGCCACCTTTTCTTCTTTTACTTGAGCCCAGCTGGTCAAAGACTTGGATGACTGTGGTACAAAGTAGAGAAAAGATACAGTTGGAATAGTAGATTTCAGTAGCACAATAGCTTTAGTTACCAGTTGAAAATATGCTTTTATTTAAAAGATTTGATTTATTTTTATCTAAGGGTTATAGATGAAGACTTTTGTAGTATGGTCTGCTCTGAAGTCAGTATATCTGATCTTTTTCTGTGCTACTGGTATTGTCCACTGACCTAGCGTACATCCAGCACAGGCAGAAGCTGCCATCTAAGTTGCCACAGCTGTATAAAAACCGCAGTGGCAAAAGCCGTAAGTGAAGAGAGCAGTGGGAAGGAACAGAATAAGGGAGAGACAGCAAGGGTATCAGAGACAAAATAATCCTCCAGGCCTCCTCCGAAACCTGTATGCTCTGGCAACAGTAACGTATCAAAACGTCTGCATAAACACGAGTGAAGTTATGACTTTGAAAAACTTCACTGCTTGTTCAAATCAGGCTTAGACATTAAAATGCAGAATTACGTCACGTATATCCTTGTGCTGTGGGAAACCTTCCTCACAAGCAGGACGGGTGACACGTTCGTTCAGCGCCGAGCACTGCCGTCTGCACCTGCCAGGCACCTAACAGGAGCATTTCACCCGCTCGGCTGTTCCCAGCTCCTCCCAGACGGCTTGCCCTGTTTCACGGGGACAAGAAAAGGCAACGCGGGCACCTGGGAACGGAGGGCTGGGCCTGGGCCCGCTCACTCTCATTCGTGGCAGAGCAGCGAGATCCGCTCCCACAGCACTGCCCTCTCACTTCGCCCGCGATGGTGTCCGCAGTCCCGGGTGACGGGAGCAAGGCAGCCAACGGCCTTTTCCGCAGCCGCTGAGGCACGACGGCGGCCGGGAGCCGGGGATACTAGCTGCGTCACTCCCAGAACCCAGCAGCTGTCAGGCACTTTGCTGAGGCCCTGACTGCGGTACCGACCGCACTGCAGCACCCCAGCCTCCCCGGGAGGGCTGCGGGGGGGCCGCCGCACCACACCGCACCACACCACACTCCCGAGGGCTCCTCGGCGGGGCGGGCGGAGCCGCGCGAGCGCAGGCCGCGCCGGGTCACGTGGGCATGGCCGCCGCTGGGGGCAGGCGGCCCGCGAGATGCCGCTTTGAAGCCCGTTGCTAGGCAACGGGACGGCGCGCGGCGCCTACGGGAGCGGCCGGTCGTAGGGGCGGAATGACGCAACGCCCGGGCGAGCGAGGGAACGTCAGCGGCTCCTCCTTACAGCGCCGGGCGGCTTTCCTGGCGGAGCTTTCAGTGGGAAAGGGCAGCCGGAGAAGGGCGTTGCCGCCGCCCCCCCCCCCGCGGACTGCGCACC
>VXBL01003180.1:1148806-1199231 GCA_013400195.1 Aramus guarauna
GGCCGCCGCCGCGTCGCGGGGCGGCAGAGCCCGCTGGGCCGGGCGGGGGGATATGTGGTGTTCCGCGTCGCGCTGCCCGCGGCCGCCTCCGCAGTCGGGGCGGCGGCGCTGGCCGGCACGTTGTGGCCGCGAAACCCCAGCCGCGGCGGAGCGGGGTCGGCCGCGGGCTAACGCCGCTTGTGTCGTTGGCAGGATCCGAGCCTAGCGCGGCGGCCAGCGTAGCCGTGGGAGGCGGCCTCTGCTCGTGGCAGCCTGCTGTCACCTTCCCTTCTGGCAATGGGGAATGGACTCTCGGACCAGACGCCCATCCTCTCCNCGGCGCCCCCCCCCGCCACTGCAGGGTCTGCAGCCCCTTCCCGGGCCCTGCTCGGCCCAACTGTTCGGTTGAGGACGGTGAAAATCGGTTTCTTCGATGAGTGGCCGCTGCCGCCGGCCAATAGGCGAGGCGGAGCGCGCCCTCCTCCCCGCCCTCGCCACGCGGCGGGGCCAATGGGTGCCGCGGGGCGGGGCGCGCGGGGCTANTGGCAGGATCCGAGCCTAGCGCGGCGGCCAGCGTAGCCGTGGGAGCCGGCCTCTGCTCGTGGCAGCCTGCTGTCACCTTCCCTTCTGGCAATGGGGAATGGACTCTCGGACCAGACGCCCATCCTCTCCAGCCTGCCTTCTTTCCAGAGTTTCCACATCGTCATCTTGGGACTGGACTCCGCAGGAAAGACGACGGTGCTCTACAGACTGCAGTTCAATGAGTTCGTCAACACTGTCCCCACTAAAGGATTTAATACGGAGAAAATCAAAGTGACGCTGGGCAACTCGAAAACGGTCACTTTCCACTTCTGGGATGTAGGCGGCCAGGAGAAGCTGAGGCCGCTGTGGAAGTCGTACACAAGGTGCACCGATGGCATTGTGTTTGTGGTGGACTCTGTCGATGTTGAGAGAATGGAGGAGGCCAAAACAGAACTTCATAAGATTACTAGGATATCTGAAAATCAAGGAGTGCCTGTCCTTATCATTGCCAACAAGCAGGACTTGAGGAACTCTCTCTCCCTTTCTGAAATTGAGAAAATGTTAGCAATGAGCGAGCTGAGTTCTTCGACTCCCTGGCATTTGCAGCCTACCTGTGCAATCATTGGAGACGGACTCAAAGAGGGACTGGAGAAACTACATGATATGATAATTAAGCGAAGGAAAATGTTGAGGCAGCAGAAAAAGAAGAGATGAGTTCTAATTTGACCTTTCTATTTTAGAGTAGTTACATGGTCAAAATTTGACATAAGATAGCTTCCAAACCCGGGCCTGCTTGTTTGGATGCCGTTAAGCTTAGTTACGTTAAACAATCAGTTGCACAACCTTGCTGTGTGGAAGGCTGTGCAGTTATGGAACTTTTTTTTTTTTTACACTAGTCTCTTCTGAGTTTTATGGCTCTGCATTATTTCAGAAGCCCTAATAGATAATGTAATACTATCAGGAAATGGATGGGTGGGTATATGTGACATGGATGTCTAAATAGCCAAATAAAATGAGGGGTTTCTGCTTAGTGTTGTATTCCTATGTTTGAGGGTGCCCTCTGCAAGCAATTTGCATTGAAGGTGTTCTGTGTTTTTAAACTTCTAATGCTCGTAAGTGGAGTGTTTAGGTGAACATTATACAGCTTTAAAAACATGTATGAAGCTAGTAACCCATAATTTCGAGAGGCTGTTTTTTATCTTGTTTGGGGATTTATATGAAAGCTTGGCTACACGTGTAGGTTTTTTTAATTTGGCACTTTTTGAAATTGAATCATGTTCAGTTCAAATACTTGAAATTTAATTGCTGTGGATTCTTCAACTGACAAAAGAAAGACTTTTTGACAAGTAAAAACTGTAAACAACACGCTGAAGCATGGAAAAGTGGTTTCCCAACATACAGCATGGTTTTTGTATGTAAGGTTTTTATTTTTTAGAAGTAGCCATTCATCATCACACAGTGCTAATCAGGTTTAAACTGTTACTCAAAATTAGTAATTTATTTCTGAATTATGAGTATTATGTCCTCGTACTATCAAGCTAAAAGTAAATTAATTGCAGTAAAGGAGCTATAAAGAACAACTTTGGCTGTTGTGGTTCTAACCAGTGCAGCATTCTTCGCTTTACTGGTGACTTTTCTGGCAATAAAACAAAATTATAATGAAGTAAAGATGGAGTTAAAATTAGCAGAGCACATCTTGTATCTCCCCAAAATACCCCATTTTATTAAAGTGGTATTGCTATGTCACTTTCAACGTATGCTTTTTTTTATCGTGACTCTTAAAGTATTTTGTGGTTAGGAATGTAATAATGCTTTTTACACTCAAACATTTGACACTACCGGGGGCGGGGGAGGGAGGGGAGTGGGGGAAGAAGATTTTCAAGATGGGCCTGTGTTCTGCTTTAATTATGCTTTAAGCTGTTCTTGTTTACAGAGTGTGCAAACAGTGTTAGCTGGGCAGGATAGTGCTTGACGGAAAAGGGAGGGTAGTTTTTCTTACTGGTACAGAGCTTCAAGTGACTCTTTAGATACTTGGCTAGCAATTAAAAGGGCTAAAACAGAGCCTGGATTTTTAAGACTAACTTTAGTGGTGCTGTAAACATTTATCAGAATGTTAGATTCTCTTAAAACTTTTGTTGGAAATACCAGATTAAAAAAAAAAAAACAAAACACAAAATGCAAAATCTATTTCCTCCTTTTACTCAACCAGCAAAGTAATACATTTTTCTTACCTGCTGCCACGTATCAGGAGGATGACAGCTACAAACCTGAATGTCAGTCAATGTAACTTAGGTATGTTTAAAAAAAAAAAAAAAAAATCAAACTTTTTAACCAGCAGCTGTTCGTCCAGGAGGTAACCAAAAATGCACTTTAGTGTCTTCAGTAACTGAAAGTGACAGCTGGTTTTTTTTTTTTTAATGACATCTTGGTCCTTTTTGAATAAACTGAAGTAGCTTCCAGTGGAGCTTTTGTATGTTGGTTATATATGTACCTGCACTGGTGACATTGTAAGTCACTTACTCAAGTAATGTCTATATTTATAGAAATGTGGATGACTTCTTAAACCTCAATAAACAATTCAAAACAAGCCTGCAGAGAGAAGGTGTCTGACTTCTTGTACTGCAGCAGTACGTTCTCATCAACCTCTGTGCACGTATTGATTCTAATAACAGAACTATTTCTGTTGAAAACCAAAGTCTTATAAATGTGGTGAGGCTCATAAATGTCACGGTGTTTTAAATTGCTGGTATCTCATTAAAAACTTTCAATCAGTGGCATGTCTGTGTATTCACAGAAGAAATATTAATTGCAGTGACTCCTTTCTGAAGTGATGGATCTTGCATAACCTGAAAAATCTTTTATATAGCTGAACCTATTTTGTGTTACGTGCAATGCTTAATAGGTGATGTTGGGCATTTATCACATGTACTCACAGGCGGTACTTAATTTAGTATCTTCGGGCTCGTATATCTGAAGCTGTCTGAGGGATTCATGTGTACCTAAGCCTTGGGTGAATTTCCTCCTCAGATTTTACAGCAGTGAGTAGAATGTGGCAAGAGATACATAAGTTTCTAATTAGTTTCAGGACCCAAACATAGACAGAACAAATCTCATTTACAAGCCTGCAAATCAAAATTGCTAAGTTTGAACAAGAATATCCAAACCTATCTCTCAAAACCCTGGTATTTTCATTTATGTTTATATCACTGATGGCATGCCAAAATGCAGGTTACTAACAGACAGCCTTGGGAAAAAAGCTGTATTAGTGGTGCTGAGCCCTGTGAATTTGGGGTGTAATTGATATAATCTGGCTAATGTTTTCCTTCCCATCATGGGCACAGTATTACTAGCCTGAGGAAGGTGAGTTGACAGCCTTACTCCTTGAACCCAGTAAGCAAACTGTACAATACCAAGTAATAATCGCTTCATTTTGAGTATTCAAAAGGCTTCTGTTGGGAATAGTTGAAATGGCATCCTGCTTGAAAGTCAACTCTATTTTGTTCTGCATGTTAATCGTGCAAGTGTTTATCGGGTGGCAGGCTCCCTAACCTCTCCTACGTATAAAAACTTCACTGAATGATTTTAAATACAAAGACATGACTGATCTGTACTCTGGCACTCTGGGGGAACAAGTGAATTTAGGTGGAGAGTAGTGTTTCTGAAATGTCGTGGTTGTTATCACGTGATATTTAATACTGACTTGGAAGTAGAAAACACTGAGTGGTGGATGAGTTTTGCATTCAAGCTATACCTTTACCTGCACTAGAACTGTTTTGCTGGAATATTAGAGTAACTATCCTGAGTAAAATATACAAATGTAGCTGTACCTCCGAAACTGTGTTTTGTGTTACTGTGACAAAGTCTTCCAATATGAACAAAATGGTGATTGCAGTAAAGCGTTTGGTGTCTTAGCTGATGGAGTTTCTGCTGGCATAGTTCTGTCAGCCTGGGACCACTCTAGTCCATACAATGAATTGACAGTTCTGGCCTAAATACTGGTATGTGTAGGAAAATCTTCAGAGGAGCTGATAAGCATGTGTAATTTTGTTACAATGCTGGAGTTATACAACTTAATTTTAAAAATTTTTGCTAAAATGGGCTACAAATGATGCTGTTCTACAAGGTACTAGGTAAGTTAAGTATCTTAAACTGCTTCTACTTTAAGGAGGCACGGAATTGCATTTAAATCAGTGCAGCACTGTTAAAAACAAACAAGCCACAAGGTCTTGTAACCTTATCGCTGTTGTCTTAGCTTACAAAAGTTGGTATGGCATTGCCTCAGCTGTTTATGCACATGCAATTGTTTACAGTTAACCAGCCTTCAGGATCCGGTCTGTTTTCTCACTGCGTAGCTACGTATTATCTTATGATGGTTTCAGCTAGAAAAAGTACTGTAGGGTGGTGAGACTCCCTCGTGTTCTTGACATCACTCTTCAGTTGTGTTGCAGTGAACGTGCGTTTACATTGGAAAACAAATATTGGTTTTCAGCCGGGTGATAGGTGAAACCTTTTTCTCTTCAAATTTGCATGTTTTATTGGACGTGATTGATCCTTTGTGTGGAAAGCGGTACTCACAGCCAGTCCACGGTTCCCAGCCTGACCTAGAGAGGTTCTTCTCTACCACCTTACCCAGCACTTTGGTCCTGTAGGGGTTTATTACCTGGGACGCAGTGGTCGCAGAGCAGCGAGGAGCTGACAGCGGTCTGGGGGTGGGGGCTAGCAAGCCCTTTTGGACCCCAGCAGGCCTGTGTGAAGGCAGCTCTACCTTCCTGGGGGGATATCTGCATCTTGCATCATTTGTTTACAAATAGCAGGGTGTTAATTAGCATCTGGCTGAAGCTTTTTGTTGAGAGGAGAGTGTCATTCTTGGCACAGGAGTAGGATTTAGATACTGCATTGATGCTGGAAAGAAGGACTTGGTAAGGCAGAGTGTGGAAAATGTAGGCAATCTGCATATGCTATGGATAGATGCGCAGTCTTGATTCAGCTGTGCGGATTGCAATGCATGGAGGCTAGTAAATGTGTACTTGTAATGCTATCTTCCTTTACCTTCTTTTGAGAGAGAAATCCAGGCATGAATCAGTGCATTTTGGCTCAGTGTTTTCATCTTACTGTTGGGTGACTCATCTTTTGAGAGGGTCACAGCTTCCAGCCCTGCTCCAATGGCCGATAGCCTTGTGTCCCTGAGCCAAAAGAACTACTGATACCTCTGGAAGGGACGTGTAGGGAGCTGTGAATGGGCAGCAGTGTCTCTTGTTTGTTTAGTTTGGGGGATGAGGAAAGCATTATTTTTTTAATTTTTTTTTAATTTTTTTTTTTAATCATGATGATCATCGGTATGTGACAGCCTGCCCCTCTCACGCTGCTCTGCAGGCTGTGATTATTTTTAGGTGCAGTACAAGACTGCAGAGCTGCGTGGATAAACTTTTGCGTGTGTTTTTAAACTGTAAGGAAATACACAGCCTGACTTCGCAGGAGCGTGACGCCTGGGGTTGTCACGTGGGCTCCCACAGCCATCCTACCTGAGAACAAAATAAGGGGGTGATACATTGCTTTAAAGTATTAGTCAGTCGTCTTAAACCAGCTGTAAAGAAGCAAAAATCCCAAGCAGCAAATTAAGGACTTGAGCGTCCTCCCTGTCGTTGTGCTGTTTGTTGGCGTTGGCTGTGAGTGGTCTGAGGCACCTGGGCAATGCTGCCGGCAGCCTGCCTGCTCGCCGTGGGGCCTGGCCAATGCCCCAGTCACTGAGTATCCGCGTCCCGATTTTATTCAAAAGCAAACGCAAAATACAAGGAGAAAAAGTAGGCAGGGAGGCCAGACGGTGCTTCCAGACTAAATACCTGCTTGCGAACAGCTCAGGAAGGTAAAAGATGATAATCCCTGAGCTGTGAAGATTACGGTTTCTTAGTTCCAGCTATATTTACACAGCTGCTCCACCATAATTAAGAGCTAAAGATGACAGAATAGTTAGAAAGGAGAAGGTTGAGTACAGTCGTTGGCTCTGGGGTGCGTGGAGGGAGAGAGGATTTGAAACTTGGACTTTCCTAGCTTTTCGAGATGCCTTGAGCCCTAAGGGAAATAGATATGCTTTTCGGCTGCTTAATTGGTTTAAAATCTTTGTTTTATGCACTGTAGTTTTCCTATTGCTGAGATGAAACAATACCTCATTTAAGCAGGCCACCTAATCACTGCATTAATCTCGGAGTTCACTGACAAAGGAGAGGTTAGCAGGGGTGTTGAGCCTTGTTAAACGCGCTGAGGACTCCTGGCTGGCACACAAGCTGCTGTATTTCAAGGTCTTTTCTAAAAATAGCAGAATGGTAGAATTTAGGTCAGGCGAGGTAAAGGTGTGAAGCCTGATACCTCAGACACCACGCACAGTCCAGAGGTACCACCAACCCTGTTATCGCTTATCTTCTGTTACCTTTTTATGAATGAGAAATAGGAATAATTTCCTTTGGAGCACAACATTTCCATCCCTTTCCCATTATCAATGTCATTTGCCATGAAAGCTTTAACAGGTTTTGATATTGGAACATCCTTGAGTTGGGTGTCATAAGGATGATTTTGTGAGTGAAGAGGGTCAGGAAAGAGTGTCCACCTTTGCTGCAGCCTCTTGCTTAGCTAAAAACAGTCTTTTTGTAAAGCTGGCTTAACATGGGCAAAGGCAACCTAGAAGAGGGACATTTTCTAAAAATATCCTCGTTTCTAACATTAGCTGAACTCCGCTGGTCTTATAATTATTGGATGCTGTTGTAGGCATGGGCTGATGATGATTTTTTGACACAATGATCTCTAAGATGCCTTCAGCTGTTTGCAGACGATGAGCGTAAGGTCTCCACATTAATACTGAATTTATATACCCATGACATGTTTTTAGCTGTCGATTTGAGGAGTTTCTGTGAGTCAGTTTAATTTCTCAAAGAAACAAGATTCTTTGTGAAACAGAGATTAATGTACCAATGCCTCTGCAAACAGAGTTTATTCCTATTTGGTTCCTGTTATAAGTGGTACAGTAAAATGGCAATCAATGGATTATTAGTAGCACTATTTCCCTTGAACTCCAGTTACTGAGTTCCTATTTGAATCAGAGATATTTATTCCATTTTTCTTTGTTATACTATATTTTGTAGAGGAGCTGAATTGTGCTAACGTTAGAAATACTAGCGTGCCTGATTTTAATAAGCTTAGAAAATTGACTTGTACACTTAAAGTCACTGTAATTCAGCTGTAATCAGTCATGTTATGCTGGAGACAAATGGGATTCACGGACTGAGCCCACACTGATGCTTTCTGACAGATCTCCTATTGCTACATCAATACACATCCCTCACTGTGTGCTGTGGTAGCACTGGTACCAGCAAACTATATTTCTGTATGGTTCAGCAACTGTATTTCTGCCGCTCTGTCACAGAACGTGCTTATATACGATGTTTGCTTATGTCCTGCCATTGCTGTAATCACGATAGGGGACTGCTTGAAAAAAATTCTGTACAAAGACTAAGCAGGACACTGCCACTTTAAAACAAATACATCAAACCATGCAATGTAGTTTTAAAGGACTGGAGTTATGTTGAAAGCTGGAAATTTAAGACTGAGGATTGGTACATCCAGCCCAGCCACTGAACGCTGGTCGCTTTATCCCTGAAGTCTCTTCATCTATATGTAAAGCAAGAATCTCATAGTTGGTCTTACATTTAAATTCATGCTTAAAAGTCCTGCGAGATATTAAGATATTGCAGAAATACAGAGTAACGGAATGTAATAGACTGTAACAGTAATTTGGATTTTTCGATTGATTTGTAACATATTTGTGTTGGATAGGCATCAGGAAATCATTCCATTTCAAAAGTAATGCGTTTGAGAGTTTAAAGATACAAGTTCAACATACTGTATTATCTCTGACTGCATGAGCTTCAGCTTCACAGAAAACAAAAATATTACCATAGTTGAGAATAATAATGTATTTCATATTAATCAGTGAATAAATATTCATAAACTGGATCATCTGTGCCTGATTTTTGTTTGCATTTGACCACAGCTATTAAGCAAAAGTAGTTAAAATTGTTTGGTTTTATGTTTGAATTAAACTGGGATGAATATATAGTCTTCCAAATCAGGCATATGAAAGTTTTCAAGTAAAGGTTATTTGCAAAGATCTTGAGTTAAAATAACACATTATCTTAAAATAAGCTTTTATTTGGAATAGTAACAAAAATGGCTGGAAATCCCTTTGAAAAGATAGCTTTATTTTATATAGTACAGTGAAAGAAGTATGTTAGAGTGATTTCAGACCTCGGGATTCAGAGGGTGTCCTGTTCTTGCTGCCTTTCTTGGCTGTAATGAATCAGTCTGCACAGGATGTGGCTGCTACCAGATGATAATGCAAAATGAAGGGCTGGGCCACGAAAAGCCCCAGGGTGGCTCAGCATGGTGCTGAGTTCTCACGAAGAGCTGATTGCTTTCCAAAAATAAGAACAGGAACTAGGGCAGATAATCCATGTAAAATGCACTTTCCACCCTTACACATTCGCAACAATTTATTATTTTCAGCATTATGGAGCTTTACGTATTGATTACATACATAACCCATCTAGGCACACACACCTACCTACACACGCTTCTGTTGTCCTCTTGCAAACCTTGTTTGCGAGAATTTCTCTGGGATCCTGTTTTGTGGGTGTTAACTTGAGAATATATAAATAGATTCACGTTTTCCCATCATTTAAACCCAAATGTGACTGCAAACATGACAGCGCTAGAAATCTGATTCTTTGAGATAATTTCCTCTGTTTTAAATCTTTTGTTTTATTAGGATAAAGTAACCTGGGCTGTTCACGCTGCATATGAACCACTGTTGTGGTGGCGTTACCACTGCTCAGAGTTCAGGCTCTGTCAGCACTTCTTTTATAAATATAAATCCTTATTTCAGAAGCTTAATAACCTAATAAGCCTTGAAATTTCACACTTGTCTGAAACTTGGCAGAGAGTATTAACTTTGCCTTTTACCACATTAAATAAAAATATGTTTGAGAGGAACATAAATGAAAAATAAGCTTATTGTGTTTAGCTGCCTTTTCTATCTCAGAGCTAATTTTGTTTACTGAAATGGTGTGTTCCAAATGGAAACCTTTGAAAATTTTGTCTTAAGTTAAAAGTTGCAATCATTAGCATTTGCAAATCGGATCTACACACATCACACAAACTTGCAGACCTCACTCATGATGAGTGAAGTTCTCGCATCAGTGTCAGTAGGGCTATTCCTATGCAGTTACAGTTGTAGGACAGGACATACACAGAAGACAGAAACATGGACATGTCTTTCCTTAGTTTTTTTAATATATAATTTCAAGTCCTCTCATTCACTAAGTACATTTTTTTAACAGCAGAGATGTGTAAAAGTAAATCAAATGCAGAGTTTTCTCTGTCTTGTGGAAAAGCCAGTGCTTGTAAAATTTCCAGGCTGTTTTCTAAACCATCATGAGAATACAAACTGGAGAAGGCTCTAGTCTCAGTAGAAATGCTGAATCTTCTGGTGTTTGCTCACCCCATTGAGATAACCCTGAGATTATCCTGAGGGTTATTAAGGGCATAGCTTGCCTGGACATAGTATCTTCTTGCAGAGAATAGCATTTTTTCTTAAAGGTAGAACTAACACAGGGATCCTGTATTAATCATGGCTTTAGTCTGACCTAAATCACTTCTGGCTTTTTCCTTATGGATTCACTTAAGCCTCTGCACAGGGGGTGTAGAATCCGGCTGTTTGAATCTGCAGTATTTTATCCTCCCTTTGCATTCATTTTAGCTGCACGTACATGCCTGCACAAAGCTGCTCTTGCACACCCTTACCAGGGAGCGTTGATCTGCTCAGAAGACTAGCCATGTTTTCTGCTCTTACTTTGCCCAGCCAGTTTTAAAGAGAACACAAACCTTATGTAGTTAAAACAAACAAACAAACAAACCCCAAAAAACCCCACTTTTTTTCCTCCTTCTTTCCTATCAAATAGCTACTTCCTCTTTCAGTGGAGTGGCCATAATTATCTATTTTGTGTTGGAAGTTCTTACTCACTTTAAGTGCTTTGGGTCAACTTTAAAGTGCCCTTCTACTCAATCTGATTTCCTTTTCTTATTTACCTCCCTAAGGAAAGTTTACCACATCTATAATGCCATCCCAGGACCAGTGCTGTGGGTTGTCAGTATAACGAGCACACAACAGTCAGGATTCATTTTACCTAATATTAGGCTTCTAAAAATTAGGCATTCTTGTCCAATTTAGGCATCTCTAGATCTTTTTACAGTTCATGGAAAGAAATGTGTTTGTTTAGGCTATGATTCACCTTAGTTCAGGAGTGGTATCTAAGGCAGGTCAGATAAATCACCCTGTGGTGCGGCTTGTTTCTCCCTCTGCTCTACAGCAAGCATAAGCTGATTAACTCAAATATAGACACCTGCCTTTTACACCAACTGTCTATATTTATATCCTGAATGATAGCCCCAAATCTGTGCCAGGTACTCTGCTGGAAAATGCAGGTGTCTGCCATTTGAAATCTGTGTCAATCTGCAGCAGCTGAGAGCCTCTTGCAGTGCTTTTCCTTAGCAAAGCCACCCCAGTGCTTCTGGGTGCTGGTCAGTGACCACGCTGTTCATAGAAGGAAAATATAAAGACGGGTATATTAAATAATATACATTAAGAAAAAGTGAAGGGAAAGCTTTTATTTATCATGAACACTATATTTCACAGTTATTTTTGCTAGAGAAATCCCTAAACCAAATTACTTCCTCTTACAGTGTTTTATGGCTCCGTCAAACTACTTGCGTATGCAAAGGTAGCTTTTTCATCGAATTCAGTGGAAGTGAGAGAAGGCTGGAGAACTGTGCAACAAACCTGCCATCTGTAAAAGCTTTTAGATGGTAAACTTTATGTTTCTTTTTTAAAAATGGAAGTAAATCCCCACCTACTCGTTGGTACTGTAATTGAGTCTGGCAACACCTGTGCCTGCTTCTGCACGGGTTGGGAGTTGCAATTGCTCTGCTGTGATTACAGAGAGGCCACCAGCAATCAGGCTGGAATTGTTAGAGGATGAGAGGGATTTGTTAAAAGAGAGTTCGCTAGCTGGTATTTAGGAGTGGTCCGAGTGGAGAAATGAGATGTGAGTAAGGAGCTTATGTCTCTGGGTCTCCTTCTGCCTGCCAAGGTATGAGTAACCGATAGCCTTTCTGGTGAGAAAATCCTAACTTAGGAGCGGGTATGAAAAGGGGTCATCTTTGTCCTTGTGTTGTCAAAATTATAATAATTTAATACTTAAGTATCTGTTATGGTCAAGCTTCTTATTGGTTAAATGGCTCAAAAGCCACTATGGTTAATGCTCTGAAATTACATAAAACTTATTTCTTCAGGAAGTCAAATTGAAATGCTGGGAGGTGTAGTAGTGGGAGGAAGGAAGAGACTTAGAATGTATAGATGGTAAGGTATGGTGCTGTGAGCTCTGGTGTTCAATGAATGACTAAACTGAGTATCTGCTGCACTTCTGTAGTCTTGGGGAAAAGTGTGAGACTGTTTTGTTGAGGTGTTGTTTGATCTTAAAAGAAAGTTGGTGTGTACACTTAGTGAGAGATCTGCATCCCCTTATCACTGTATCATCATGTGAAAGCGCACTAAGGGTGTACCTCCTGAAGGCTTGTTATCTCTGATGTGAGACCAGGTGTTATGACGTCCTATTGGTTATCTCTAGTGAGAAAATAACTGTATGTAGACTCCAAAGCAGATAGTATCTGTTTCTGTAAACATCCGTTGCACTCTGTGTATTGTGTGGATTAAATGAGGGCTGTGAGGGTATGTAAGCTGGAACTGAGACTGCTGCTGAAAAGCTGCACTGTCCCTGTTCGCTTGCTTTTTCTCTTCTACCACAGCGGTGCGGAGAAAGCATTTACCTATTGCTTCTCAGGCCTGTGGCAGTGAATTAATAATGCCTAACATAGTGCAACCACTTACTAGTGCTGAATTTGCTGGGATTCAGAGAATTTTCAGTCCTCAAGGAGAGTGGTGTGGGGGTATGATCCTGCAGCGGACTAGAGGACCACCAGGGCTATGTTTGGATGTTTTGGGTAGGGTGTTTAGGAGTTTCCGTGTTTCTGGGGTGGTAAGCTGGCAAGTATTCATCGCCTTTTTAATATGTATAGTAATGTTGTTTGTTGGGCCATTGATTTGTTTTTTTTTGAGCCTGCTGTGATTATTATTACACATTTGAAATGTAGAGATGTATGAACAAAGACTTAAACAAAAAAACCCGAAAATGCAGTCTGCAAGAAAATACAACAATGCTTAGAAGCTATTATAAAAATAAAAGCTATTGAACGTGGTTGTAAACACTAGTTGGTAGGTGACAAGTTAAACTTAATTATAGAAACTTTTCTTATATCTGTTTATTTGGCCCTAATAACTGCCTTCTAATAAATGAGCTTTAGTAAACGAGTGACCTCAGACTTTGTTTGGTGCTATTTCATGGGGTGTTGTGTGTGGCTTTTGGTTTTTGCACCAAAAAATAATAAGAAAAAAGAAACTCAGTGAACTACACTGGTACCCCTTCTATCAAGCTGTTCCGTTCAGCAGTAAAGCAGCGGACACGGGAGAGCTGCTGTTACGCATCACGCTGAGTTAATGTAGGTGCGAGGTTCCTCTTGCTGCAAAGCCAGGATTTCCGTGCTAGCTGCTGAGAGCCCTCCTTTCAACAAGCCCTGGCAGCTGTAGGCTTTGCTTGGGCTCTGGTAGTCCACCTTAACCAGCTCAGTGGTGGTGGGAACCCCCAAAGCAGTTTGTTTCCTAGGCACTAAAAAGCTCTTCCAGTGCCAACAGCAGTTCAATCCGAGTGGGGATCCACTGCGTGTATTTCTCCACGCACACACACCGCAGGCTCCTGTCGCTGCAGCGATGGTGTTGGACTCTAGCGTGTTTACTCCTGTGTCCTGTCATTCTGAAAAGCTCGCTTTAAATCCTAATGTGGATCAAATAATCCTGTATCCAAGCAGACTGCTGAATTTTCTCCCTCTTGCCTTTAAAAGAGCTCAGAGAGAACACTGAGGGTATTGCAATAACCTTGCTGCTCTTCCATAAGGAATGTAAAAACAGGATAGGAACTCTTGAGAAATATTTTGATAGAGAGACTAATGACTAATTTGTTGTTGCTGTGTTTGAAGAGCCCTTTGCTGCATTTCCTCGGTCAGTTGTCAGTGGTGTCTGGAGCTAGAAACTGTCAGCGTTGGGTCTCTGGGCCTGCAGAGCAATGCTGTCCACGTCACCCTCCTCTGCGTGACCAGCCAGAGGCTTCATCTGACCTCTGCGGGCTCTGAAATGTGCTGCACTGCTCTTAAATCTCTGCTGGGGAAAGCGATTAAAGTCACTTTGACATAGGCTATTGCATAACGATAAGGGTGACCAGTGTAACGTTTCTGTCTCTCCCAAGGACTGGTGCTGGGGTGGGGATTGCTGCCAGCAGTAGGTGCTGATGCTTGACTTCCTGTGCACTGTGGTGCTCTCTTCCAGTTTGGGCTGGTTTGGTGAAGCTGGCATGAAAAAAGTGGTGAATGTCTCTTATATCTCCTATTTGGATACTCTCACTGGGTGACTTTCAGGCTGCTAGGTGTTTGGAGAGGCTCTTGGTTACAAACGGGCATGCTTTCCAGGGAAAAGGAGGCAAAGCTGGGGGAGCAGGGACCCCAGGAAGCCCCTGCCTCTGGGTGACTGGACCAGAGGAGCAGCCCTGTCCCAGGATGTGTGCCAGTGTCAGCAGTCTCCTGCCTTCCTCCTCTCCTCAGCAAGGCTTCAGGTCTCCAGGCAGTCCTGTGCCAACATCCCCAGAGTGCAGCCTCGGTATGCAGTCATGTGCAGTGGCAGCTTCAGGAGGCGGCCCCGTGGGTCAAAGTCCTCTGTTCCTGTAGAGCTGTCATGCCTCGGGAGGGTGGGAGAGTCCAGCCTGTGTACTCTGCCCTCAGGAGTCTTGTCTGGAGAGCCTGACCAGTGTGAGGGGCTGCAACAAGCTGGGGATTGGGGTGGATATTGTGTGTAATGCTTCTGCCCAGCCTCGGTAGGCACAGCTGGAGATAAGCTCCATGCAGGTCTTGCTCTGGAGGTATTTACGAACTAGAATAAATTGTTCTTGTTTTGGGAAGTGTTCAGATGGAGATATCAGGCAGGGCCCAGCCTTTTTTCCTTCTGATAATCAATAGTCAGTAGACCACTCCCTTTGGTGGGAATGCAGAGATAGGCTGAGGCTTGGCCCTGCCCTGAATGGTGGGTCCTATTGCAGCTCTGGCTGCGTAACATTTCCACAGCGCAGCCCCATGGGGGGCCCTGGACATGATAGCTGGTGTGATGTTGCCTCAGGATCCTCTGGAAGAAAGGGGCAGATGGGTCTGCTGTTCTCCACTGCCTGTCCAAGACATAGTGAGATGGGTCTGGTCCAGGCACAACGTGCCTGACGCCTTCTCCCATTGCTTGTAGTGTGTACCTGGTCTTGTTATGGCAAGCTCCTTTTGTGTCTCCTCTTAGAAACTTTTCTCTGGCTTCCAGGTATTAACAATTTCTAAATTTCTTCACTGTGATTAAATGAAAGGGATATAATCTGGTGGAGCGCTGCTTCTGCCAGGGTAATGTTGTCTGGATAAAGGCTTTCCTGTAGTCAAAGTCTGCAGTCTTAAGAATGTTATTTCCAGTATTAGCATTTTCTTATCAGTCTCTTTAATGAGCCTCAAAAATATCTTGGAGGTTTTATTCAACTTTTTGTATTATGGTCTATCTATTTACCAAGCTCTCTTCCAATATTAAGACTGGATTTTTTTTAAAATGTGGAATTTCTGACTCTAGTATATCTCTGACTCTTACGCTCATAGGATGAGGCAGAAGAATTAAAAAAACCAAGCTGCTAGATTCTTTGGCTGTATCTTTATGGTATGAAGTATTCAGTAAAAATGTTGCCTTGCATCTTGTAGTTGTGCTGGCACAGTTGCCCGTGCAGCTGTATTATGGCCCTTACAGTGAGCTGTTCTGGCTTCTGTAAAACTTCAGAGTTGTTATCTTCCAGTTTATCCGTTCAGACTGCAGCTGGCTGGGCTTGCATGCCAGTGCAATTGGAGGGGACTGTGCAGAGATTCAAAAGATGGGGTTGAATGGTGGCAATACCTTCAACTAGTGCTGTAGCTGCTGAAGAATTCTGGATTGTGAAATCAGAGCCTTGATATTTGGTAAGTAATAACAATATGCACAAAACATAATTCAATAAAATGATACTTTTTGGTTTGTTTTGAAAAGCTGAAAAAATTATTACAGGCTCCAAAGGATTCCTAGATAATGTCATTGGTCTCACTGGCTGCCATCACCAAAACAAAGAGCTGAAATAGTTTTAAGCGAAAGTAATAGGTGAAGCTCAGTTTTTTTAATGGTGTTTGTCTTAATCTACAAAGGTTTCTTATAATTGCTGTTTAGATATTTTCTAACACATACATCTGTTAGATCACTGTACAGTGATGTAATGGCACTCTTTCAGTCTCAAAGCGAGTATTATAAGTTTCAGAAAACTTTTTAAGTATGCAATTGCTATACTTGTTTATGGTGATTCACTCCGATTCATTGATCAAAATACAAGCTTGTTTCTGCAGAACAAGGGAATTCTGTAGGCTATACTGTTATAAGCCTGCCTTCAGCTTCAAAACAACTACCTAGAAAGCAAAAAGAGTAAAATTGAGGGGTAAAAATCCTTATTACATTTGATAATTTCTGGGGTACTGGGAAATATGTGAGGTCAATTCAAGAAGTGATAACTGTCAAAGAGTTGAAAAATGTTTTTTGTTTTGTGGGAGTCTTTTTGTTTGGGTTTTGCTTGGGGTTTTGGTTTGTTTTGTTCCCCCCTAACTTGCAAGGACAGAAGGATGAGAACTTGATCCTCCTCTGAAGGTTGGCAAATAAAGCCTGGAGACCTCATGGTGGCTGAGGACAAGGAACCATCTGTTCTGACGGTCATACTACAGTACCCCATCCTGCTTACCTACTTCTTGAAGTGGTGTGTAAGAAAGGCAGGCTTTGAGCTTAATGGTACCTATGTTTTTTTCCTTTCCCTCCTCTTGTCCTTCCCAGTGGTATTGTAGGGGAAAAAAATGATACCTTAGAAGTGTCATGCTTGCTTAAGTAATTCCTAGGTACCTTATCTTTTTAACCTTGTTTCCTCAATTAGCGTGGGGTTGTTCAACATATGCAATACCTGACTTGAATATTAAGCAATATCTTAAATTCTGATGTGAAATTCTTTAGCTTCAATTTTCATACTCAGCTTAAGTGATATTGTCTGCTGACAGCTTTGCAAATCGTCTTGGTCAACTCTGTTCTTGGCTAGAGAGTTATAGATGTGTATGAACGCTTGTGATGATAATGAAGCAAATGTCACTTCTCCTTCCAGTTTTGTTACACTTTTTAATCAAACACTTGAAGTTAGACATTATTTGGTTGGCTCAGACTGTGTTTATTTTCCTTTCAGAAGGAGGTGAGCTGTAGCTTCTTTTGAGATGCATATAAATAACTCTTAAAGAGACGCAGTAATGGCTGAGTTGGCTACTGTCAGTCTGTCAGATTCTTAGATTAGTAATTAGATTACCCAATAACACTGGGGAGGAGGATGCAATTGATCTCCCCTGGCACAAGAGCCTTGCCGTTCCCTCCCTTCCCCTGCCAGCTGGGCAGCCCACAAGGCAAGGAGCAGCAGGAGCAGCTGCTCCTGGGGCTGGGAAATACCTGGGTACTAGAAGGTGACCGCACTTGGGCTTATGGACAGGCCAAATAGCTGCCTGTAAGGTGCTACTTAGTCAAGGTGCCTAGAACAGTTTGGGTGTCCTCCCTTGGGTGTGAGGAGATGCTCTGGCCGAGAGCAGCTGTCTGTCTTGCTGGTCACTTCTGACCCATGGGAACTGATGACTTGCTGCTGAGGCATCTCCAACTCTGGTGACTATGTAAACTGGAACTTACGAAGATGAGCTCCCTCTTTCATGGTTAAACCATTGTCTAGTTGCCTATGTGTGGATTTGTGAGGGTTTAAAGGGGTGTGTGTACTTAAGGAAGTTTCAGCCTCTTTACTCCCTTCTAAATTAACACCTCGTTGCGACAGCACTAGGAGCTTGGGCTGTCCCCGACGGATGCCGCAGGTTCCCCAGCCTCCCTGGCAGTGTTGCCAGCCAGGGGAACTGCCTGCAGCACACAGCATCCCTCTTCTTCCTGCCCAGCCAGACCCCGACTTGGGGCTCACCCCCTTGCTTGCTGCAGTGCTACTTGCATCAGGTCAGAAACCTGGGCTTATATGTGGAAAACAGTAATAATGTATTCATTGTTTAATAAATGGAAACAATCACAACTCATATTTGGTCCATCACAGCCTTTTGTCCACTCTTGCTTTTGCATATTTATTTAGACAAAAATATAGATTATGATGTTCTGCTGCACTATCTGAAGTGAAAACAGTCTTGGAGGGATGTGATTTGCCTTTAAATCTGGCCCACTGTTGTGATCTCTGTGTCTCTTTGGGTAATGAAATGACAAAAGATCTTGAGATGACTGAAAACAAGCCTGCTGAGACTTAAAATACAATAATAAAAACTGGTATGATTCTCTTTATCCTAATTGCCTCTCTTGTGATGTTCAGGCAAATATCTTACAGTTCAGTAGAGCTATGTTCCGCTTAGTCTGCTATTGTATTAGGTAATTGTTTTTTCTGTCACACTTTATAAATCAGGAATTTATCTGCAATAGAATTGATTAATAGATGCCATGATCTTGTTACACACGTGAGTAGCATGTCTTAAGCACATCAGTAGAAGGCTTCACCATCTTAATGTACATCACTATAGTGTAACACCGTCTGTTAATTGTTTGGTAACTCCTTAGTATAAAGAGATTAAGATCTTCATATATACTTTATGAAGAAGGATCATTTCTTCAAAGCACTCAACTTTTTAAAGCAGAAATTGATGAATGGTAAAACATATATACATAAACAGAATTTCTAGGAACATTCTAGTTGCCAACAATTATATTTAGGCTTATTATGACTAGGTACTCTCTGGGTGCCTACTCAGACCATGCTTGGACATTAAAAAGACGCAGTACCCCCTTTTAGGGTTTACAGACTACTCTGCTAGACTTGGAATTAGTGGGAGGGCATTGAGGGAAAAACAGGGATAGCTGGAGGAAAGAACAAAGGCTATGCTTGGGTGGTTGTGTGTCACTTCGTTAAGTAAACAGGGTGGTTCTGCTAAGCCCTCTGACTTTGGAGTTGTAAGGATACATGCCTCTTGTACTATGCCAAACCATCCCACTGACAGAGAAGTTAACCTGTTCTCCATCTACCTGTTATCTTGCCAAAAAATGACGTGTAGGTTGTGATGTGGGGATAAGATCAAATGTGAAGGATCAGTACTGCCTTTGGGAATATTTCCCTTATTCCTTCTCGTGGGAGACTTGTCTGTTTGCTGTCCCCAGCTGTTAGTCTTACTGTTGCACTGTTAGTATTTTATATGCACATTTTTTTGTAATTTCTATAGCAATCATCCTTGGGGGTGCAGGGGGCAGGAAGTATTAAAAAGGCAGATCCAACAAGGATGTAGTTGTATCTCTCTATCATTTCTCACCTTACGTGCTGGTCATCATGCTTCCATCTTTGCAACTTTACCTGGCAAAGCATTGATGCATGATGACGCCTTGGCAATGTTGTTAGGTGTGCTGGTGTTGTACACTTGATCACGACAGAATAAATGCTTGTGCTGGTATAATTGTGCTGGTGAGATAAGTGAAGCTAAAGCATTATACCACAACAAATGCTTTTGCTCATAACGTGAAGCTCTGCAGATAAGGAAGGACCATCCAGTTTTACAAGTCTATCTTGGTATGTCTGTGATCTTAGTGGGTCTTTCTCATCCCACTTAATCTGATCATATAAACTAATGGTGATAAACAGTTAGAAAAGATTAATTTCAAAGGGAAGACTGTCACTTCTGCTTGTAAAAAAAATTATCTGGAAGTCTCTGTTCTTCTCCACTTTGTGAAGGCATATAGGACCAATGCCAGTGCATCTGTTAGCACAGCTACAGCAACTTGCATGTATGGAGAAGTCTTTGTCACTGCCTAAGAAGTTAGCTCTTTCCAACATCCTTAACCTGTCATCTGCTGCGGTGACTGCAAAGATTTGCTCCCTTGAGCTGCTACTGCCTTGGTGTTACTGCTCCACTGTGACTGCTTGCCTCCCTGGCTGTGCACAGTGGCCTTGGGTCTTGCCTCTGAGCCTATTATCACCCTCTGGAATGCTCTTGGGTGGCTCTGGCACACCTGAGAGAAAAGGGTGGCCACCTCTCCCCATGCCATATACTTTATGGCATGTGCCAGGGCATGGTGGAGGCAAAGTCCTTTCAGCAGCATCACAGGCTGTCTCAGGCAGCTATAATAGCCCAGGTCTTCTCTAAAAAGGCCCAGCACTGCAACTTTCAAAGACAAGTGGGGCCAGTAATCAGCCTGAATGAAACTAGGCAATGCAGCTGGATTTTAGGAAAACTGCAGGCTTTGCGCTCTTCCTTGGTCGATGTGCTTAAAATAGCTAGTTTTGGTTACTGTTTTCTTCAGATGGACAGGTAGGAGTATATCATCTCTTTGCTGCTGAACTTAAATTGACTTCTGAGGCAATCTCTTTTCTGTAGACTTCATAGTGCCATAGGCTCTGGACTCTTTGTAACAGGAGCCTTGGACTGCTACTTGCTCTGCCTGATGCAAACGACAGTGGTGTCCAGCACTGTATGCGTGGGCAGTTTTAGGGTGAGGAAATGATTTTGCAGCAGCTTAGCTGGCTAAACCTGACAGCTGGATTATATGAATCAGCAGCCTTTGGTTAATGAAAACCAAAGTGAATTACTGAAATATCAGTCACACTAACTGATGCCACCTCAGGTGATGTGACCGCTTCTTTTTGGATGTGATCTGAGAACTTTGCCTCAGCACGTGCCTGACAGTTGGCCTCTTATTTTACTTAGCTGTGATGAGGTACAAGTATGTATACTGTTACTACAGTAACACTGTAATTGAATGTTTTAGTAAGAATATATTTATCTTAAACTATATTTATCTTTGAACAGTCTTAATTTAGGTAAGAACCTTTAGAAGTGAAAGTTTAAATTTACTGTACTGGAATAGGCTTTCTTGCAACAAACTTAAAAATATATCATGAACAAATTGTATATGTGTAGAGGGGTTGTTTGAAGAATGATTTTTAAAAATGAGCTAGGTGTCTGAAATATTTACGTGCAGCAAGCAATGAAATCTATTAAACCGATTGTCATCTTGCTCTGGTTGGGAAACCAAAATGAACTAAACTGAAGAAGCCAAAACTGAAGTTCTGGGTCTGATTCAATGTATGCAGCCAAAAGGAAAACATATCTGTTATTTATTTGCATATGCTTGGATCAAGCCTTGAATTTGAAATGGGGAGGGGGGGGAGTGGGTAGAAAAGGATGGGAGACTTTCCACTGGCTTCAGTGGGTGTTGACTCAGATTCTTGTTCTGTTCCTTCTTAGCAGAAAGACTCTCATGTAAGCTAAGGAGGACCAGATCCTATCTCCTTCCTTTCCATCAGTACAAAGTATCTGGGGCCTGCTACAGCATGAGCAGCAATAAGCAATCCCACTGAAGCCTGTGGGCTATCTCCTTGTTAAGTAAATGCTGCCTATCACAGATGGAGCTTTAGGCTATTAACCAAACTTGTCAGCGCTGGGAATACTAATGAGCAACCATGGTTGACATTGACAGAGATAGTTAAAGAGAAAGATTCTCAGGTTAGCAAAGGCTGAGACTAGCTTTCCTTGGAAGGAATTTTTGATTCTGAAATATCTTGTCCTTCGTTTGCCACTGACTGAATGACTTAATTTTTCCAAGCTAGCCTGTTCAGCGTTTTTGTAGAGTGGGGGAATATTCTTTTATTGCAAATTCATGTTTTAATGCTGATGACTTTTGTTCTTAGAATTGGGACAGCAGTTGGATTACTCTTGCTATACAATAAATTAGAGTGACTGAAGAAAGTAGTTAGAACTTGTAATGTTGTCTCCCTGTTAGTAGATCTAATTGGTCTAGTTTGTATGAACATTGTGCTTAAGACCTACTTATGGACCTGGATGTCACTGTGCAAAGGGCTATGCAAACACAGACCAAAAGGTCAATACTCAGCCTTGTAATTTAAATGAGATAAACAGGAAGGAGAGGAATACAGGATGATGGAAAGTAGGAGGAACCTAAGACAGTAGTGACCAGATGCTGGTGTGCTGTGTGGCCTCATGCAAGACCAGCATCCTTCAGAACTGGGATGCAACTGTAGCCTACTAGTAATGAAACAACAGGGTCAACTCTGGCTTCTGAGGCTTCCTAATGCCATCATCTAAATTAGACCCATTCCAAATGAAATACTGTGCTTTTAATGTTATAGTGGGTTTTGGGGGGTTTTTTGAACTGTAAACTTAAAATGCCTTGGAAAACCATGCTGAAGCCTCTCTATTCATAGTTATTGTCCTTTAGAGACTGGAATGGGTAAGACAGTTCTAGGGGACATACTGGAAGGAAGTAGGGGATTATTATCCCTTCTGTTAGCTGAATGTTGCTGATTTTGGAAAGAGGTGTTAGTAGTCTGTGAGAATTTGTGCAGATGCAATGGCTCCACTCTCTCTGCTGGGAAATGATGTATCACCAGTTTAAAGCAATAACTGAGGTGTACAGCCAACTGCCTTATGCCACAGCAGTTTGTAATAATGTCACTGTGTGAAGATTGCTATAGGTGAAGGGAGGCTATAGTCTCTTTCTGTCCTAAGCAGGAAGGAACTTTCTGAAAGCAGAAAGTCTCTTCACTGTTCCTAAAAACTTTAAGTTAAGGATTTGATTGACTGTATGGCTTGCACCTATGTGGTTCTGAGACCATCTTGAGGTGATCTTATTGAAATGATAGGGTAGGAGGGCTCTTACCTCTCCCACTACTATTGTTTGTTTAGGTTTGTAGGTACTTCCTGCAAAGCTAGCTCAACAGAGCAACTAGAGCCTGACCATGCAGACATCTGTAATGCAGGAAAGTTAAAAGTTCAAGCTGTTATGCAGTTTGCATAGTTTACTCTTTTAAACTTGGCAGTTTATAATCTCTTCTGCCTGTTTGTGGATTCTGCTCAGAATCTCCAGGAGATTGGAATTTTCCATCTTAAAAATAAATGGAAAGCAGGGGGAACTAAGTGCGTCTGAAAAGCCTACTTCAAGTTATTTCTTCGCTCTTTAGGTGAAATAAACTTCATGTGAGGTTGTACCTGAGTATCTTCTTGCTCCCTGGACAAGAACAGCCTGGGTCTTGATACTCAAGATCATTGAATCAAACTCTTGCAGGATGCCTGGTCCCACTCCCTGTTCTTCAGAGCCTGTCCTGCTATGTTGGGCACAGCTGCTCAGAGCCTTGTCCAGTCAAGTTGTGAGTATCTCAAAGGATTGAGATTCTACAACTTCCATGGGCAGTCTGGTCTAGTATCTGGTCATCCTTATTTTGATTCTCCTCTTCCAAGGACTTTTGATGACTGACCCTTTCAGCCCAATGATCCAGGCTGGTCTATACCTCCCTTATTTGCCACCCATCCAGCTCATACCTTTATGACTTGGCTTATCTGAATACTGAGGGAGACTGTTGAAGACTTTGTTAGAGTTAAGTAAACTATATCAACTGCTCTTCCTTTGTTCAAAGTCACCTTTCTCCTCACAGAAGGAGATCAGGTTAGTCAAGCAGTACTTCCTTTTGGTAACTCCCTGTTGCCAGTTGCCTGTGACTTTCTCATCCTTACTGTGCTTAGAAACTGCTTTGAAGACTTGCTCCGCAGTCTTTCCAGGGACTGTGATTAAGTCTGTGGCTTCCAAGGATCATCCTTCTTGCAGAGGAATGTGACATTTTTGCCTTTCTGTAGTTATTGGGGGCCCTCCTGAAATTGCCACGACCTTTTAGAGGTGTCTATGAGCAGTGTCTCAGTGGTGCTGGCCAGCAGCCTCCTTGGCCACACTTGTCATGTGAGCCTATAGGACCAGACTCTGCCATTAGGCAGAGGAACCAAAAAGGCCTGAGAGCAAACCTTACCAGAAAAGCCTTTTCAGCTTCTGTTACCACCAAGTCCCCCAGCCCATTCAGCCACAGAACCATGTTTTCTTTAAAATTGTTGTTGCTGACTCTGTACCAGGAGAAGCTCTTGTTGTTGCCTCTTGCATTTTTTTTTAACCAATTTTTACTAGGGAGCTTCAGCCTCCCTAGGACCATCCCTATATACCCAGGTAATGTTCCAGTTTCCCTTTATACTTCTACTTTTAACAACAACAAAAAAAACCCTACTAGCATACATGAATACCCATGGTTGAGGTAAGTTGCACAGCTTGAGACTGAAGTCTAGCGCAGGCTGATAAAGCACTTGCAGATATGAAGAGGGACTGCTAAAGGTGATCTTAGTTTTGATGAGAACTTATGAATATTCACTCCCTTCTCAATTTTGGTAGCTCCTTCCTATTGCAGGCTGTTGTGTATTGAATCATTGGGAACATATTCTATTCCTGCTCTTCAGGTGTTGCCAACTCTCACAAGCAGTCCCATTCTGATCAAAGGAATTGCCTGGCTATATGACTTAAATTCTTTTGCCCTTATTCATATTAGCCTGAAGGGGGTGGGGGTGGGGGGAGAAAAAGCATGTAAATTTTAGATGCTCCAAGTCAAAAGCCACAGCATAGGCAGGCTCATACCGCTGTGGTACAGGCCAGCGTCAGGGTAGGTGTTATAGCCAAGCTCCTGATGACTAGTTACAAGTCCAGTCCCTTACTGCACTGCTGAAGCTTCCCCCAGCCCTCATGAGGAGGGGTTTAACCTCTGCACTCCTTAACCCACTAACTTAATTTTCATCTTTGTACAGCTTGCTGAAATACTTCTGGATATAGAATGTCCTGCGAATAGAAGATGACAGAAATGTAAAATTTCTCTGAGCTAGAATGAACATCAAACTAAGCTGGATATTACTTGACAGATAGCTCTGTTGGAGTTGAATGGATGAATGCGAGTTTGGAACCGTAATGTGGGTCTTAATGTCTGGCCATCTTTCACTGGCACTGATTTTTTTTTTTTTTGCTTTATTTAGCTTGGGAAAACAGACTACTCTGTGACGTCCATTTTATAAATCTCTTACTAAAACTGATTTTTTTTTTCAGCTACTGCTGCCTTCAAGGCTTCTAGAAATCCACAGGATGAAGCCAGAAAGAACATAATCTGTTGAACTGTGATGCTGAGGCAGATTTGCAAACATCAAAAGTGAAGAAAATATTCTGCTTATAAACCATAAATCACTACGATCTCTGAAATAACCTACTATGATAAAATGGCAATGAATTTTTCATGAAGTACAGCAATAGCACCAGATGGCTACTGGGCCTGTGGGAAAATCTTCCCACTTCACATTAATTCTGAAAAACAGTGAACTATAAATGGCATGCAGTAATGAACAGGTCACCCACAATGCAGTGACCACTGTCAGTTTGGTATTAAAATAAATGTACGGAATCAGACTTGTTCTAAACTGGCATATCTTCCTGGACTTCCACCTGAGATCTGGCTCCATGAGTTCTTGTCTATGCAGGTCTCTTTGCAGTGTGTAGGTGGGTGGTGTTTGGCTTAAATTGCTTTATGCTCAGACAGTTGTCTTCTGTCCTGTTTTTATCTTGTCACATCCTGCTATAGTTAACCTGCCTTCAAAGTGATATTACTCCAATGTGGAATGGATAATGACACTGTAAAAGTTCACATGAACTTTACCCATGTCGTATGAGCTACAGCAGTAGTCTGCAGTGCATGGCTTTGCTTGGTCTTAGGAAGTTGGGTTGGTTTAGCTTTGTAGTCTTGACTGTTGAAATGATGCTTTCATTAAATGTTGACATGTGCCCAGCTGGATTTGTGTGATACTTAAATTTATGGCAAGTTCTAGCCAAGAGTGTATTATGTCTAGCGAGTGTCCTCTGTGCTGCTTTTAGTCATGGTTGGTGACCTGGTTTGTAATCCCTAGTAAGGGAAACCCTACAGCTTGCTTTTTTTTGTTTTGCTCCCCCTCCAAAACCTAGATCACATTTAGGCCCTAGATGCCATCAACCTTTTTTGGTTTTTGCTTAGTCTTTTTTTCTAACTTTTTATTTTCATAGTGGCATGTAAGCTAATTTAACAAAGCCAAAATATGGTTTTATCTGTCATTGTACTTCTGATCAGTGTACTTCTGAAAAGTGGGAAATGGATTTGAATAAGGGGCTGGTGGGTGGGTGGGGGTTATGTACAAACACTGACTCTGCCTTAAACCATTTCAGATTAAGTTTAGTGCAGACTAATCCATCTGAGCCCATATGAGGTTAAAGGGATTTTTTTTAGTCATGTGATTTTATTTTACTTATTCTTAAGTACCCTTTACAACTTATAACCTCAGTGGAAAAGCTTGATGGATTCCAAAGCCTTTCTGTAGGGAATTTAACTACCTGCATGTACTTTGTCCTCATGAATCTGCGAACAGGAATTCTGTGCAAACGTATGGGTGTATCCACTCCTCGGAGTGAAGTTCAGAGTCCTTATTTGGCTACGTGGCTGGTGTGTCCACATGGCACAGTACAAGCCACACTCGTTTCAGTGATGAACAGCATAGCTGCGTTAGCCTGATGCTGCTCCCCAACTAACGTGCCTTGTCTCCCTGCAAAGCTAACCAGGCTGGCAGCAGTGAAGTTGGCCCGCATAGCTCTGTAACTAGAGATGCTCTAGCTAATCAGAACATACATTCCTGAACAATACTTCCAGAACTATACATATCCATGAGTAGACACATACTAAGGCAAGGTATAGCTTATGATCCTGTTTTTAACAGGCATACCATCCTGGAAAATAGTAAGTGCATGTATGTTTCCCCCCCTGCTATTTAGGTCTCCTCTCTGCCTTGGCGGCACACCTCTGAATAATGTAGTGTAATGTAAGTTGGCTTCAAGGCATTGAGTCTAGCCCCAAAATTATAAATTAATGTTTAAGCTAAAGTATTATGATAGTCAGGTGCCACTGTACTTTGCCGGAGTAGGAAATCAATGGGTGTGGGTGGAAGCGAAGGGGGACAGAGGGCACCTGACTGGGTTGGGCTGGGAGGCAGGAGGCTTGCACAGCCCCGGGACTGAGCTAATCCCCTGTGGGGCTCGCAGGCTCTGCACACCAGAGCGGATGCTGTCTTGCAACCCCAGCAGTTGGGGGGGATTATTGCACTGTATTTCATTTGTTAGGGGCTGTTTCTGGCCACAGACTTTGTTTGGGGTGTTGGTGGTGTTTTTCATGTGTTACTGTAGAGTATTGTATTGCAGCATTATGGCAACCGTTCTTTATGGGCCCTTAAACATGCTGCAGAGCTACTGAGGCTGAATCTCAAAACTGAGGCTACGGTGAGAAGTGCTGGAGTTGCTGTGAGGGTACTGCGTGCCGCCTTCCTTTCAGAGCAAGGCGGCATAGGTCATGTGGTGACGCATAGCGTTAGCTGAGCTGTAACTTGTTGCGGACTTCATGAAGTCAGTTTTACCTGAAAACAACTGATCTGTAACTCCTGGGTTTTCTTCTGTTTAAAGTACCTTAAATATGAACCTGAAACCAAGCAAATGGGAAGATTTAGGAGTGGATTCAACAAAGCCTACTCAAATTTTTTATTTTTTTTTTTAAAGGGGGAAGATAATAGAAACTGTGTCAAGCAGTTGTGGATGGGTGGATGGATGAAAACAAGAGAGCAGTTTGGAGGAGAGGAAGCGGGATGTTACGCAGAAGCAGACTTCCGAAGTAGGTAACATTACTGTAGTACAAATATGTGCAACATGCTGCTCCAACCTGGCTCTGCAAGATTCTTGTATGAATACAAGGTTCAGAGCACTCCTGTACAGTGCTGTGCCTCAGCAAAAACAAGTAACTAAAAAAAAAAAAAAGCCCTCTTCTGTTACACTCACTGTGACCCTTTTGACATATTTACGCTGAAGACTGCATACACAAGTCCTGTTTCGGATGTCTTTAAGTCTGTGTTGTAACTGTCCTGAAACATCCACTTAAGATTTTATTGTTGCATTTAACTGTATAAAAATTAGTAACAATACGACTGTTCTATGCCAAAGTCATTCTACCTTAAACAAAACAAACCATTATCTTCCTCTGTCTACATTCTCTGTGTATAAACACAGGGCTGCTTTTGCTGGCTGGGGAACCTCTCTGGCTATTCATAGCATTACAAAAAATCTTTCCAGATTCTCTAGGTACCTATTAACAGGCTTTTTGTTTTGATATGGGACAAAAAAGATCACAAATATCTGAGACAGATAGGGAAAGGCTAGAGGCTACCGAGAGATGCAGCATTTCTATTGTCCTTTCTGCTTTTCAACAATCGCTCTGAAGTGACACTGTTGATCTACAAGATACTCATGAACAATCCTTTTGTCTTGTGAAAATACCCACTGAAAAGCTTCATGATTCAGAGAGGAGGATGATAAATACCTCTGGGGCTCCCCCTGCTCCCTGATATCTTGTTTTACTGATGAATGCCAATTAGCTGGACCTGAGAAGTGGTGTTCTGCTGAACAAAACAAATGCAGAAGGAAATGTGTGGTCATGTTGCTCTCTTATTTCATGATCCTGGGTTTTTTTTTTTTTATCCCTTGCAAAGTCATGCCTGTCTGCTTGCATAACATATATCAAAAACACTGTACTCTAGTGTAGAGAAAACATAGCTGAACATCATCTGCCTGGCAGCCACTGCAAATCTGTCTGAAAGTGAAATGAGACCTTCTGGAATAACATAGAAGGTGGAAATAGTTTGACCTTGTATTCCTGAACTCTGGCAGCTGTTTAAAACATACTGCAGGAATCAGCCCGTGGGCGCGGGTGGCTCAGAGCTCTTCAGAAGCAGTACTGTAACACAAATATGCACAGGTTTATTTGGGGTTTGTGCGTGTGTTATGTGGCTGCCCCTCACCCCCACCTCGAGCCCCGTGTGCTAGAGCTGCCGAGAGCAGGAGGCAGAGCAGTGCCTGGTGCCAGCGCTGGGTGCTGTGGCCCTGCCAAGGTGCCTGCTCAGGGACGGCGGGCGTGTAGCTCCATTCGCTCCTGAACTGTACAAGACGAGCGTCAGCATGAGGTCAAAGAAAGAGTCAAGTGCATTTATGCCATACGGTGGTTTTTGTCCAGGTGACTGTTTTTCCTTCCTCCTCCCTGATCTTGTCTAAACTCTTTTTTTTTTTTTTTTCTTCCCTTCCTCTCCCCATACTGGCAGAGCCCCTTTCCTCTTTTGCTACGACAGCACGCGGACGGAGAGCGTGGCTTTGGTGGGGTTTAGAAATCTAAGAGCGCGTTTCCTTTCCCACTGCTTTCCGCTGAGTCAGAGCCGCGCAGGGGTGTTCCTGACAGCCGCCTTCATGGCGGGGCTCGTACGGCGTGCCGCGGCCGCACCCGCCTGCCGGATAAACAACGCTCTGTCTGCCCGTGAATTCTGCACTTTGGCCAGTTTGAGGCATTTTTTCCAAAGCTGTGCCATTGTCACTTTTCCTTTGATGTGCAAAGCTGAGCGGGAGTATGAGCAGCCTGTTTCTACAGCCGAGAGCTTGGGAGATAACAGTGTTATCGGAGCAGGAGATGAATATCCGTGTAATGCTGTTAATATTCAGATAGTGCTGACTTTCAAGAGATAATGGCAGACTTTCAGTCAGGCACTTCTCCTTGTAACACGTAGGCTGGACTAACCCACTGAGAAAAGGGGGTGTATATGAAATTTCTTATCTTTATTTAAAATAATTGTAAAAAAAAAAAAAAAACCAACAAAACAAACCCAAGCCCCTTCCCCTCCAAAAAACCACAAACTCTCCCAATCCAACCAAACCTAGCTGTATTCCTTTATGTAATTAAGCATGTAGAAAGAAGAGGAGGTTGCACATCACAGACTTGTATCGCTGCCTGCAACTAAGCATAGCACGTGCAAGTAGCAGGAATTTGGCTAGTGGTCTTCTGAGAGGGCTTCTTTCCCATGAACAGGGAAGCTGAGGAAACTGGGACAGACTGAAAAAGCCTTGGAAGAGTAAACAGCAATACTGTTGCTTTTATTACCGAGTATTTTTTAATACAGAGTATTTGTAAGCTTTTTTCAATAGGATTGGGGTGGGGTGTGTGGGCACAACCTCAGGCAGGGGTAGGACCAGTTCACTAGATTTTTAAAATGAACTACGCAGCCTCGCGCTCCTTTGGTGGATGCAGCCCTTGAGAAGGACACACTTTAAATCAAGCCTGGTAACCTCCTTTAGGAGTCTATTACTATTACTCTTCAGTTCTGTGTACAATTTCAGAGCTAGGCAAACATTTTCTTCTAGATGTAGAATAGATACTTTGCCTGGATTTTTCACAACCATCAGGGGCAACTTAGGTTAACTGTGGGGCTAACTGAAACAACAGACTTGTACCCAAGATCTGTACTGGATGATATATGAGGCTACTGGTGCCTTTGCAGTTTCCATGTCCTTTGGTACATGGAGCAAGGGAAGGAACTAGGGATGCAAGCTACACATTCCTGTGCAGATGCTAGCTAATGCTGGGACATTTGAGTGTCAAGTCTTCTGTGATCCTGAAAAACCTAATGCAGATGCGCAGGATATTGTTAAGTGCGTGCAATAGTCTTGGTTAGATGTCTGAGAGGAAAAGGAGGTGTTTGGACTATGCAGTCAGTCTGTAACAGCCATTATCATTAATAATGTATTAAAAGGAAGGTTTATAGCCCTGAGGCTATCATCTCAATGATGCATAATCTCAGAAATGTCAAGGTGACTCAGGGTGACATGATGGACCATGGCATCTCTGAACTGCTCTGAAATGTGCTGTTCTGAATAGCATGCGTCTTGAAATGCGCACGGCGCTCATGCACAAAGGCTTTGTCGCCCTCTGAATCATAAACACTCTCCTTGGCAAGGATACAGAGCAGCAGTAGCATTGCATTGTCTTTGCCCCCTAAAAATGTGGGCTTGATTTTTCAACGTGTAGCTAATTTGGGGTATGAAAGATTCTGTAGGTAAACAATGATCTAATTCCCCCCCTTGATTGGGATAGAAATACTTTATGTTGACTTTCTTAGTGGGGGAAGCTAAGTATAGCTTAAAGATTGTGGATCCAGTAGGGACACATTTGTCACGTTGCTGCCGTTTAGCTTAAAGTTCTTGCAATTAGCAATGTGTGTTTGTGTGTGTTAGTTTTGTGCTGTGTCACCATACTTCACTCTCAGATAACATTATTCTTTTGTGCGTACAGCCTCTTTTCACACAACAGGTCAACTGGCACTGTGTTCTTGTTTGTAAATTGCATTAGACCAGCTTTGAGTTCTTCCCTGGGGTCAGTGTAAATCAAAGCTGAGCACTGATGCCAAAAACCTTATGCACAACTACTCTTTGACCAGTTGTTGTTTTTAGGTTTGTGTGGGGTTTTTTAATGGGTTATTTTAGTGATACAGTCCAATTCAAAACAAAAATGTTGATGATGTGAAGGGAGGTGTAGAAAGAAATGAATTTGAATTCTTCAGACTCTATCAGAATATAATTAAATAAAGGGCAGTTCATCTAAATGTCATCTTCTGTTGGAGTAGATAGTTGCAAATTCTGAGGAAAGAGCATTCCTAGTAGGGACCAGGTGGTGTAGCCACTTGTCCCGCCCTGTGACCTGATGTTTTCATTTTATTTTTATACAGTGCCTTTCAACAATAGGCTTTTGTTATGTTTAGTGGACTTCTGATTTTATTTTTTTTTTTTAATAGTGGGCTGGGCTTCCTGACCAGCAGAACATCTAACTCCCTTGATAATTACTAAAGAGTTTCTCTCAGAAAGCTCTTCTCTCAGAGTATGTTTATGTTTACTCAGTAAACTTGCTCTGCACTTGGCATTCTGAGTGGGTTTTCCCATTTTAGCACCACTTGGCTTTCAAAATTAAAACAGCCTTGCTGGTATGACAGTGCAGGTGCAAATTTGTTGGATCTCTGACAAAACAGAGATGGACCCTTGCCACTTCATTTTTTTTTTATTTTTTTTAACGCTAAAAATTTTCACCTAGGTTACTTCTGGGCTCCAGTGTGGTCTAGGCTGTACACCCTGAAAATTGTCTTTGCCCGTTGCATGTTATACCACAAAGTGACTTTGGGGTAGTGGCAATGCAAGTCAGAGCTCTGTGGTAAACGCCTTGCTTGAGTCAAGTTAGCAGCTGTGCTCTCATTAATTTTTGTAGAGTCAGGATTGCAAATCTTAGTCTGGTTTGTGGTAGGGTTTTTTTTTTCCAATCTCTGATGCAGAGGCAGTTGTGAGCACATATCTGCCTGTACATTTTGCTTTCAAACCAGGTGACCATGTTAGCTGAGGTAGTGCCATGCCTGAGGCTACAAAGTCATGGTGAAAGCCTTTCTTTGCTAAATTGGGCTTGGTGCTGTCCTAACATGCTCACACAGACATTTCTTTTTTCCAGCATGGCATGTAAACTGAAAAAACTTTCATTTGCTTGGCAGAAGCCCGCAGTATGCAGTGCAAACAGATCCCTGTCTGACATCCAAGTGAGTTATACCAAGTGTGCATTCCTCAGTCGTCCTCTGCAAAGTGAGGTTAATTCTCTTCTTCCTTTTGTAAGATGCTTTGGATGAAAGGTGTTTAATGGATATAAAGTGTTGCTGTTAAGAATGTACCTTGCTGCTTCCAGCTGCTCATGCTGCTGACATCCAACCCAATTCTTTTCCTCTCGGGCATTACTCCAGTGACAGAGAACAAGTTTTGACTGGTCTTTATGCAGTGATATCCCTGAGTTCGTGGCATTACTGCTGTTTTACCACCCTAATGACTGACCTTGATTGTACTAATGCTTTTCCTAATCCTGACAAGAAAAGTAATTTTTGCTGCTGTCCAGCAACTCTAAACATGTTTGATTAACTTCCAGTAGGACGGAGGCTTTGTCTTTAGTTAGGAGGTTTTCTTATCAAGGAGCAGAGCTGTTTGTATCTGAAACATTGTCAGGTTTCTCTCCCTGGCGGCTTTGTCTCTTTGAGACACTGCCCACTAAAGGTGGGGATGGCATCATGTTCCAGAGGCCACCAGTAGTCTCTCCTTGTCTTCAGCTGTAACCAAAAAGCCTCTCCTGCCCTTCGTAGCCAGGAAAGCTTTCAGCCAAAAAACCACCCAGTTCTTAAGGGAGATCAGAGGCTGCAAATGCAATAAGTAAAATCAGACAAAAATTTTAGAGGGTATGACCACAGTTTTAAGTGTCTATTGGGTTTAATTACATGGTTTTAGTCTGTGGCACAGATAGCTCCAGGACTCTCTATTTCCTATGCCTTCCTTTCTCGTAAAGGCATTGATAGTAAATGCAGAGGTCTTGGGAGAGGTAAGGAGTGAGGGTTGTTACCTTCTTGGGTGGGGGCAGGGGGGAGGGACTCAGACCAAAACACTAACAAACAAACAAAAAAAACCAGCAAGAAAACACTTCATAAGCAGTCCTTTCTAGTTCTTATTTCCTTCCTGCTCTGGCCCTGTGGCTGCATTGTGCTGTTGAGAGATGTTAGGATTGCAAAGTAGCAGTTCGCTCTTGGCAGGTCCTAGAAGAGTCTGATGAGAGGGGCCATTATCTAGTATATGCCAGCAGCTCTGGGGAAAAAAAGAAATGGAATTTGGGTCTTCCTGAAGGTATCTGAATTAAGAGAAATTCAGCCTTCAGGTGCTTATTATGTATAATAATATAAGCAAGGGTTAATTAGGAAAGCCCCTGTGGTATTTCAAATGTTTGAGGGATGTCTTAAAGCTGAGCAAACCAGGCTTTGGGATGGAGACTGAAGTCTTAGCAAGTAGTCCTGTGGGACTTGTGGCAACACTACGCGACTCTCACTTTCGCTGTCTCTGCTTGCTATTTTATAAGCTACGATGCAGATGTTAAAGGAAGAATAAGGAAGTATTAATGCCTGATAAGCACTGCAGCAATTTGCAACATCACCAAGTAATTGAATTTGAAGTAGATTAGCATATTCACGGTCCGAATGCTAGCACGTATACTAGCACATACACAATCTCGTATAGTCACTACAGTAGCTGATTTGTTACATGGTTGGCATAGGGTGTATATTGTTTCCTCAACAGTGCCAAACTGCAGGCTAGCTTTAATAGTATAGGCTATGTTTAAAAGAAAAACCAACCAACCAATGGCTGAGGCAATGAAAGTCAGAGAGGTAAAACCTTTAGGTACCAATAATTCACCACGAGGAGTCTGTACGTAACTCTACTGTATCCTGTGCGTCTGGTACATCAATTTTTTGAGCTATGGTTTGATAAACTTAGAAATCCTGATTACATCCTGTGAATAAAATCTATAAAAAGAAACAGTCCATTTTGTAGGAATATGCTTCAGCCGGTTGTGGAACTACTAAGGAAAGAAACTGCAAGGCTCTGTTTGCAGAAAAGTTGTTTTTATGGTTTTTGGAGTTTTGTTTGCTTGTTTTGTTTGTTTTTTTCATGCCAGAAAGTCCTCAGTTCATTTGCCAAATAACATAGGATAATTCAAACAGCACCAGGCACTTAGGTTACTCTTGCCTTGCCTCTAGCTGCTGTTCTGGGAGGGTACACGTCCTATAAAATCTGATTAAATATGCAGCCTTAGGCACGTGTCTTAGATACCCCAATGAACTGAGTCAAAAAACTTCCAAGAAAAATCTAAAGCATTTGGGAACCGATTTCCTGCATTAATACAGTACTATGGAAAATTATAGAGTAAAAAACCTGTGTTTTCAGTTTCCTAAAATACAAGCTTCTCTAGCTATTTATCTGCTTGAGCAGCTAAGAATTCTCTTCGCTAATAGTATAATGGCTCCAAAGTTGGGAAATGCTGCATTTGCTGTGGATTCTTTTGTTCAATACCAGATATTCTGCAGCATGTCCAACCGTAAGCTTCTAACTAAGATCTGATATTAAAAAATAAACCCCCCCAAACCTAATACTTAGTTTGATCTCATAATTTGTTTCCTGAGTTCTAATTAGTAACAAACCCAGTTAATGTTGTTTCGCTCGATTCCTGTTCGAGATCTGTGTGTTAATAAAAACCTACGTCAAGCTGGAGTGCTGGCTCCCTTCCAGAAGTATCTTATGCAAGATAGCGGCAGTAAGCCGTGCTCTCGAAAGCCTGGCTGAGAGCACGTAGTTGGAAGCATGGGGCTCTGCTTTCTTCTGCGTTCCACCGCTGTGCGGATCATAGCAGGACTCCGGCATCGTGGAATGTCAAATCTGGGCAGATGTTCTTTAAGAAAAGGTTTGATGTGTAGTGTTTATGACAAGAAAACTCATTTAGACCTGTGTTCAAAGTCAGTTAAACTTAGATCATAAAATTAAATCCTCACTGTAGTCTGGTTAGTCTCCTTAGTGTCTTTGTAGTAGGAACTATTTCTAAAATGACTGATGCGAGTAAGGGACTTTACCGGACTTTGGGGCTGGACCAGATATTTACCATTATTTCATTATTTTTATTTTTTTTAAACAGCTTTAGCCTGGCAGTGTTAGTGCAGAGTCAAGATTATCTTCAGAACTGCATCAATTATGACCAACTGAGGATCTTATGATTATCTCAGTGTTGAATAAAATAAGGACACGCCTAGCTTGCCATGATAGCCAAATGTATCTGTGGGAGGTGTAGGCACAAAAATAAAGTATAAATCCCTGTTCAGGCTATTTGGTCACAAATATACTCTGCTTTTGAACCCAGCCCTGCTAGCTATTAACGTGCAGGGGAGTCGTGCAGGCAGATACTCAAACCGATCCCTACTTGGGGGAGATGGGAAGGATGAAGGTAGGGAGGAAAGACTCTGGAGTTCAAACTTAGCAAAGTCTTGTATCTTTGAAAGGTGAAATTGTGGAGATTTACTCTACAGCATAGCAGCTGTTAGTTTTTCATCAAAAACAAAATTGAGGGACCGCTATTTACAGTCAGTTGTCTATAACCAGGATTTAGTTTGAGAAGGATGATACCTTGTCAGTGTAACTCTGCTTTCTTCCAGCTGTTATGATGTTATAGCTAGGTTACTTATCCTCACAAATTTGAAACTATAGCCAATTATACTGTCATAAATGCAACATGAGCTGCTTGTGGCTTGGCACACTGTAAACAGCACAGTATACAACAGGAGTGTGGGGTTTTTTAAGATTCATTCCAAATAACTGAAATAGTAAGTGGGTAAGAAGGGTAGGTCAAACTCTGTCAGTTGTGACAATGTACTCTTCTCTGGTAATGGGCTGTAGGTGTCTGGTAGTGGGAAATCTGCCCAAAAGGGGGGTTTGAGTATGGTAAAAGAAGTTTTCTATAGAGTTATGGATATAATAAGTTATCTTGATTTCATTGGAGTGAAGAGTAGAGGTGAGGCTAGAGCCCCCCAAACCAGTGCTCTACACCTATAAAGCAGACAGTAGGTGTTTATGAGGAAAGAGATGCATGCTTTCGTCCCAGAGACTGTGCTGTGTGGCCCACTGCCACAGGTTGAGGGTGATGACCAGGCAAAGCATTTCCAGATGCAGGCTGTTGCTGCTAAACCTTTTTGTTTTGTTAATTGCTTGAAAGCAGTGAGAGGGCTCCAGGCATCTCCATCAGTGCATAAGTATCTGCTCAGATCTCATGTCTACTGGCTTGGGGCAGCACTCGTCACCCTTGAGGGGAGCTCATGGTCCCCTGGATGCTTTCAGAAACTGTTGGCTGCTGCTTTGTGCTGTTGAATGATGATCAGGTATTTTCTTCTTTCTTCCTATTTTCTCTCTTCTCTCTCTTCAAGTTGCATCCTGTGAAAGTTGTGACCCTCAGCCTTTCCGCCCCACACACCATCTGTTGTTCTGTGTTTGATCCCTGCTCCCAAGGTGTGTCTCTGTTTTGGATAAGGACTTGTTATTAGGATATGTCTGCTTGCTTTTCTCCTATGTATTTAAGATGGACAGTAGCCAATGGCAGATAACTAGGGAAAAATACAAAGACTATGGTAATACTCCCTGCAGCTCTGGAGGAAAAAAATATTGTTTTTAATGTAAACCTCTGCTCGTTGGTTCCTTTTTCACATTCCCCTGTTGCCCAGTTTATTTTCCCAAGGGCAGTGCCTCCCACTTGATGCAGGTGTGAAGCAGATGTTCCTTTTGACTGAAGATGGTCTGTTTGAGGTACGCATGTATCAGCCAAAGTCCCCACCTGCTTGCAGAATGTGTTCTTCAATGTCAAATCCAAAGGATGGTTTGAAGGTCAAAGGGAGTTTTGTGGTTTTTTGGGTTTTTTTGTTAGATGTCTGCCTCCTTGGTATAGTAATGAGAAAAGTAAAATTAGGGGAAGTACAGATTGCTGAATTCTTGGCAGTTGATATAATTTGAGCGTTGACTACCTTTATGTGTTTACATATGTGTAGAGGGAGGCACTTTCATGACAAATGCAAGAATTAGTCTATGAGGTGAGAGATGTAGTCCTTAAGACCCGGCTGTTTTAGCTAATATTGGATAGCTGTACCTAGTGATTTCACATTCTTTTATACTAGAACCTTCTTACTCAAAAGGCCTGGATTTTCCTAAAAAATGGTTGGGTACAGGGTGGGGTTTCGTGTTTTTTTTCATTTGGTTTTGGGGTTTTATCTTAATTTTTTTTTAATGTCAAGACAGTGCTTGTAGTGTCTGAAAGATCAATTTTCGGGGATGTTTCAGTGAGCAAAACGAACACACCAATGAGTATATAAAATTGTATTGTAGCAAACTTTTTATCCTTCATTCTAAGTCTGTCTCAAATTGACTGCAACACAGAAGGATAAAGGTCCTTCTGTCTATTTCCAAACTCATTGGTTCCTACTTTTTTTCAGGATCTCAGCATGCATTATTTAGCATGTATGCATACATGTTACCAAGTGTGTGAATACATAGTACCTTTTGGTTAATTTTCTATGGAAAGTCAAGGTCTCCAAAGTGAATTTATTAATGGAGCTGAATGGAATTAGAAGCTGAAACACAGCAGTGCTACAACAAGGATGAATTTATACCAAGGGCAGCTCCAAAATTATTTGCATAGCTTCAGTAGTTTTTTTTGCTACCTGGAAACCTCAAGAGACTGAATAATATTCTTACCCATAGCACTAATAAATTGCAAGTAGGTATCTCTAATCCATAGCTTTCTCTTCATAGAGCTGTGTTTTCTATTTTTGAATTTGGCTTCCTGCAATATTTGTGGAGGTAAGTAGATTTTGTGGTGGGGCTTTTTTCTGCAGTGTCTCTGGGTGTGCCTGAAAAATGTTTTCTTTTGATAAAGAATTCATGGTTGTTTTTTTTGTTTTTTTTTCAAAGCAGCCCTCACCATAGAAACTTGTTTTCAATTTAATACTGAAAGAAGCTGTTTATTTTTAAAAAAAAGTTACAAACAAGTCATACTTCTTTTGATAGCAAGCCACAATCTTTATGTAGCTAACTTGCCCGAGTAGGACCGTTGTGTCAGGGTGACAGTACCGAAGGTTTGGAGGTCGGCGTGCTCCCTTCGTGTGGTCCCTGCTGATAGTGCTGCTCCAGTGGGGGTCTTGCTGGAAGCCTTTCCCTAGGTTTCAGGCAAACGTCCTACTGATGAAGTGCTGGTGTGACTGGAGCGCTCTGTGGATGGCACTTTCTGGACAGCACAGTTGTGTGAGCTTCCTGGTGTGACCCCAGTATCTCATCCCTGGTCTGCCTGCCCTGTGCTGGAGCTGCCCGACGATGCGCTGTCTCTTGTAGCGATCCCTGCGGGGAGGAGAGAGCTCGCTTGCCTAGTCCCTCTGTCCGTTTCTTACGCAGGGAAAGAGAGAGGGGGTGGGAAGGGATATACAGATGAAAATCCTGGCTGGAGGACCTGAGCAGGGCTGTGCTGCAGCATTTAGTTTCCACTTCTGTCTTGCATCTCTCCCACCTGGTCCTTAAATGCTCCTGTGGGTGGCCTGGCCCCAGATGATGGTAACCATTGCCTCCAGGAGTCCTTGTGGTGTTACTGGGCTTGATCTGCTTCTGGCTGCCTGGAGCCCAGGCTGCTAGCCTCAAAGTGTGGGGCTCCTCCTTCGAGATAGCTCCCCAAGCAGCTTTCCAGAAAAAGATCATCAATTCCCAAAGGTGTTTTCTGTGGCTTCATAGAAAAGGCCTTGGTCTGCTGCTGCTTCACTAGGAATGAGCTGAAAACCTTTGAAATTTGAAAGCTGAGCTGTTATGATCAGATATATAAATCACGTGGGTAGCTGGTCAAAAGACTTCAGCATTAGATAATACTGCTGAAAAATGCTTTGCTTTTTCATTGCCCTTTTCAGCAGGGCTGGTCATGCGCTCTGTGACTTCAGTTTTGGATTAGGTAACTATAAGAAATCCTATACATGTTAGGTTTGCCGCATCAAAATTTGCTTCTCATGAATGAACTTCAATGTTTGCTTTCAATTTATTCTGAATGTCCACATTGGCAAGCTTTGCCAATTATTTATAAAACATGAATGCAAACAAACAAACCTCAGAGGTTGAAACTGAAAAGTTTTTGCAGACTTCATTGAATTGTGTTTGCTTTTATTCCCTTTTGTTAAGGTGCTGGAGTGGTAGCTTGGAGCATTGTGGGGTCCCCCCCTCCTTTCTGTTCTGCAGCTCAAGAGCACAGGGGAGAATATAGAGGAACTGTGACTAAAGAAATCAATTTCCTTTTCCTTGTGTCCAAAGAAACTGAGTTACGGATTTAATAAAAACATGCAGTCTGAGCTGCCCTGTGCTTTTCCCATTCCAAGCATTGATACAGGATCCATGGACTCTGCATCTGACCATGCTTTCCAGATTGCTGCTGTGAGATACTTGAGTAAGAATTAATGAATTAAGACTTCAGGATCTTTGTTTTATGAAAAGAAAATCAAGATAGGTGTAATAAGTCAGTTGCAAACAAATAACCTCACTTCTTTGTCTCGAAGGTTGAATAATTCTGTATGTATTAACAAAATAAATTACAAAGCAAATGTGCTCTGGCACTGTATCCAGAGGGACTCTGCTTTGCAGCTAATTTATTACTTGTTTTCATGTTAGTTGGCCTGTCAGAGGAGCTGCTTATCTCCTGCATGAGGTGTTATCGTTCTTGCTCGATGCTGTTCTCTGCTAACAGAAATAATCTTTTCCAAGTTTAAGAATGAGATACTGTAAAGCCCATAGAAATGAACAGCCTAGCGCTGGGCAAACACCATTTGCCTAGCAAACAAATGTGCTTTTTCATTTTACATCATTTGGCTTAGGCTAAGCTTTCCCCTGACGGTTTGTGAGTAGAACATTTTGACATTTGACATGAAGGGACAGGAACAATTAAAGCACAGGGTGCTAATGGCTGGCTCTTGCTCTGGGCAGTGCAGGAGGCAGATGCTTGTACGGCTGAGTCACGAGCTGTTTGGATTTTGTCCTTAAAGCTCCAGCTTCCTGAGTCAGGTGAACCTGTAATTAGTGCAAGGCTTTTGTCCTGTACTGTTGGAAGCCAGAGAGCTCTGCATTGTTTTGGTGCACCTCCCTACCCTGAACGCTGGGCAGTAAGCTGAAGTACAGCGTTAGAGGGTCGGTGGGCTTTTTCTCCACCATGTGTGAGTAGCTGGGGCTTAAAGGAAAATACCGCATATTCCCCTCGGCTTGCTGCAAAATCATTGGAGCTGGCACGCTGGGTGTAAACAACCCCACACAAAGTGGGGCAGGGTGTGCTGGGGGCCGACAGCCTCATGCACCCAGCCTCGCAGCAGCACCAGGGCTGGAAGCAAAGCAGAAGCCCGCAGCTCGTTGCTGTTCCCCATGTCAGAAATGCAACAGGGCTTTCTTTCAGAAACTGGGTTTGAGCCTTGCCCGTGGTAGCTCTGTTCAAAAGGTGGGGTTTTTTTCTAAATGATCAGGAACAATATTTTGGCCATACTAGCTCATTCAGGCATCTGGATTGCTGCTGGAAGTGAAGTGTCAAGCGCGAGGGGCTGTGGAGCCAAGGTCTCTCCTAAGACCTACGTGTGAAATTGAGTGTAGCTTGTGTAGCGACTAGGTGAAACTCTGCTGACTAATTCACAAAGTAGTAACTGGCAGCAGTTCAGACTCAGAAGACCATCCAACTGTTATTCTGGTTTTTGGGGTTTTTTTGGTCTTAATTTGTAATCATTGCTGGCACAGTAAAGGAACGTGGATTCTTTCTTTTATTTTTGCTGTGTAGCCTTGCAAGCCTCTTTGCCTAAAGAGGGTCTGCTGACTTCAAGCGAAGCAGTGTTCACTGAAGTAGTTATCTTTTCTTTGCTTCCAGAGAGGTGTAGATGTAAATAAATTAATCCTGAATTGCCAGCTTACTGTTGGCAACCCTCTGTTCGAGTTCAGGCATGCTCCTTGCAGTCATGCCTGCGTGCCAAGGAGTTCCTGGCTAATACCTGTCAACAGAAACCCTCGCTGAGTGCAGGCATTGGGAGTTATCAGTTCCTAGACTGGCTCGGATGGAAGGGATAGTCTTTCACCTCTCTTTTTCCCTATTAATTACAGGGCTGGGTACTGAATGATCTAGAGCCCTGTTAGGAGAGGTGGCTGCTCCCCTAAGAATGGAATGTTGTTTGCCCATCTCTGAAAGCATCCCTCACCACCTGAGGCTTATGGTTAAAAATAAAAACCTTATACATCCACAGTGTTGACAATAGAGATGGGCTAGAGAGAGGTGTGCAGAAATAGTCATTCTTTCTTTATTTCTAATGGATAATTTTTAAGTTTTTCTCCCTCTAAAAAAATGTTTTGAGCTACAAAGTGCTTGAACACACTTGAGAAGTATAAATGCTTCATCCTAAAACTTGTTTTGTTAAAGGGGGCTCTTGATTAAGAGGTTTGTATGTCCTCCTTCATATAGAAACTTGATATTTTGAGTGTATATTCGGCATTCTTCATTCCCCTGTTGTAAATTTCTTGATCAATTAATTATTCATGACATTTGTTTTAGCACTCTTCCTACCAGGTCATTGACCTAGCTACCTTTTAAGGCTAGAACAGCTGATGCCATTTGGGTCAGAGTAGAGCTGTTCCTGTCAGAGTGATGACTTCCCTGGTGCTTACCCAGCTGAAAACAAATCACGGAGTCTGTCTTCTGCCTAGCAGGGCCATGTTTACATCCATGTAGAGAGTCTGAGTGTGCACTGAAGCTCTTACTTTGATTAATGAGTAGGAGTGTCTGATAGATAATAATGACTTCAAATCATAGCAGAAATTTCCGTTCCCTTCTTCAGCAACAGTGTTGGAAGTAGTCATAGTTTGGTGACTGCTTTCAAAGATATCTGGATTGCAGAGATGGGCATATTGTGTTCCCTTCAAGAAAAAGGAAGAACAGAAACTTGCTTTGTTCTTTAGATAAGACAGTTTCTGTTCTGTGTTCTCATACAAAGTCTGGAGCTGTGGGCTGGGAGGAATCCCAGGGACCAGTTAATCTGTGCCTGTGTGCTGATGTGAGGTGAAGTGTACTCAGCCCTCCCTAACACGTGTTCTGCTAGTGTCTGTTCCTGAAAACCTTCAGGGATCATCTTCCAATCTCCCTAGCTAGTCTAACTTTTTCATCTCTTTCGCAGTGCCTTCAGCATTTCCTCCAGTATTTAAGCTGAGTGTTAGTTATTGCAAATTAAGCTAAAATTCTTGTTTTCCTGTTCCTAGCGGCCATGAAAAATAATTGCTTGCTGTCATCTTTTAGTTTGAAAACTGATATTATATCTGCCTATGGCATTTTTTTTTCCTAATCAAATAGAGCAGTTGGATTTTTTCCTACCACTTCTTTTGTTCTCTTCTAAATTTCCTATATGAAATTTTGTTGCAGTAGAAATGGAGTCTAGCAGATCAGACAGTTTTGATGAAGTTTTATTAGAGCTGTAAACTGGAGATAAACACTTAGTGTGTAATTATAATATACTTACAGCTTCCATTCTGGTTATCTAAATGCTATTTAATTTCAGTCTCTTTTCCAGAGCCCTCTTGCATACTTCTCACTCAGTTTTTCTGCACCCCTCCCAAAGCTGAGTTTTATTTTAGTGTCCCTCTGGTTTGCCATGAGCAGCTGCTCAATCATGAAGGCAGAGAAAGAAGCTGCAAAATACTAAAGGGAAACTAAATTCCTTAGCAGCTCTGTGACTCCTGCATAAAGGTAAACAAACAAAAGTACACTAGACCATCCTATGAGGATGCAGGAGGGGCTCAGAGGTGTGACCACCAGTCAGACCATTATGTTCATCTAGAAAACGTCACTCTCTGTTGCTTACAGCAGTCTCCGTTCTCCTGGCTGAGATAGGGTGGGGATGTTTTACTTAACACTAGATGCCTCTTTCTAAAGTCTTCAAATGATTGATAATATCATGTTACCCATGTGAATTGTTCAATCATATACTGCTGCTGGGGGGGAAAGTGTAAATGTTATCTCTAGTTTAGGATCCCCCACCAGTCCTTGCCTTTTGTTCAGCTGCTTTGCACGCCCTTCCGATCCAATGTCCTGTACTCCTTATGGGCATTCGGCAGCAAACATGCTTTGTTTTTTCCCACCACAAATATTTACTAAATCAGCCAAAATGCCAGGAAATCCCCCACGATATCTATGGTCAGGGTTTATCATAAAGTTTTAACGCTCGTTAATGATACACCTCAACAGATTCCAAGGGATGCCTGTTGTGAGTAAAGAAAACTGATTGAAATGATGTTCTTTAAGTGGCTGTCTCTTCAAAACAGCACCTCTCGCTTGCTCATCCCTGTGTCACACTAACTGCGAACAGCAGCTGTAGCAAGAGCAGCATAATTGAAGAATTTTGGTTGCACTCCTAAGTGTTGAACTGAAGAAAATATTTCATTTATGCTGTGTGAGTGGAACAGCCAGTTTCTCTCCCAAGGAGAATAAGCACAAAGCTGAACTGAAATTACTCATTGTTTGTTGCATTTGCATTCAGCAGGAGAGCCTGTGCATAGAGGACCAGCGTTGCTGAATCACTGATTGTGGTTTGCTTTCCTACAATAGTGAGAGGTGATGGGTATGAATAATGCTGAGGTCTAAATGTGTATAATTCTTATGCTGTCTTTATTCTCATGGATATGTGGGACCTTGCCATGTCAACAGCAATTCCTCCCTCCCCCCCCTTTATCCCCATCAGTCATTTCTAAAGCTATTTGCATGTGAATCCCTATGGGCACCCCTTGCAACACTGGGGCTGACCTCTTAAGAGTAGGTCTCCTAGGCTTTCAATCATCTTGCCACACATAATAGCTAAATAATCCTGCCTGCTTGCAAGAAAATGACCTGCGCACTGAAGGAAAGGGCAGATGAAGGTTCTTAGACTGAGTAACTGCTCAGATAGGCATGCTGGTGTGGAGCAACAGATCACAGAAAAGCTATGAAACTGCTCCCAGCTTCCTGACACGCAGATACCACCCAGCGAAGTGCTCAAGCTATTGACTGCACTCATTGTGTTAGGAAAGGGTCCGTAGTGTCTACTCCCCTAGAGCCTCCTCTGCATTACCCCGCTTCTTAACGTGTATCTCTGCCGGTAATCACAACTGGTTATTAAGTTAATTCTTCACATTAAGTTAGACATGTTATTAGGTCTTGGACATCAGATAACAGCACCTGACAACTATGTTAAAGTATGGCTGCAGAAACTTTGTCTGAAGGCTCGGTTGGTAGCACAGCGCACTGTAGTGTGGAAGATGCAGGTTTCAGATGGGTAACATCGGGTAGTGTCATGCTAAATGCCGTCAGGGATTTGGAGCTCTTATTCCTGCAGAAAGCAGAGTTTCAGCCACAGTCCATCATAACTATTCTACCACAGATAGCAATGAGAAAGCAGCATTGTGGCATTTGAAAAGCTGTTTTTGCTTAGAGGATGGTGCTGTGAGTGCAGCTGTTGCTGGCAACTAGAATGGCTTGGCATTGTGCTGGGCGAGATGGCATTCATGGAAGGAGTAGGGGAAAAAACCTATGAAAAGTAGTTGTAGGAAATACAACTTGCTTGGAAAAGCATATTCAGATTCATTAACATACAACATAATTAATACTTTCCTTGTGCTGAAGCATTTACTTTTGGTTATATAATAAATGTAGACTTGCTTGGACAATATGTAGTGCTATCTCAGCAGGATGATAACCCATAACACGGAGCAAAGTAGCTAAGGATGACCTGATAGTTTTATGTACTGCCTTATCCAATGTCCTAGGCATTGCACAACACAACCCAGTAAATAGCATAAGAAGTTAGGAACAGTAGCAGTTGTATTTTTTTTTTCACTTGCCTTTATAATTATAGGCTTAATGATTTCTTGGAAGTTTTAGTTAGTGCAATGGTCATCTTCCAGTTGAGCAATGAAAGTCAACAAAGCTTATTTTTTCAAAGTGTTCACATAAATTTAGCCTTCGTATTGTTTGAAATATCATGACAGGATGCTCCTGAACATTGTTGTCCAGGTGCAGAGGATTATATGATGCATAAAGAGAAGGGGAAAATAATAACCCATTTCACTTTTTCTAGACACATTTACTCTTTATCCTCTCATGGAAGAGCCTGTACATTACAGAACTGGGAGGAGGGGAGGTGGCAAGCACCTAAATGTTGAGGTTACTAAGCCTGTTATCACTACAGCTTCTGATAATAAGTTTTCCCAGATCCTGGATGCTGACTTTTTCCTTCTGACAGTCTTTTTTTCTGCTGGGACTTCCAGAGATTTACTTTTTTAATGACACAGTTTTGGCCAGATCTATTTGCTGAAATAATTGGAGGTGGGTGGTTTTCTTCTTGTTATCCCAGTTCACTTATCCATCTTAAAATATTTTTAGAGAATTTTAACCTTATTAGGAACCAAATTGATTTTTCTAGAGTCCTTATGCTGGTTGTGGAGAGCATTTTGCTTCTGCAACTTGAGAGTTGTTTGATAAAATTGCTTATTCATATCAGTTTAGGCTTTGGAAGTGTTCTTACAAGAGTTTAACTGATGTCTTTTTGCTTCAGGACTCAAAACCTTGTCATATTCTTGTAAATGAATATTCTTCTGAAACAATTACCTCAGTATTTTTGAGTGGGTTTTCTGTGGGGTTTTTGCGGTCATCACTGTGGGGTTTTTGTCATCGTCACTGGGGCATGAGGCCAGCTGTTCTGCTCTTCTGAAAGTAGGACTTCTGACAAAGAAAGTAATACAACTGGAAATTATTAAATTAGTAATAAAGTTGCTGAATTTTCTCTCCTTTTCTGCTGAAACAAATTACAACACATTCATGTAAGTAAATGGTAACAGTTTTGGTTGGGTTTTTTTTCTTATGTTTTAAGTAATTTGGACTACTGGTGTTCTGTTTTTCCTGCTCTGGGCATGACTTGGGAGAATAGAGACTACTAGCTTAAGGATACTTGAACTTTGACATGCAAATATTCTCATTGACTTCAAAGAAAGTAACAACATGAGAAAGTTAAAGTTCTGCTTAAGTCTTTGCAGAAGCATTCACATCAGAAACAGCAAACAGATTGCAGACCTTGAGATTGTTACAAGTTTCTAAGATCTCCATTCCCCTTCTTGTTTCCTGTTGCTCAGACCCACAGTCTGTGGTTTGTGGTGTGTGTTTTTTAGTGTGGTGTTTTTTGGTTTGTTTTTTGGTTGGGTTTTTTTGTGTTGTGTGTGAGGTTTTTTTGTGGGTTTTTTGGGGTTTTTTTTTGTGGTGTTTTTTTTTTTGTTTTTTTTTTTTAAATTAGGTGCCTGCCAGGCCTGATGTGCTGTATCCTGCTTGGGACAGGAAGACATACTGGATGTTACCTTGTGTCTGTTAGCATCCTCAAACTGTCAGAACAGTAACTTCACATCTCAAATTCAGGTGTGGGTTTTGTTTGTATGTTTAGAAGCTATTTTTTAGCCAATAGGGAAGTGTATAACTGTTAATTATTTCTAGAAGAAGCTGATAAAAATTAGAATGAACTAACAATGTATTGTAACAACCAAGACTCAGTTGTTGGAGTATCCTTATTGAAATTCTTCTGAGGATTTAAATCTATGGAGAAAAATAATGGGAGAGTACATGCATTATTTATAATTTTGTAAACAAGAAAACAGTTCCTAAAATGTACTTTTCTGGTATGAGGGGGAGGGAAATCGGTCTAAGAGATAAAGAATAAGTAATGAATGGTAAAATCTAATATTCTTTAAACTGACTTCTAGAGCAGTGTCTCCAAGAGAGAGTAGGCCATAGCTTAGGAAATGTGTGGAAGCTTGCATTGCTGCCACCCATGTTGAAGTTGTCCTGCAGTTAAATAAAATACTCTGCTTTTAACCCGGAACCTTTTGCCAGAACAAAAATTGAATGAATAGCAAAAATAAAAATACCAACATAACTTTAATGTTCACATAGATGTAATCTACTGCTATTGCTATTTTTCTAAAGAACTCTTGCACATTCAGTGCATACATATCTTATCTCCTCCATTGACAGGATGTTACTTTTTTGCCTTTCAGAAGTGCAATTATATCTGACATGCAGTAAATCAAATGCAGAATAATTATTAAATTAGGTTAAGTGATTTGCCATAAAATGCTAACGAGTCATTATATTTAGCATTGAAAACATCTATCCAGAGCTTTTGGATGCACATGTTAATGTATATGGAGACTTGCACATCTAAAGACTGCTGTTGAAACCTGTTCTCAGTATTTTACTTGTAGAAGGCCTTATTGTTGATAAAGGTATTAATTTGGTGTACTTTAAATGAGACTAAAGAGAGAATACTTTAAACAACCAGGTGATGTTCTCTGAAAGTCCAATAAAAAACTTCTAAACATTTTAAAAAAAAAAAAAAAGCCACAACTCTAAACTGTATGTGAGAACTCTTGGAATGCTCTTGTTCTTCTGGAAAATGTACCTTTACCAGTAAATACTGTCATCTATTAAGAAGGATCTTGCTGTTTCCCTCCAGAGAACTAGTTCGTGTTTGTCTTCTAGAAGTGTCTCTAAAGTTCTTTGATTTCTACTGAATTTTCTGTCATTTAAAGTTACAGAAATGTTTGAAGCATTATCCTCTTTATCAATGAAACATCATTTATGCAGACCCTCCTTGAAAATGTGTCCTAAAATAATATCAGTGTTCTTTTTCTGCTTATCTCTGAGCACGCTTTGATACTTTCAAACTTCTCTTCACAACCATAAAGTAATAAAGCTAGAAGTAATTATTTTTGAATCAAAGCTACATGAAGGCTGAGATGTCCTTGGAGATATTCTGAAAATAAATTTTTGCTCCCTAATAAACTCCAGATATCATAGGATTTGCAATAAAGTATTAGTGAGAAGACATTTAAGGATGAATTCAAGGACTGATCACAAGTTGACGTCCAAGCTAGAAGCTACCCTAGAACATTCCTCCAATAGAGACCTATAATAAATATATTGGAGTGCAGTGGATAACCCTAACTTACTTTAATGTAACAGTTATTCTATTTATATGGTATGTTTGCCTCTGACAATGAGAGACAGGACTCGATGATCTAGTCCTACATTTTTAAATTAGGGCTAGCAAGGTTTGTTACTTCCCCCCCCCCCGCCCCCCCCCAATATTGCTGGCAACAGTCTTTCAGCACCTTTTGTATGGTTCCCTTGCAAACCCCTGGTGCCTTGTGTAGGTATATAGCACACTAACAGATTGTGGCTGTGTCCTTGAAGGGCTGTTTTCTCTTGGTAATGCTTTGGAACTCTGGTGTAGATAAACTCTTTGGAACAGCAATACCTGAAAGGGAAATGCATAGCATATATCCTATGCTTAGCATATAATTCCTATGATGAATAGTTTAAGGTGGGAAATTGTAGGCAACAGCTTGATGCCAGAGGACCATGTTTTAGGTAGGAGTAAGGGATCAGATCTTTGAAGGAGAACAAATGAAGAAGGATCTATTATTGCTGTTGGGACTTTTTAAAAAAAAAAAAAAATTTTCTTTGAAGAATTAGAACTACAGAGCAAACAGCTGCAGATTCTTCTGAATATCAGTATTTTGTATCTGAAGCCTGACTCCAGCTTTGCATGCCCTTTCCCAAGCATGCTGGAGGACAAGGGTGTTTCTCTTGAAATACAGCAATAATCTTGCCCCCACTTTAATCATTTTCATTCAACTTCAGCTACTGAGGTTATGTGCTGTTTTTATCCACTTACTGTAATGTCATCTCATCAGTCTCTTGATGCAGAAAAATCAAAGGTCAGGCTAGGTCTCTCTCTTACTTGATGTTCAGTCATCTAGTTGGTATGGATTCATTATGAAATCGTTTTATGCAAGAAAACCAGAAAGCAAATGAATACAATGAAATCTATTACCCCAAAGATGTAGTGTGTGTGCATTTTCCCCTCTCCCCTTGTCGTGCAATGTGAAAGTATGCTTGGAAACCACAGTGATGGGACACAACAAAAAACAAAGCAAACAAAACAACCCTTGGGGTAACAGAAACCGGTTCTCCTATGCCAAACTAACAAAAGCAGGGGAAAGTCTGCTAAAGCAAACATCTTGGACTGTGGCAGCAGAACTTGAAAGACTGGATCTGCCCAATGACAGTCTGCAAGTCCTTGCTGAATGAATTTGTACAAAGCACTAATGAAGACAAACAGTCTATTTAGGCGTCACTGGAAAGCTCCCATTCAGCTAGCAGCTGGCGTGAATGTTGTCAGTCAGAAGACATAAGCAAATGACAAATAACTGAATATGTGGAAAAAATGAGATGACAATGAGCTGATTTCTCATTAGCACTTCTTTTCTTCTTCTTTAGATATTATAAACACATTATTCAGGGTTGGTTGTACTGGCCTCCTAAATGCCAGTAAGTCACTGCTGAAGCAGCGTGCGGAGGGGAAGCTGCTGCGCGGGTGGGAGGACAGTCCCCCTCCGCGGGAGCCGGGCACTTTGCATCCCAAGGTATTTACAACTCTCTCTGCTCCCAAAGTAGCTCTTGTGGGGTTACAAGAAAAGCAAATCCTGTGTCAACAGGGTTGCTGTGAAGTGCTAAGTTTTTGTGCTCTGATTACAAAGAAACCTATTTTTATGAAAACTTACGAGGAAAGATTACTGTCAATAGTAGGGCTGACAAAATATTTCATCTTTTTATTCTTTTTTGTCAGTCTTCACAGATCTTGTGTGTTTTTTTTCATTGGATAACAGAAAAGATTGAATAATTGTAAATTAGAAGCAATTAAAACTGTTACAGAATTGCCTGGAGAGGCCGCCTGCTGCGGACCAGGTCTCTCAGCAGTGTAAGTGGTCCTGGGCTGCAGTGCGTTGGATTCAGCTTCACATCCACTGTGAAAAACAGGACTGTTGGATGCAATGGTTAGTTTTTTGCATTCTAGAAACTGGTATCCAATATAAATGGGACTTTTTCAGCTAAACTATGATGTCTTCAAGTGTCTGAAAGCCATCTGAGATTTGGTGTTTGGTTCCAGCATCTTACCTCTCTTGCTCCTCCCAGCCCTCCCATCTCTATCAGACTTGCCTTGCATGGTCGCACTTCCTTTTCAGTTTGGCCACTGATATAGATTCAGGTGGTACAAAGCAGACAAGTCCTGCACTGGCATGGTGTTGAGCTGCTTGCAGGTTTCCTAGCTTCTTCGCTTAAAGCAAGAGATTGGACTGTGCTATACTTGCTACAATGCCCATATCCAATGTTTGACTTCAATTAGAGTTTAAATCCTAAAGCAGAACATGGGAGTTCCTGCTGTCTAAACTCAAGTGGTCAGTCCAGCTAAATGTGACAATTTTTAGAAACGAAATGTTTGTGGTGTATGTGGGTTTTTGTCTTGTGTTCTTTCTCCTCCCCCCCACCCCCCC
>VXBL01003180.1:1199241-1218600 GCA_013400195.1 Aramus guarauna
CTCCACCCCACCCCCCCCCCCACCCCCCCCAATCATAGACAACTGATCTCAGTGTTTTTCATGTTATATTGTAGGTTGTCCAGTTTAATATGACTGAATGGGGTGTGTGTGTCTGTTTATAGATAGATACAGATATAGTCAAAATATTGCTCCCCTGAGGAGAATTACAGTGGTCAGCTGGTAGATCCCTTTCTTCTATGTGCTTCAAATCCACCACAACCAATTCCAATTGTGAGTCGAGGATATATAGTACTATTTTTTTTCTTTGCTTCCCCTTTCTGCATAATCATCAGTAGTCTTAAATACCTACAGGCATTTGAAAATCCCACTTGATGCTTATACCTTTTTGAAATCATGCTGAAAATATAGCCCCTAGCCTTTTTACATCTGTGAAAGATGATAATACTTTCTTACCTTTAACAGAGAAATTTTGCAGTTAGGGGAACCTGTGCTGCCCCACTAATACCCATCATGAGGTTAAAAACCAACGAAACAAAAGATCTATTTACTGGGACTCCTTTTAGTGCACTTGGCCATGCTTGGGGGATGAGTCTCTTCCCCCATATGATGGGAGGCACCTGTTTTTGCTGCCCAGTCATGCTGTGGGGGTGTTTCTATTTCTCTGACTCTAAGGAGAAGTTCAAATTTGACAATACAGTAGAGATGATGTAACTTCAGACTGCTGCCCAAAGGCTTCATTTGTATGACTCCTTCCTCCTCTTAGCGTGGGTTTCTGTCAGAGCACTGAGCCAGCTGTGCTCCAGCTGTGGCTCAGGGCTCTCTGCTCCCAAGGGGTGCCTTTCTTCTGCCCCTCTCTGCGCTCCCACTGCTGCTTGTCCTGTTTCCCCCTACCTGTACAGAGGCTACAGGCAGTAGAGAGGAACTCAGGTGTGCCTTTTTGCTCTAACTCAGTGGCAGGGTCCTCTGCCAGGCTGCTCTTCTGTTGGGATGGGTGCTGGTGCTGCCAAACCTGGTCATTGCAACTTCCCTTTCTCCTTTTCAAGTTTTTTGTTTTTGGGGGTTTTTTTGACATCTTGTGGCCTTATGGAGATCCTGAATGGTCACTGATAAATAAAGCAAAAATTGTAAATAAAAAAACCCCCACACCCAACCGCCCCCCCAACCATCCTTAGAGAAAATGTATTTTCCTGCTAATAAGCCCAATGTTCCCGAGAGATGCTAACTGGTGCTCCATTATGTGGGGATTTGGATCTCTGCATATTTTAGCAGTGTATGTATCTATGAATGCATGTTGAATCAGCCCCTTTCTCTTTTCCTCTGAGTCAAAATACATGGTGACAGTTTGTGAAAGTAACATCTGCCAACAAGAGAGACTCCAGGCAGTAAAAGAAGAGCTGTGCTGCAAGCACTGGACTGGATCAGCTTCAGCCTTTTGGTGCTTTCCAGTATGGCATTGACTCATACAGTTTTTTGGCACAGTGAATGCATAACACACCTTCATAATGAGTAATGGCATTTGCAGTGTTACCTTTTTTTTTTTAAGGATTCTAAGGTTGGTTGTGTGTAACTTGTAATAAAGCAGATGCGTATCTTCACAGTCTGTGCTGATAATGCACCTCACTTTGCCTTCACAACTTTTTTATTGATCCTAAAAACTGTGCAATTATTGTTCAATATTTTAGTACCTTGAAATCCAAGACATGCTGGCACTGTAAAAAAAGCTTGAAGAAATATCCCATCCTCAGATAACCTGTACTCCATTCCACAAAGACTGTAGACCACTTCTACTCAAGTGATCAGCTTCCCATTGATTGTAGTGTTACACTCTGAATATGAATTAGATAGTTAAATAAGTATATTGGAATAAGCCTTGGGATATTAATTAAGAATAAAAAAAAAATTGATAGAAGTAATAAGCAAAGAGGGATGAAGCTAGAGAAGGATACATATGGAGTTAAATCCCTGCCTAGGATGAGCTTTCTTTGCTTCCTGGCTCTGCCTTAGATTGCCTGTAAGTCCACCTTTTTAGTAAAATAAATTGATAAGTTGTTTTGTTTGGTTTTGTGTGTGGTTTTTCTCTTTTTCCTGGCTTAGATTGTAAAATTCTTCAGCTACAGTATCTTACTATTAGTATGTATGCCAGGTAGTATACCCTGGGGTCCTAATTTGGTTACAGACTCAAAATAGTACTGTAATAGTGTTTAATGATGATCACAGTGGGAAGATACGAGTTTAGCACTACGCATCCCAGATAAATTTGGGGAATACTGCTTGTTTCATGGTGTTGATGGGATTCCATCATTCTGGCTGACCACAGACATTTTTGTTGTCATTTTGTTTTGAGGCACACTTTTTGCATTCAGTTTTCACCAAAGGAAAACCAGTTGTGCAGTCTTGGAGAATTACACTAAGGGGAAATTATCTGAGGCTGCTCTCATCTGAAACACGCTTACAGCACCTTGAATTCTGTAGGCTGTGCCAATGTGTGGTTGAGACTATTGGGAACTTCCCAGGTTGGACTTTGATTTGCTGTGATTTACAAGCAGAGATGGTGATGATCCAGATTTAAATATCTCTAGGGTACAAGCACTGGAATAGTATAAAATTATTTATAACTGTGAGGACAAAAAGCATCTGTGAAAAGAAAAAAAAAAGATGGTTGAAGTGGCTAATTTTGGTGGTAGAAGAATAAATAGTTAGGTGTATAAGCCTTTTATTGGAAATAAAACAGAAGCAGCAAACTTTCAAGGTATAAACTCACATAGCCAGTCAACAAGAATAGTGCTGTAAAGAATTTAAAAAAAATTAAATCTCTTCTATTGCAAGAACCCTAACTGTCTGTCTGTAGTGCATATGATGTGATAAAGGATTTTCTTTTCTCTGTGTGGTCCCATTTGATTACAATGCTAGGAGCGCCTGGCCGCATTCCATATATAATTAATTGCAGCTTTGGTTTCAGATTGCAGCGGGGCCAGGCTGCCTCTACCCCTTGCACTTGTTCACATCTTTAGATAGCTTTCCACCATGCCAGCTGGTGAGTGAATGGAGCCTTTCACAGCAAGCCTAACAGGCATGAATGGTTGAGTCATTGTCCTTGTTGGCTCTCTAGTTAATCTAGTGACAAACAAGGTTGGAGCTGCTGCAGTTGACATTCTCTTTATTGCCCGTGTTTTCAGCGTAAACACTGTGTGTAGAGGGATTTCATCTTTTTGCCAGCTCGTTTCTGTTTCTTGCTGGTTTTGGAAAGAAAGTCTTCTTGATGAAGAGGTACCAGTAAAAGCTGCTACGTGTTATGTTCATTTGTTTACTTTTTAGTTTCCAGCAAAGCAGACAGTTGAATACCTCAGGTTGTGTGTTCATGTTCCAACTTTTACAATTTTTTTTTATTCCTTCTGAGCTTCAATTCGCTCTGTACACACAATGTAGAAATAATATATGTGAGATGTTAAGTTACATCAAACTATTCTTTCATTTCTTGCCTGCTTATAGGGATATGTTTCTGATCTGTTATTTATGCAGTATACGAGCTTAAGTAAATTTAAAAAAAAAAAAAGTCTTTTCTTACAGATAAATATTATAGATGTGGAAAAAGATTTACTTTTAGTACCCTTTTTGAGAGATGTAAAAAGTAGCTAGAATACATTTTCTACTAGGAAATTCTGCAACAATAGAAAATGTCCTTTCCATAAGTAATTTTCAATTCCATATGTATAAAACAATTTTTTTTTTCTAAAATACTTCTGCTGTTCCTCTTAAATTCTAAAATGTAAACTAACTTTAGGTAGCATGTAGTAAAAAAAAAAGTCATCTGAAATGCAAATAAATTCAAGGTAATGTTTGAAAACCATACATGTTTTCATAAATGCTTTTGGTCAATCATGAGATCTAAAAAGTGATTTTTTTTTTTTATTTTTTTAAAGCCTATTCTGAGCTCAGGAAGGAAAGAAGAACATGTGCGAACTTTTCATTTCCCCATTTTCAGGTTCTTTCAAAATCAAAGAAGGAAAACTGAGTCAAAAGGGCAAAAGCAACACCCAGCAAAACTGCTCACTGATAATCTTGTCACTTATGGAGTCAGGACAAACAAAACCGCAGTTCTGGCAGTTGCTTTTCTTACAGAAGGAATTGTGTGTAGTACAAAAAAAAAATACAACTCAATGACTATAAAACCATTTTCTGCTGTAGGAAGACTGGAAAGCAATGAGAAACGTGGCCATGGTAGTAACCTCCTTCCACGTAGGACTGGTGTGATGTGGGCACAGGGGCGAGCCCTTGGCTGGGACGGGAGGGCTTTAACGTCCCTGAGCTATTCAGTGCCACCACCAGCGTTGCTGGGGAGTAATTTCACGCTCTGCCCTTGTTTAGCCTGGAGGAGCTGTGGAGGGAGGGGGTACCCTGGGTAGCAGCAAGGTAACGTCAGGTCTGCCAGAGAGGCAGGATGCCTTCCTGAGCCCTTCGGGTAGAGGACCTGCGCTAGTTGTATATCTGTGTCTTGTTCTGGGTCGCCCTGCTCACCTGGTGGTGGTGGTGAAGTTTTGCAGAGGAAGATGTCCTCTTTAATGCTGAAAAATGTTCTTTCATACAGCAAAGAAAATGAGACTATCTTCAATAACATCTCTTGTACACTTTCTGCTTCCTTGTTTTCTCAATAAAACATCCTTCTGGAATCTCCCTGGGCCTCTGCCCACATCTACAGTTACAAATGAGCTATATGCACATTTCACAGCGCTTAACGGGCCCGGTCTGAAGTCGCGTAAAGAAATGGTGGATGTTGCAGGGGTTGGCTGGGGCAGGGGCTGTCGTAACTGTAATGCAGAGGAACTGGGAGCAAAACTACCATTAATGCTAAAGGAGAAGTTTGCTGAATTCCCTGCTAACCATGCTGAAAATCTTCCCCAAAGACAGAGTTTAATAGTCACAATTTAATTTGATTTGTATAGTCCCCTTTGCCTAACTAAAAATGTATATAAAAAAGCAGAAGATGGGGAGAAAAGAACTGTTAAGCTCTTCATTATTTGGGGCTCTCTGATATTTCACCAGTACAGTAAGAGCAGGAAGAAAACAGCCCATCCTTTTGTAATTCTGCCATGTCTCGGAACAGTTATCTAGCTACAGCGGTGGGTGATGGACAGTCAATGTTGACTTTTCTGGGTATTATTCTGACCAATCTGCTACTTGTTTGCAAGGATAGTAAGAGAAGGAATTTAACTACAGCACAGGTATGATGCTTGCTGTAATTAGACTAAAAGTAATTTGCTTATGGTTGCCTTTAAATTGTGATTTTTTTTTTTATTTTAATAACCTACAATGGAATTCTCTCTCTCTCTCTCTCCCTTTTTTCTCTTCTAGTATATAACTTTGTTCTGTAGTCTTAATTATCTGAATAATCCCATACACTTGGTCTATTAAAGCGAGTAAACACAGCTACATTTGACCAATTCTTGATGGACTTTAGACCTTTCAAGTCTTTTGCATTCTCTCAGAATTGAGAACAAGTTAAAATACTACGTCTGATGATCCTTTATGTATTTGGCTTTTTCTCAAAGATTTATTTGAAGTTTGGTGTTCCAGAGTAAAAAAGCAAGGGGGAAAAATTCTTTCATTGCTTCATTCTGTGTGTGGGAGCTTCCTCGAGAGCTGCGTACGTGATGTAGTCAGTGTGCTTCAATCTTGCTGTACAACACTTATGCTGTCTGTTCCAGGAGTCTCTGTGGCTGAGGGTCACAGGCTAAATGTTATTTCATTTTGTATCAGGGAAAGTACAATTTTGAAGCTGACTAAAAAAAAAAAATCTGAAATCCAAAGCTGAATGATGCTCATAGAGATTGCACAGAGAGATGATAAAATCTCATTGTATGAAAGAAGAAAAATCTTCTTTTAATTCTGCCTTTTCTGCAATAAATAGCTACTTGAGTAGGTGTTACATTCTGCACAGGAGTTTCCTGCAGCGGGTTCACTGCAGATTTGTGAGCATTAAGGAATACCTTGGAAGGATTAGGGTAAGACTCGCAGCAGACTAAATCTCTAGAGGACATTCTTGATAACATGTGACTGGCTTCTGACTCTTGACCTTCTCCTTTAAAGTGTTGGCATCAGAATAATTATCACGAGGCACTGTAGAAAATCAAATGTTTGAATGATTGCTTCCAATTAACAGCATTTTTTTAATGCGCAAAAGAAATGCTACATATGTAGAAGTCCTTATTGGTGGTGGTTCTTCATAATAATGACATAAAAATAGTGCTTTTCAAACCTGCTGAACTGTAACCTGATCCAAAGAATAATTTTAACTGCACTGATAGATTATTAATAAAAAAAGAATGACATGAAACCAAAAATGAACAGATTTCTGGACCTGACTACTCTGTCCTCTTCAGATTTCCCTATCTTGCCCATCGCCCTTTGAGTCATGCTAAAAAGGGGGTCTAAAGCATGGTTGCCTTGCCTTCATGCTGCAAGACATCCTTTTTCCTGCTCTGTCAGCACCAATGCATCTCCACTAGTGCCTAGCATAGTCCACTCTGAGCACTTTCTGTCTCATCTCCACAAAGATGACAGTAAATGCTTACATGAGATTTGGGGTTAAAATCTAGCAGGCACCTGGCATTCTCCCACTTCTTTCACTCCTCAAGCTGTTCCTGAGGTAGCAGCATTTTAGGAGAAAGAAAATTCTGGTCCCATTGTAACTACCCTTATAAATAGACCTTCAGAAGCAAATATAGAGCAAATCTACATTTAGTATTCCCACCGCTGTTTTTAAAAGAACTAGTAAGTTTTTGCTGGACTTTGATCTTTCTCTTTTTTCCACTGAAAACAATCACATTTGTTCTGCCTAAAGAGAAGATTTTTGTTAAATCCGCTTGCAAACGGTCCCTGATCTCTGTTTGTATTTCTGAATCTTTCTTCCTTCCCAGCTGTGTCAGTTTGAGGGAGAAGCAAAATCACTATGGCAGCAGGCTGCTTCCCAGACGTGTCAAAGAAACCTGCCAAGTTTCATAGGTTTATTGTGTGCGGTGCTGAGATTCTCTTTTGTGTTTCATGTAATCAGTTGAAAATAGCAGTATTTGAACTAGAATTTCACACTCCCTTATTCTGCCCCTGGCAGGACCACTGTGTGTTTCATAGTCTATGTCAGTCTCGTGCTTGCTCCTGAGAGGATGGAAAGGAAACGGTGGGGTAAAAGCCTTCTTAATTTGCTTCTGAAGACAAAAGTCTCATCATGCCTATTGTACTGGAGCACTGGTACAAATCAAAACAGCAGCCCCCTGAGAATGTTCAAATGGGGTTTTCCGGGACTATGTCACATTTGTTTTCTCATTGGAAGGTCAGAAGGGCTCAGTAAAGTCAGTAACAGCAGATCAGTCTTGTCTACACCGTGAGACTGAGCCATTTTTTTTAAGGCATGTCAAGGGACAGCATCCCCAGCAGAGCAGCTATTGCTGTTCAGCCAGCCAGTCCTACTTGGAGCATGGAAACTCTGTGATAGATGCTCTGCTTGTGGGATGTGTTATTGCCATTGGGAAAACACTTCCACAGCTTTGGCATGTGCTTACTTCAATCTGCCAAATTAATTTCCTAGCTCTGGTTTGGACTCGTTCTTTCAAATCTCATCTGGGAGATGCTGGGATGCCATACCTACCTGTGGGTTATGTACTCTTCCAGGCTGAGGGAGTGTGATCGTACCGTTGAAACACCTTCCCCTCTGCGCTGCGCATCCATCAGGGTCTGACTTTTTGTGGCATCTCCACAGGTATTCAGTTCTGCAGTACAGACAAGTCCCGAGCCTCCAGCTGTGTCAGCTGCTGCTTCTTGTAATGACATCAAGTCAAAAGGATGACCTAGCACCTTTTCTTGTAAGTGTGTTGTGCTTTGGTTTTAGGACATCCACTGGAGAATATAGGTGGTGCTCCATGCCCATACACTGGGTTTTGATGTAACAGTGTTTTGATTACTTAATGTAAGTTACAGGCTACTCTATTGATTCTGTATCAAATGGCTGACTTTAATTTCACCTGTGTTTGGAGCCAAAGCTGCCTCAGTTAAACACTTAGAATTGTTCTTCAGAGGCATCCATTTCTTTCTGCTGACTGCAGGGGAAACATAAATTCCTAGCTTAAGTCTTTAAGTCACCCTGTTGGTCTGTGTACCTTTGCAGTGCTGAAATAAGCCATCTGAATCAAGCCCATACTCTTTGAAGTGCCTGATTTAGAGCCTTTTGTTGCATTGCTCTTTTGTTATTTGCTGGTTTTCTCCCTTTTGCATTGACAGCAACAAAGAAACCCTTATTTCAGTGCAATTCCAGCAGTCGTGTATAGAAGTAGAACAAAAATCTAGGAAACAGAATGGATCCCAGAAGGGCCTTGTGGCAATTTCTGTTCCAACTTCAAAAGGTACCATTTACATAATGCAACATCTTCACTGGAATGAATAAACTGTGATTTAATGCAAGACCTTTTGTCTTTTATACCTTACATTTAAATAATAGACACATAAAAATTAAAATAAAAAGACCTGAAAGAGTGATGTTTGGTTAATGAAGCTGTGAAATTGAAGCTTGTTTCTGATGCACAGCATCAAAAGGACTTTTCACTCTTATTTTAGCAAGCAATAAGAGGTAGGTTCATATTAGCTGATCTAATCCAGTCCAACTTTATTTTTTCTTAATCTCAGCTGCTCTCCATGTTCAATTTCAATTTATATATTACTGGGCTCCCTCTGGTCTCCCCTCCTGCTTCCCTCTGGCTGTTTAAGATCATAGACAGCTCAGAGTCACTGTCCTCTAAGATGAGCATGGGCATGAAAGGTAAGTGTCTGTTCATCTTTTGCTTGGTTTAGACCTGTACCCCTGCCTTGTAAGGACCTCTCTAGCTCTTATAAGAAAACATGACTTTATTTCCATCAGAAAGTGCTTTCCGTACTGTTTTGAGATTTTTTTGCCACAATTGGATAATTCTATTGAAGCATGGAGGGGTCTCCCTCTGCTCTAGCAGAAGGCTTTAACTACGCTGCAGATGCTTCTCTATATAGAGTTTCTACAGCCTGCAATCTCCTGTAGGCTCCTCTCCATATATATATATATATGTATTTCCTATCCAGTTATTCTTGCTTTTATTCATGGCTATGGGGTTGTTGGGTTTTTTTTACCCTGAAGTTTTTGGGACAACTACTTGCATTTAGCTTCCACCCCTGGCTGCCCACATTCTCAGTTCACTCTGAAATCTTCCTCAAGGGGAGAGTGTTTTCTTTATAAGTGAGGAGCAGCCCAGAAAGGGCACCCTTACAGCTTGACTCACTACTACTGTCATACGTACCTCCATGAAGAGCTGGCTTAAAGGAAACCGGTTTCTAAAATGTTAAATGTTAGTGAAGCTCCCCCAGCACGTGCTTGATATGCCATCTGTTACAAACAGGAATGATGCTGCACTGGAGAAAGAACACACTGAGAAGAAGAAGAAATCCTTTTTCTTACTCTGTGCTCTGTGTATCCTGCCATATCATCATTTTTCTAACTACTTCAGGTTTCCTTTGCAGATTTTGACTTTCAGCCTTTTCCTAATGCGTGCAAACAGATTTCACAGCTGCTTCTATACTGCATCTCAGGCACTGGTCATCCATACTACCCTTCTATCTGGAACTATGGTGCTAGCATGCCCCAGCTGCTCTTAGAACAGATGATAAAACTCTTGTAGGAAGAAGCATAAGCATCTTCTACTTTTTCCAAGGCTCATTGTACCTGGCCTTCAGGCCAATACCTTTCCAGTTCTGAACTGGTCCCCTAGTTATTTCCTTTTGGTCTTATTTTTCTTAATCAGATGATAGAGGACAGTCAAGGCTCACCACTAATTCTGTTTACCATGCCTTATATGCCCCAATTGCAATAAATCTCAGGCTACGTTGTTCTTTGACATCCGAGTGTATTGTTTCTGGTTTGGGGCTGTGCATTTTGGGGTCATTTTGGTGGTTGTTTTTTTTTTTTTTCCTCTTTTATTGTTTGTGGTTGGTTGGGGTTTTTGTTCCAGCTACTTAGGATGTATGCTGGAAATCAAGAGGCTGCTGGAGCATGATAGCAGTGTTTATGACTGCATCAGACCTTGGTAATAGCCAACTGTCAGACTGGTTCAACTGTCAGGAATGCCATGTATATGACTTGAATATAAGTATTTGTGAAGAGTACACAACTACTTGCTGTTTCCATATTTGTATAAGAAGAGATTTATAATTATTCTTGATAGTGACTCTGCCTTTCTTTGGATTCAGAATTATACTTTCCTGTCATTTGAGGGACATGCAGACATGCTCTCGCAAAAGCATTACCCTAGTTGTACTAAGTTTACCACAATCAGTGAATAAGTGAGATGTAAATGAGATCAGAACCCAAGTTGTGCAATATACTGCATATTGCTGTCTACATAAGGGAAATTATTCTGCTTTCCTATCTAGTTACGGTAAGACTAGTACGTCATTAGGAATTTTGCCAGGGGAAATCCGTATGTCTGACACTCTTAAGAGTTCAGAGCTACATTAGAAACTCTTCAGTTACTAGAATGCTGTTGAACCTTATTGATGCAGATACAAGCAGAAAAGATTTCCATAGTGTAACCGAATGCACTTCTGAAGGTTAGAAATGTGCACTGCTGCAGTTCAACGCACCTGCAGAATCCCTGGAGTCTTCAACCCTTCAGAGGTTTCCGTAAGAAATAAATTACAGAGCAGCTCCAAATAAGGGAGAACTGGAAGAATCTTGTTTCCTTTGTTTAGAACAGTGTCAAAGCAGACTGTAAAAGGGAAGGATACTTCATACCTTTTCTTCTGAATTCACAGCTTTCTTGTTTCTTTGTAGCATGTAACATAAGCTGAAGGATTAATTTGTTTAAGTGATTTATTCTTTTTTAATGTCTCTTTTAAATGTGGATTTTCTATCCTGGAAGGGATTACTGCAGAACTGGAGAATAAGTCCCAGAGGATGAGAATTCCACAAGGGAAAAGGATATTTCATCAGACTGCTAAAATACTAGATTGAATTAATTGCTCATTTACATGGCAAGCAAAAGGCTTGGAGAATGTGTGAGATGCTGGGTTATCAAGAGGAAAAAAAATCATGGGAAGGAGCACTTCATCACTTTGACACTTTCCTGTATGATTTTAGCTCCCAGGAGGATTAGAGGAGTCCTGCTAGACGAATACAGGGTAGAGAGGAGGGAACTGCCAGATAGGGAGATCCTCAAAAGTATTGATAACAAAGTGATACTGAATTGGGGGAAATACCAAAGTGTCTTTTGTCCAGCCTGCTCATCTCCTTTGCTGCTCTTCCTGTACTCAAATAATTCACTTCAATAGGTAGAATAAAGCTTATTTCATTATTTCCTTGAAACATCAAACTGCTACTGGGAAGGACTGGTGAAAAGAAATTGTATTTGTATCTCTTATAGGGATCACACGTGGCAACCAAAGTACTGTCACTGTTTCCATATTAAGAGACTACTAAGGTCTTGTCCTTGGCTTCAGCTGTGATGTGGCTGGTGCTGTGATAAAACAGAATAATGAAAAACCTGAAGAAGGTGACACATTTTTACACAGCACTTGAAACTGGTGTAGGGAGCAATTATTACTTGTTAATATTTGGTTTTGAGAAAAATGACAGCCATATTTAGACAGATGTGTTGAGTGAATCACGAAATGGCAGGTTCTGATATAACACTTCTGACAGTGAGTGCTTCCCAAATGTCTAAGGACAATGTGTATGGTGTTTCTCCTTTTATGAGAAGTCGAGCAGCACACAGATATCCATTCCCTCCTAGAGATGACAAATCCTTTCTATAAGGAGGAAGTAAACCTCAACTGTTGTTAAGTCAAACAGTTCCCTGGGATGGAGGATCTGGCTGTTGAACAGTGGCTTAAGATTTGTGTCTCTTGATGGATTTTTTTTTTTTCTTTTTTTTTCTGATGTTTAAAGTGGATTGAGTTTTGAGGAAGTCTTTTTCTGTCTTTGAGATTTTTGTCTTCTTCCTGTAAGGATTTCTGGGCTGTACTCGTACAGCCCCTTTCAGTTAGGGGCTAATCAGTTTTTCCTTTCTTTTTCTTTAAACATGTAGGAACTAAACACCTTTCTCCCCTTCTGGCACGTTTGAAACTGTTCAACGTGTCCTGGAATGTGAACACACATGGAAAATCAGACAGATTAGAAATACATGAACCTTCCAGGCCAGTGACACGAACAGGAACATTTGCTTTACATTTCATTTTGCCAGGCTTAGAAAAAAAAAAAAAAAAAAGTCAAGATTGACTGGTAGCTTTAGCACTCATTGAGGCAGCTGAGCCTCTGTGTCTGAACCAATTACTATGGTTTTAGTGGGATTGGGCAAAAAGGCAGTTCACTTCAAACTGCTTTATTGGCATGACTAGTGTCACAAGCTTTGCCAAAAGGCATGGTGCCACTAGGGATTTGAGAGAGTCCACATGTCAAAATGATTTTGGTCTTAAAATAAGTGCCATTTGATACTTTATTCTGTAATGATTAGAACCAGAGAAGGTTTTGATATCCGTTCCTGATCTTAGAGGTTTGGATAAACAGTCTTGCTAATGGCAGCCTAACACTGTGTCAGCTGAAAAATAAGGAAAAGCTTGGTCTTGTCATCTAAAAAATGACAAAGGCCAAACAATAAGACTCTTTCCAGTGTCTAGAGAGAGTCTAGAAAATAGAATTTGGCTTTAGGACACAAGGCACAAATCCCACAACAGGCTCTTTTCTAAGACTGAAAGAAAGGTAAAATCCTTGCAAATGGTCTGTTAATTAGCAAGTAATTGCTGTAAGAGAAAAGCGCTCAGTTAGCTGAGATCTTTGGTCACTATTTAGAATGACAATGCCAAGAGTTAAATCCTATTTTCTTTCAAGCCAATATTAAAACAACATCAAACAATGGCCCAGAAAATGTATGTAAATGATAAACAGCCTGGTTTGTACCTCTCAGAGTCTAGTGTTGTGTACTGGAAAATGTTAAGCTGATAAAGAGTAAAGGGCTGCACTATTTTAAGCTCTCTTATCCAGTTAGCTGACTAAAATTGTTTTATAGCTAGAACAGAGCATCTGGGCTGGTACACATAGCATTCCAAATCTGTGAAAAAGAGCAGGGAAACAACAAGCTTGGAATAGATTCTGTCAAGTCCACAACATCTGAAGGATTTGTAGTTAGAAAACCCCACTGATGCTCAGAAATCACAACTATCTGCCAGTCCTTCAAGATTTTTCTCTGCGAGCATGTGCTGTTTTTCTGAAGTTGCTATGTGCCTTCTAAAAAAAAAAAAAAAAAGTGGAAGATGGAACATACTGTACCGAACAGCGAAGCAACGAAGCCAGAACTGAAAGGAGAAAAACAATTCAGACTGGGGCACTTCTGCTATCTCCCAATTTATCATAGTTTCCATATAAAAAGGATGTTAAATTCTGTTGTTCTCTTTTTTTCCTCTTGAAGTTTTAATGTCCATACCAGGTGGCTGATTAGGGCCCTGTTCCTCCATCTAAATCCTCCAAAGAGGTCATGGAGTTCATAAAGGATTGTCTGCCCAGGGCAGGTCATCTACTAACAGATGTAGCTCTTAATCTTGTCCGTGGCTTTTAACCTGAGCTGTGTCCTCCAGTCACTGAAAGAGGCTCAGTAGTGTGATAATGTGTGCCTCGGTTTCCAGATTCTTAGGAAAGTAAAAACCCAGAAATGTACCACTTCAATATCCTTTCCTGCAAAGAGCCCCTATATAGCACCTAAATTGCTAGTTTTGGTCTTAACAGAGGATTCTTGACTATATCAATGTTTACTAGAATGAATTGAGGAATCCTGAAACCTGATCTGCATTTGCCGAGTTAAAACAGACCTAATATTAAATAAAAATACTTATTTTTTTAATCCTACAAATATAACAAAATGAAATCCTTTCCCCTTTCCAATATCAAAATATATTATTCATTAGAGAAGTGAAGAAAAATGTGAAGAAAGCTATAGTAATCTCTATTTTGGACTGACTGTGTAATTTTGGATCCTTACTTGTATGGGTTTTATTTTCAAATTCCAAGTACTTTTACAACTGAACTTGAATAGAATATAGAACTCTTGATGCAGTAAAGTGTAGATTTTCAGAGAAAGGTTATCCAGTGGAGGATGTCGAAATAAAAAGGTGCTGTAAGTGATAATGCTGTGGGCTGATAGCACTGTGAAGTTTCTGATTTGGTCTTAAAAGCAACAGGACTTGAGTGGAGGTGAAACGTGGTGTTGGATAGGAAGTGTGAAAGCCATCTTTGGGGGTTCTTTTAAACTTACCTCTTTTGTAGATGTTTCACTGCAGATATTTGTTGTGGCCTGTGCTTTCTGGACACTTCAGTGTATGAAACTTGTAGGAAAACCCTTACTTCAAGGAAATACCAGTGTTCCACTCCTCAGACCTCTTTCCACTTCCTTGCTGGAGGGGTGGGATGGGGAGAGGTTGCAGAGCTTCAGTTTTGCTTAATTCCAACCTCATGGGAAACCTTGGTTGTCTTGACCAGGTGGTATCTATTGACTGGACTAGTCCATCACCAGAAATTTGTGGCTGGGTCTGACCCAGTTCCTCAGGGCAGCCTGGAGTCTGGGAGGTGCATCTAACCCTGTCTCTCCAGGGAGTGCAGCTGAGGAATGTTCCTCTGGAGGTTTTCTACCTCTGCTTCCCCATCTGTCCCTGGGCAGAGCTGATCTCTGAGTGGTTCCTCATGCGCACGTGAACGTAGACATGTTAGATTGCCTCCCGCTCACCCTGCATATGCTGTGGAGAACAGACAGCAAACTGTTGGGTGAAGGTGACTGGTTTATTCCAAATATACACCATGTAGGCACTGTAAGTTCACAGCAGTTTCCAAGGCTACCTTTCATTATTAAGAACACCACCAACAGCAAGATCAGGCTGTGGAAGATCGCCTTCCTCTCTGCAGAGAAGGGTGGAGAAAGGCCATCACTCTAGATGCTGAGCCTGCCAGGATGACATAATGGTGGTAGTAAACATTTTCTTGGACATGGCAGTGGTGGTTTTGCCTCACTTAATGAGCTGCAGGAGCCCTCTGGGACAGGTACTAGCTGTATCTGGGGGTACTTCTGAGTTTGCTGCTTTCTGCTGGAATAATTCAGCTCTGACACATTCCCTGGTGTAGCCTGGGAAGCTATTCATCCAGGCTCTGCTTCCCTTCCACTTCCGGCACTGAGGTGCTCCCACCCGTACCAGCCGTGGCAGAGGGGCACCCGGGTCTGCATCTCGCATGCGAGAGCACCAGAGTGGTCTCTGAGAGGAAGGCATCCCTGAGCACCCTACAGCCCGTGTGGGATGGTGGGTCTGAGCCGTCAGGATGTTAGTGAGCATGGGTTGGCTTTCCAGCTCGGTGTGGGAGGGGGAAGGTATTGCAACAAAATCTCTTTCAGGCCTGAGAGCTCAGCCCTGGCACAGGGATTTCCTCTCTCTTGTTGTCTGTATGTATGCTCTGGGTCTGCTGAGATTATGTCTTTTTTTGGGCAATTTTCTTCTCATCTAAGTGCTGTGATAAGGAGCTACAGGCAGTGCCCTTCATAAAAATGTGTCTGGCACAGCAGTGCACCACTAAGCAACGTGTTTTAGCTGGAAGGTGCCCGTCAGCAGTGTCAGCACCACACCACCGGCATGGGAGGGAGGAGGTAGTCATGGTGGTGCAGGCAAATGGAGATGGGCAGAAGGAGCAGGCTGTCCTGGGATCAAACTCAGGGGCTACCCAAAATTAAAAAAGGCTCCTTGCCTGCATGTTTACCCTAGGGGGTTTGTTTGCAAAGTTGGCGTGCTGTGAGCCATTAAATTTTCCCCGCCCTATTGTAGCAGTCACTGCCAACCTCATCAAACAAATATCTCCTATCTTTGGCCTGCTGTTGGGTGGGAGGACCGACTCCTGCTGTGTCTGGTCTGGTTAGTTACTAATCCCAGCTCTTGCCTGATCCCTGCTTGTTACACAAATAACATAGGCTTGGAGATCTTCTAGCAAAACTTTTTATTCTTTTTGAATAAAGTGTGCAAGTTAAGCAACCACAGGTGCATGGGAGAGATTGAGCGTAGACTTTAATTAGGGGAAAGGGAAACTATTTATGGAGTTGAGTTACATATAAACCAGTTTGCTCTTACAGCTGAAGCAGAGGTGGGTGACCCCAACCCTGCTCTCAGAGGGACCTGTTCCTGCCAACTAGGGAGATTGCTATTCACATATATTCCCATTCAGATTTCATACTTGCTCTGTCACGGATAGGTAAAAAGCAGGTCTTTGCTTGGCTTCTATAGATTTACAGGCTTGTTCAACATCAGACATGGGAAGAATTTCTACTTTCTGCATCTCCCCAGGAGAGAGCTTTTTCCAAATAGTGATCCTTGACCGCAGATTGTCATCTGAGGCAGGATGGAAAGCCTGGAGGGGGATGTGGAAGCATGGCTGAGTTTGGGAGCGGTGGTTGGAATGTAAACTGTAAGCTGGGCAGGAGAGGCTTGGAGGATACCCCTTTCATTAAGGTTTGAAGCTGAGGCCATTGTATGGACCTTATCGTGAATATCAGATGCAAAACACACTGAGGTGCTACTCTTGTTTTTTCTTGTGTTTGTGCACCTTGAATACAAGCAAGAGAGAGGAAGCAATGATAGGACTGAACTAATAGTTACTTGGTCAAGGGATGACCTCGAATTTTGTTGTTGCTGTTGCTTTCTGTTCTACTGCAACATGCATTGCAGCACTGCTGTCTAGAATAACACAATGCGGGAAGAAATTAACTTGTCTTAGCTATATGGAAATTGGGATGTGATTTCTATTGTGTTTGTAGGATGGGGAATGAAGCTGCTTGTGACACAGCTATTAAATTTGCTTTTTGCCACTTGTGCCCTTTTGTTATGGATTAATTGCACCTGGCAGCAGCACAGCTTGGTAAGGGTTATGGAACACTGAAATTTTATAATTGGAAGTATCCAAAGCTATTTTATTAAAGCAAGTCTTGCCAGCCAAACTCCATGTGAATGTTGCTTTGTCTAGTTTTGCTCTTAAATAGCTGAGACCTTGGAGTCAATGTAATTCATTGTGCTGTATGTAAATGAGGCTGTACTAAATGACTAACACGTTATCCACGTAGATCTGAGATATGAGGTGTCTGGAGGAAAATGATAGTATCTGACTGATAACAGCTACCCACCGGGGAAGTCCCTGGCCTTAATTTCTATAAAGATATGAGCACAAATGCATTATTACACTGCTAAAAAGCCAGAGGAAGGAATTCTTCTCATTGCCCTTTTCCGAGGGCACTCAGGTCTTTATCCTTCCAGCCAAGAGCAATTTTTGCAACAATCTGTCTTCTTGAGGGATTAAGTCAGTGTCAAAGATAAGGGAGGCAGAACTGTTAATTGCAGGCAAATCAGCTGGGGTAAAAAGGCAATTAGAAGAGACATTGTGGGAATTGGCAAATCCTAGGCACAGTTTCTTTATACCAAGATTTTCTATACTTTGATTCATGTGTTCAGACCTGCCAGGCTACCCACTTGGTGAAGCCTGTAGCAAAAAGGGAATTTATCAGTAATTTATGGTGAAGACATGGAAAACCTCTTGGGCATCTTATGTAAAATTGCACATTTTTCACCTGTTAGTGTACTGTTTTAAGGCTGTGTAGACCTACCTATGCCTGGATACTTTTCAAAGTACACACTTTCAAGCAGTTGACAAGAACTGCTGTATGAAAAGAGACTGTATAAAACCAAACTTTCAGCTAAGGATACCTCAAGGTTGAAACCTAGATGACTGAACTGGATTAATCATTTGTTCACCTAAAAGAAAATATGATGCCTGAATGCATAGGGTCCATTATTAGAATAGATGTTTTATAAGTAGTATTCCTGTACGAAGAAATTGATTCAGAGAGGTTTTTGTGTAACTCCCTTCAAATCAAGTTATGTGCAGTTAGAGTTTCTACTTGGATCTGGACCTGTGCTTCTCATCACCACAGCCCTCTTTTAGAAATAATCTAATGCAAAATTAAAAAAAATCTCCCAAAACATTAAAATTTGTAGAGAACTCTGAAATAAAATGTATATAAAGAAAGATCTCTTAGAATGCACAAAAATTAACTCAAATAGCTGATGTAGTGAAGCTCCTATGTCTTAAATCCTCTTCCTCCCTTTCCAGTATTCAGAGGTGTTAACATTTTTGTTTTGTTTTGTTTTTTTTTACCTTGATGTGGAGGCTGAATGCAGGATTTCTGTTATGGAGAAACTGGTGAAAGAAAATTTGCCTGTAAAAAGACTGCTTTTGGAGCTCTTGGGACTCTGGCTCTGTCAAATTCGAATATCTTAGAATGCATGCTGTGGTGTACAAAGTTTTGATGTTGAATTCAGTATCTATGTGGCTAGGGCTCTAGATCTGGGCTGAAGAGATACTAAAGTGTTCACAAGCTGTTCACACCTTACTAATGCTTCCTCTGATAAAAAAGGTAAATGCCATGGCTTTTGCAATCCATCTTCCACTTCCAGGCATGCTGTTTAGGATTGTAAAAAACTCAAACAAAACTGGGGAGGGGAGGAATAGTTCAGAGTTGATCTCTGACTGAAGATGCAAAATGTAATTTGGCTAGAATGTAATTATCATGTTATGTGGAACAGATTCACGAAACAGGAGTGTCAGTTCTGATCTCCATTCCTTGTCTGATTCTTGGTAAAGCCTGAACAGGACTTTAACACAATATGTCTGTCTCCTCTTGTATGAAATGGCAGACTATAAAGAGATTTGTGAAGAATCTGTACACTCTAAATAAAACAAACAAAAAAAACCAACCCCAACAACCCACCCTTGGGAATGAAAATTACTTCTCAACAGTACCTGCCCTGAACTCTGCAAGAGTGGGTGTGGGGTTTTTTATTTATTCATTTGTTTTTAAATATTGTTTCAGGTGACATAGTATCTCTGACCTAGGTTATGGCATTTGAACTCCATCTAGTTCACCACACCTATTCTCACCTTACACAACCCACACTGTAGTCAGAAGAGTGGCTGCAGCTTGTTCAGGTAGACCTGAGTTAGTCTGGAAGTAGCCAAACTAGCTTAAGAAATAGACATGTGGCAATATAAAGAATCGTTAGCTTCCAGAAACTCTTTGGTTGTGTGGGGTTGTTTTGTTGGTTTGGTGGGTTTTTTTTTGTTTGTGTGAAGGGTTTTTTGTTTTGTTTTTATATATATAGGTTTTCACATGAATGCTGCTGTAGTTGAAGCATTGCTGGTGCTTGTTGGTGTGATTTCATGCTTGGCTAACACTGATGGAAGTCAGGACTCCTGGGTGTCAGAGGTCCATTCTCCCACCAAGAAAACTTTGTCAAACCAGTCCTATCCTTTTTTTTTTTTTT
>VXBL01003180.1:1218635-1268194 GCA_013400195.1 Aramus guarauna
TTTTTTTTTTTTTTAGTAGTGATTGTACAGATGACTGCTGAGTTGAATCTGTTTGCAGGTGCAGGTGAAGGCAGCAGGGAGGGTGGCTTGCCCCTTCTCACAGCAGCGTAGTCTTAAAGTATCGGTGCAACAGTGCCCTGAGCTGGCTTTAGGCTGACTCAGGCAAGCCTGTGCGGGGTGTAGTTACAACTTGGGCCTCTGTGTGCACACCCGAAATGTTAGGGGTATCATGGAATGGCAAGAATAAAATTCCAACTTGAGTAGTATTAATGATGCTGGATTCTGGACTGTGCTGCTTCCACAATTAACTCTGCTGCTATAGTAACTGAGTTTTAGATGAGTCTTCTCTTGAATGCAATCCAGAGCATTATGTATCATGTCTCCTATATATCAAGCCTAGTCACAAAGGGTGCTACAGATGATTTTGAAGAATGTGCTGTGGCAGTTTAAGAAGTTACTACCTGCAGCTGTCTGTTCTGCCCTTCTGTAGGAGTTTCTAGTTTCTGTATCGGGGCTGGCAAAGGCAGTATGTAGCCACACCAAAGCTACCTCAGATCATAACCTGGCGTTACAGCTTACGCTCATAATGGCTCTGACACACGTTTGCAGGGAGATTTAGCTGTTGCTGCTAAACAGGGTTTTCCCTGTCCCCGCAGAAAAGGTTGGAAGGGAGAACTCTCCAGGACAATTAGTTGCTTCTGAACTGTCCCACTTTGATAACATCTGGCAGCGGAGGTGTGGATATAGATCCTCCGCAGCTGCCCCTGTTACAAGGCCACAGCCATAGTAGAGGGAAGTGTTGGGCAATGAGAGATGTCCCTGTTAGCTGGCCCAGCTAAACCTGCCTATGAAAAGGAGTTGGAGCCATGCTGTGTCAGACCGTACAGCATTGTGGTTACGGTGCAGGCACGCATTCCTGTCTGCCATTGTTACTTTGAGAAGGCAACCTTTCAGCAGAGATGTAGAACACATGGGGTGTGCAAGAGGGAAGGCATGAGGCAAATTACTGAACTGTGACAGCAAGGTTCAGCGAGAGTTTGTTTGTGGCATCTCTAGATGTCTTGGAAGGCAGCAAGTAGCTGGTGTGTGGAGCAGGCAGGTGTCTAAAGTTGCCAGTGTTGGAGTACTTAAAACTCATCAACCTGTAATGCTGAGGAAGAGGAAATTCTGAATGCAGCTGGTCACACGTCTGCTCAGGCTAAGAGGTTTCAAGGTGACAGTCTGGGACCCTGCAAAATGAATTCTGCTGAAGTCCTTCAATTTGGACTTGTTCTTCTACAGGGCCTCAGGGAAAAAGACTACCTGATCGAGTAACCCACATGTGAATAGAATTGCACCAAAGCAGCAGGGGTTGGTGCGGTCAAAATACAGGTGGAAAACTTGATCATTCTCTTTATTCTCATTTTGCACATTCTTAAAGCTCTACTAACATTTTGCATTGGCTCACACTGTTTATGTTGGGATATGTGTTGTATAAACTCTTACTAACCAACAACAGAAAAATCTTTAGTTTGCATGTACAAAAGGGTTTCTGGGGTCAAGATGAAGAAAACTAGTGGCAGTGTTTCTGTACCTCTGTTTTAATGGTATAGTTTTTTGATTAGTAGGTAATTGTGCATTGAAACCTGACTAAATTGATATCATGATAAAAAAGGGGTAATCAAAATTTTATACTTAAAGAAACCCCTCTGAACCAAAGGTCTGAGAAATGGCTTAAGCTGAATTTTTAACCCTATGGTCTTATATCTGCCAGTGGAAATAAGGCCTAAGAGCAGATTTTGCAGTAAAAAGTAAATATTCAATCTAGTTTGTTTTATAAGTCACTGTAAAGACTATGCTGTTCTTCTGAAGGGAGACCATTTTGACAAAAATAACTTCTACTTTTCCCAATGTGCATAAATATTTAAGTTTTCTAGCATGAAATATTAACAATGGGAGAAAGAAAGATACTATCTCAGTTTTGTGGGTTTTTTTTTTTGCTATAACTAAAAAGCAAAAAAGAGAGTTTAAATAACTCAAGTCATTCTATTAAAACAATTACAACTGTGTTTTTGTGCCTAATAAGTATCATGTGTATCATATGTAGCTGAGCAGGTTTTATTCTACCTTGTTGGAAACATTTGTGATCAAGGATTGCTGAACAGCCTTGCAAGGGTCAGTGCATGACTGATTGCTGGATCTGGGAGTCCTTAGAGATATGTTATATACTGTTTAAGTGGTAACTTCTTTCCATTAAAATTACTTATGTGAGAGTTGGACGCTGATGACTGTATCATGTGGCTGGGAATAAATGCCCAGGAGCTGAAGGTGGCTACGGTCCCCTTAGCCTTCCCTCCCTGGCGACCCAAGAGAGGAATGTACGTCTGGCTAATCTTGACCTGAAAAGTAGGAAATTAATTTTTCAGGGATGGCTCCGTTGTTTTATCCAGTCATTGTGACAAGCACATAAAATGCATATACTGTTCTAGGAATAAAGGTTGGCCAGGACAACATTCTTCTGAATGTCTGATGACAATTTACAGAATTAGTCTGCTTCTCTTGCTCCCATGGGCCTTACTCCCCTCCCCACCCCTCTCTCCGGAGAAATAGGTCCATGGGTGTTAGCTCCTCTGATTATCTTTTGCTTGGCATGCAAGTCCCTGACTTAATGTGTCAAACATAAGAACCTCAAGGTTCCCTAAATAAAACATCTGCAACTTTTTTTCTTTTTTTCTTTTTTTTTTTTTTTGGGGGGGTGGGACAAAAAGTGAAAAATGTGCTCTGAGATTACCTACTAGGCCAGGTTTTTTGGGAGATTATGCAGAGGAGTCGTAGACCCCTGTGCAGTTTGCATGGGAACCTGGTACTTAGCAGCTCAGCGCAGAGCGGTCCTGCAGCTGGGCAGGAGCAGCACGTGGGGCACCTGGTGAGGTCAGGCAGTGACCAGGATGAATTATGGTCTGGTTTCCAGCTTTGGATTTCAGGTGTTTCTTTTCCACTGAGATTTGATTTAGCCCAATAGCTCTGAAGACCTCTTTAGAAGTGTTTTTCAGATTAAGGCAACAGCTATGTACCTAGCTTAATTTAAAAAAAAATATACTTATATATTTGGTGTGATACAAGTTACTCTCATTTTTCAGTTCAAAATTCAGGCTGGTGTTTTTTTAAATCTTTATTCTTACTCTGTTACTGTGTTCAACCACTGAAATTCAAGTTTTCCTAGTTCCCTTGATTAATACAAGTAGAATTGTTCTTTTTCCAAATTTCCTCTAGAAATGATGCACTTCTATAGACAGACTAATATAAAAGCTCTCCAAGATAATGTTTTTTTAATAATATTCTTGTTATTAAACTACACTTATTTTCTGCCTCAGGTATTTCCTAACTGCTATTCCCTAACTGCTAGAGACTACAGCTAGCTGGAGGGAAATCAAATACAGTTTAAAATCCCTTATGAATTATTTTGTCACATCAGTGTCAAGAATAACCTGATAAGTAGTGGCAGTTTGTTTGTCAAATGAAATCCAGCATGAGGCTTTCTAGATAAACACAACGAACACTTAAAGACTGAACAGTTGACCATAAAGATCCTTTACTTTTATAATAAACAGGTCTCATAGCAATCCGCAAGCTTCAGCTCTGTGTGCTGAGTAGCATCTCTTTGTTTATGGAAACCCAGGTTCACCTTTTTCCAGGCTCCTCACCTGGCATCTGTCAGATGTCTGGTTATCAAGTGCTAGTCACCTTCCCACACCGTTAAGATGTTGAAGAAAGCAATAACCAACCTCTAACGGTGGAAGAACTATTAAGCCCTGTCTTTAAAATTTTAAATAATGCAGACAATTGCTTTCCTCATTACAAGGAGGAAGAACCAAGGATGATGTTATAAGAAAGTACTTCAGACTGAGTTGTTATAAAGTGCTTAAGGACAGATCCCTCCTGATGTGATCAGTGCGAAGGAATTTGTTTGTGGTACTTTCAGGATCAACTGTAGCTCTACTTTGCTGGAACAGGGTGGAGTTATTTTAATGAAACTGGGAGCAAACTGTAGTGGTGTAATACCCAGGGACTACGTGCTGCACCTCAGAAACGCGCTCAGGCTCTTCCAGTGTTAGAGGAAAAATTTCCCAGTGTGATCCTGCTGGAAAATATTGAAGTTGACCACCTCCCACCCCTCTGCAGAAGATCAGAATCCATTTGGGAAAGAAACCCTGGCTGGCATTTTATTGCCATGAGAGCTCCATGGGAAGCACTGTCATATCAGTAAGATTACTTCAGAAAGAACAAGAAAGGCCAATTGTCCCTAAAATATTTTACCCATGTTGTACAAATTTGTTGCAAACTGTGAGCATTCTCATGTTGGTCAAAACAGTAACGTATTACAGCAACTTTGGACAGGCCCAAGTCATTCAAAAAGGTGTATGGCAGTAGCAATGTACATCCACAGTGCAGGCTGTAATTTCATGTAACAGATGACAAAAATAGTTTAAGCAAGTTCCTAACCAATCCTAACTATCAGTTTCCTAACCCAGAAACCTTTCGCTATCAGTTGTGCTAATGCAATCGGTAGTGGATCAATAAACATCACCAGCTGTATAGCACGGCCTCACAGGTGGTTCTGCCGTGGTCGAGGGGGGAAATGCCGCGGTACGGAGTGGGCAGGAGCGGAGGGGTCAGCTCCGTACTCCAGCTGGGCCGCTGACCCTGGTGTTGTGTGTAAAACTGCTGCCATAGACCAGCAAAATGTGAATCTCGGCCAGGGTAAGTCATATGGCAAAGCTGAAAACGGCAGTGCCACTTAGGTTGTTGAGGGCTTGGCTCATTGATTCCTCTCCTCTCATTTGACTCCTCTTGGCTGTTTATTTCCTATAGAAATGGTGTGCATTGGGCTTATAACAGAGGTACCAGCCACCCATATAAGCAATTTACTGCTTCATAGGGCAAATTTAAGAAGGAAAAAAAAAGTCATCTGCTGTTGTGTCTTCTAGACTTCCATGCTGCACTCAATCTGCTCCTCAGTTTTGTGCCCCCTGGACAATTTGAGAATTGAGGATGTTTATTTCAAAAGGCTTTTCAGGTGCAACAGAATGATTTTAAGTAAATGTGACTTTTGGAGTGAAGGGAGCTTAGTTTTGCTCTGCTTGAAAACAAGCAAGACCATGATGCTTTGACAAATGTTTCTCTTGGCTATGGAAGTGGGGAGATGGGAAAAACTACTTGGCTAGCCTAGGTAACACCTGCATTACAGCTCTTGATGTGTACGTGGATCTTGCACGTACTCATATATCAAAGTGGCACTAGAAACACTGAAGCATAACTAAGTTTAACTGAAAGAGGTAGCCTTATTTCCAGTGTAATTTCTACTGTAGCAGATTACCTTCCCACCTGTCATGCAAGCAGGGCACCATACAAAAAGCTTTTGTTGGATGAGCACGGGTGTGTCTCTAAATATTTCAGAAGCGTATCTCCTGGAAATGTCTTGTAAGTGAGCATCTATTTAATATTTGCTAGGGCGACTATGTTGCAGGTGTATGCACCGCAGCTGCTGACGGTGTATGCATAAGCAAAAAGACTGCACTGCTTTCTGATAGAATAGGGAGATGATATGCACGTTAAGCCAGTTCAGCAGCTGTCCCTAAAAGTTGTCCTTGCTTCTTTCCCTTTTTTCTACCTGGCCCGTGCTCCCAACCTCAAGGACCTGTTGTCTTGCTCTGCTTTGCCCTTGCTCTGGGGCTCACCAGACTGGCTAGTGCTTAAATTCACTTCCCCAATAAAAAGCTATTCACGTGTTTGGGTTTTTTTATTTGTTTGGTTCTTTCATAATTGTATTTTCAATGGACTAGTGAGTTGAAACAGTTTGTTTTATGGCTAGGTGTGTTTGTTCCAGTCCAGGCGCAAGAGAGACCATGGGAACACACAGCTGGAAATGAGGGGAAGGAGATGTGGAGGGAGGTCATCCATCTTTCTGCAGCCTTGAGATGTTAGACTTGTTCAGTTCAGGATTGTGTAACTTCCATGTGATGCCCTAGGACAAAAATAACTGACTAATGCTTGGTTTCAGCTTTAGACAGGAAAAAAAAAGCAGATCATAGAAGGATCACCTATTATCTCTTGCTTCATGGGTTAATTTCTTTCCTGCCTATAACACAGCCTCTGTCATATAAGTAGCATCTGGTAGTTGTTGCAGAAAGCATTAACAAATATATTTCATGTAAATTGAATTTGTTCCATGAATAATCATAGCGATCAGATTAGTTCTTGGGAGAATTTGTTATTTAATAAATAAAGCTTTGTCAATAAAACTGGTTGTGAAAATTCTGGTCAATATACCATAACATGCAAGTATTTGTACAAACCTATAGGTGCACAAGTGCTTGGACTAAAATTGTTCAAGTGACATTCCTGAAAGCTTTTTGAACTTGAAAGTAATCCCAGGGGGAAATAGAACAAAACTCCTCCTCTTCTTGTGATCATTCAGTAGCTAATATAAAAAGTAATATTAATGATGAATATTTAGTGAATAATCTACTAGCTGAAACATGTTTGTCATTATTAAAAGATTGGCTTAAAGAAAAAGACAGAAACAGCAGAAGGCTTGTAAATAAGTCTGAACTCTACAAAGATTCCTGGCTTGGATAAATCAGTGTCACTTCAAGTGTCTGAAGGGAGCTGAATGTCTTCCATTTTCAACAGGGACTAATATTTGACCAGCTGTAGCTCTAATAATTGTATAACTCATTAACATGTTCCAAAATTATGTATTCAAATGGTGTTTGAGCAGTTTTGTAAATAGCACATTAATGTGAACAGTTCAAAGTGTGTCCACAGAATTCACATGCATTGGGGGGAAAAAGAAAGCACTTTCCATAAGTTTGGATTTTAAGCCTTGTTCAGTAATATTAGGTAGCCTGGTTTTTGTTTAACTATACAGACTGACTTGGCCCTCAAGTTAAACTCTTCGAATCCAGTCTTCAGGATTTTGCAGTGAATTAGCACAATCTTTTCTTACCTCACTCAGCAAAGGCTTGTCTGAGATTGCTTACAGGTTCTTTAGCTGTCCCTTGTTCTCATTGCAAAAGTAAAAGCAGGTTAAAGCTTTGGCCAGATCAGGGTTATGAAAGCATTTAGATTGACACGGAGCTTTGTTAGCTGACGCGTTTGAGGTAAGACGCTATTAGGTAGTGGAGGGTGGGGAGGGAGTTTCCTTGATCAGCGTGGTTTCATCCAAAGCCTACAGAGAAGTAATAAACACTGGTTAGACCTATCTTAATCTCTAATAGTTTCTGTTTTTCCATCAGCTGCTTCTTAACATGACATGATTATCTCAGTAGGGGTCTCTGAGGCTTGGTCTCTGATGAGTATTTACCCATAGCAGTGGAAGATGTTACTCCTCCTCCTGGGGAAGTTTAACGGAGGGGGAAGGAGTGTGTGTGCATGACTTCTGGAGCGCCGCAGGTCACAGCCTGGCTGGTAGCTGTGGGCTGCCAACGAAGATAGACAAGACAATGTGACGAGTTGTGAACAGAGATCCAAGCACTTGTCCTGTTTTGTCTACTCCCCCCCCAGCAACTCATACACTGGAGAAAGTCTGAGGCCACTCTCCATCGTGTTCCTCTTCCCTTCTAGTTATTGCCTCAGATTACGATTATCAATTTAAGGCCTAACAGAATAGACTTCAAGCAGCATTTAATAACTCTGGGGGTCCCAAATTCAACAGAAAATAAAAATGAAACATAACTTGAGATACAGTCTCACCAAGTAGTGCTATATTGGACAAACCTCAGGCAAAAACCTGCTGTTTCTTCTTGGCACACTGTTCTTTTCTGTCACCGGCAGTGTTCTTGCAGGTCCTGTGGTGGACAGGATGTAAAACATGATTCATGTGTGATTAAAGGTTTATTGTTTTTGAGTTTTACTGTTAACATTTTTTTTTTCTCCCAGTTAATAATCTGCTTTTCTGTGGAGAAGAAAGAGCAAAACAGTTTCAAATATTGGGTTAATTCCAGTACTGAATTATTTTTATTGTCTGAATGTGTGGTGTTAAATTTTGTGGGCAATTGAGAAAGTCAGTGCATAGCTCACCTAGGCCTTTGTTTGCTACAAAAATATATTGTAAGCAGAGCACCATTTTTTTTATTTTCATGCAAAATACAAGCACCTGCTCTTATTGCTGTTGAGCCAAAAAAAAAAAAAAAAAAAAGATTGTGAACAGAAGTTTGAAGTTAGAAAGTTTCTGGTGAGTGTTGAAGTAAGTTCAATGCTGTTGATGGGGGGTACTTTGAAGGTATTTGGCCCTTTGAGGCAGTTAAATTGAGCAGTGCTGAGACAGGAAGGCATCTTAAATTGGCTCTTCCTCATGCTCCGATTCCTGCAGTTCCTCATTTGCTTGTGTGCTTGCTGCAGAGGTACCTCTGGCCGTCAGTACTCCAGTGGTACTGGAGGCAAGCGAATCTCTCCCTACCAATAGTAACTCTGCTTATAAGATTGCCTTCTAGATGAAATAGTAGCCCATGGGTTTCTGCTGGAGAGATCTTACAACGTACTTCATTGGATTCTGTTAATTAATGTGGCTTAAAAAAAAAAGTTCAGCAATAAAAATGCCCGCTGCACTGCTGTGAGGGCTAGGACTGATACGGATATGATTGGTGTGTTGGCTCTGTTTTCATGGATGCAAACAGCTTTGAGCTGGAAAGAGAGTTCAGGAGCAGCTGGCTGCGCGTAAGCCCAGAACTTCTGAGGTTAAGGGAATGCGTTAAACCCTCTGGTAAGCTCGTTGTGCACGTGAAGATAGGCGCATTGAGGAAAAAAGCTTGGGAAAACCCAACCAACCTCACCGTCCTCCCCTGGAGCTCATCCAAAGATAAGAACCTCAATCCTCTCAAAATTGAGGGTTAATAGCCAGCCTGAGGAATGGGTAATTTTGTAAATTGTCTGGTTTTTTTTCAGGACACAAAAGCATGTTGTATATTTGCTGCTTTCTGTGCTTGGTGTCTGTGAGTATTGAAATTCTCAGGCCCAACCCCTTTTTCAGGAAAAGTACATTTTAAACAGGTTCTGTTGATTAGCGGAGTCACAAGTTAAGCCTTTCGTGTTGTGAGAGCACTTGATAAAGTAGAAAAGTTCATTGGAAAACTTTTCCAGAGATTCAGTACGAATCTTTTAAAATGATCCAAGAAATGTATTTGTCCCCGCTAAGGCTGGGCATGGGAGGAAGTGTATTTAAACTTGGCACTCAGATGATGGATTTTCCAGAAACATAAACTTCCTAAAATTCTCTTTTCCCATTATGTTGTCCTACTACTTTCCTTTAACTGATCTTGCCTAATCTCCGATGAGTCAGTCACTACAGTTTGTGGATGTAACCAGAGAAAAAACTACCCAAGTGTGTTTTTTAGTGAAATGAGTGACATGTGTGCAACATAACTGAATTACCATTCATATTGAGCATTCTTTGCTACTCTGTTTTGGGATAATTATTTATAATTGGGTATAAAATGTCAGCTCTGTCTAATGAAACACTTGCTACCGTGTTCAGGCTGGTTACTTTGGAACAAGCACAGTTCATCCCCGTTCCTTTCTTCTTCTTCTGCCTGTTTGTCTCTGAGTTTGAGAGGAAGAATTTATAAGATCAAGAACTAAAAGATCTGTGGGTTAAAGGTGATTTTGAGGAGCTGAGGGCTGGATTGCCCTAACTGATGGTGCCACGGTCTGGAACCCATTACCCTGTTTGGCTCCTTCTGTGCTGTGGACCATGATTCAGACCAGAGTAGTTCAGTAAGTGGAGAGCTGATGCAGTCAGCTCAGCTACCGTGGGAGACCAAGCTAAATATACCTGCCAAGAGGTCCCTTCTTTAGAGAAATTAATCCATCTCCATTTAATAATTTTATAAGACAAACCCCAATGTCTTGGCAGTGGCTGCTTTTTTTTGTGACACTTTTTTTCTACAGCTGGATTCAGGTGGCAGGAGCCCTGCTGCTGCATAAAATTGGGTGTTTCGAACTTTCATTGACATTAGGAATAATTTATGGTGTCTGTAGGCACTTAGTAGAATAAACTGCCCAATTCCTATCAGTGGTCCTCTTGGAGATGCCGATCTATTTTCATCCCATGGTGTTTGCCCAGGCTCAAATTAGTACCTCCCCTACAGGGGGGAGGGAAGAAAAAAAAGAGCTACTACGAATATTTTAAATCACAAAAAAAAGCTTTACTAAAAGTGATCAGAATGTGCTTGAAGCTATGAATATTCACTAGTGAGGCACTGAGTATATGCTAAAAATATACATCTCTTCTTTGCAAGAGAAAGTAATAACATCACTTTGTGAAAATTCCTGACTATCTGAAAAGTATTTCCATTCTTTCTGTCTTTCTAAAGATGGTTTTAAAAGGAGAAAAAAACATAACCAAAGAGTGAGTTTCTAAATGTGGCTTGTCGCATGGCTGCCTGAATGCTAGTGCTGGCAGGAGGGAAGGGGTAAGCAAAGGTATGATCAGCCAAGAAAGCAAGGGTGGGACCACTGTTGTTGGGATTAGCCCACAAAACCCCACAACCCTCTCATTTAAAATAGTTATGACACTGAAGATCTAGCTTTAGGGTAGCACTGGGGAGACATAACCACAGGCTACTGCTGGAAGAGGCAGTCCTGCTTCTCCGCTCGTTCCTGCAATGCCGTGTGCTGGGCTGCTTCTCTTGTTGCAGCACTAGCACTTTGCTGACCCAACCGTGGGCCTGTTCAGGCATCTCACTCAGCAAAAGTGTGTAACACCTGCAAGAAAACAAATAGTATTTTGCTTTGACTTCCTGAACCAGTGCGTTAGGCATGCGGGGCACAGCAGGGAGCATGAACATGCAGCATGGGAAGTATGGATAAATTATGGACAGTGGAAAACTATGAGAGATTTAGCTGTAGAGTAAAATGCAGACAGAGGGGCTAGCTGTGTGGATTTGAGTCAAAGCAAGAAATTGAATTTTGGTGTTTCACTCAATGTTAATGAATGCAGCTATCTAACTATTGGCTAATTTGAAGAACGAGTTGTATGTGTGTGGGTGACAACTAGGAGAAAAAACCCCCAATTTGGTTTTAACTGTGCTATATTTTTGACAGGGATTGAATCTCTGTTATATAAAATGTCATAGCTAAGTGGTTATGGTGTTTTATTATTCATATCCCTCCTTCTTGATACTTAGCTTCTTTTTATGGACTTGCATTTATGCACGCCACGTGTGTAGGACTTGGAAGATGCTCACACACATTATTTCAGTACACGTTGATTTATATTTCTAAGAGTTTCCTAGCTCTACCTCTAGCTACTGCAGTTAAAATGGAAAACATGTTAGATTTGAGGAAAAAAATTCTGTAGTTCACAGTGGATCTGAACAATTTGTCTTTTATTGCTACTAAACATGAAAACATTAGGGAGTTCTTCATATTGGTGTTGTGCTAGAATTCCTTTGTACAGGACTTTGGCTTGTTTTATACAGCAGAGGTTTTTGGACATTTGGTCTTCACGTAGTGTAAGGTTTTTCTCTTTAGAGATTATTAGCACCTTTTTACACTCTGTCTGTTAACTGTACAAGCAGATGGACAATTTTGTCTGTTTTAATTGTCTTTCATTTAGGCTAGGTTTGGTTGCTGGCCAAGTACTCATCACCTGTGGATCAGACTTGGCAGCCCTTTTGTTTCTTGGCCAGATATTTTGTTCACAATATTATTTCCTTTTGAAAGGCCACACCAAAGTACAGCTGAAAAGCAAATAAAACACTACTGGATTTCAAATAACAAAGAACTGCTGAACATGTATTTTCTCTTGTTTTGGTCCTTTTAGGATCTTAGGATCATTATTCAGTGCTTTTATTGGCATAGCTGCCAAAGACTAGGACATAAACAATTAGTTGGAAATAATCTTTTTTTTTTTTTTTCCACCTTCCCTGTATGCAGGAAGTTTAGCACACAGTACATCCCGTTCTCTTAGGATGGACCTCTGCTTTGCTTATTTTTTTTAAATTTCTTAAATAATAATAATTAGCATGTCACAGGCTAGTAACAGTTGTATCAGACAAAAACATTGATATAATACAAAAAATAAGCTTGTACTGTTGACTGTAAAGCACCCTGGATTGGATCCAACTCTGCCAGTTTCTTACCGCAGTCTAATTGCGTTGGAGTGACGTCTCCTATCTCTTGTTTACAATCACTGAAGCTGAGCGAATATGAGAGGTCTCATATTTTCCAGTATAATTGTCCCTGGGGGTGTTTCGCTCTCCTGGTCCACTGTAGGGCAATTGCCAGTGTGTCTGGAAGAGATGGTTAGGAAATAGGGACAACCTAGCAGAGCGTTCACTCATCTAAATCACAGCTACGCTGGCTGATGTGATCGCTTTGTGTCATCCAACGATCGCTCAATGCTAGACTGAATCTCAAAGGTCCTGTCACGCTTGTGTTAGGTCACTCAGTCTGGATGATATAGTGTAAATTGATTGAAATGAAGAAGGGGATCTGGGTGTAACGCTGAAAAGGCAATTAGTTACTGATACCTATTGGAACACTGGGGTAAGCATGATACCTCCATGGTATGAAGCAAGATGGGGACAGAGATTTAAATCCAAGAGGCCTTGACTTCTCTGAAGAAAATGACAGTTTTAAATCTCTATCATTATTCATTTTATTACCTGAAACAGGCCTTTTATAGGAGCACTTTAAACAAGTAACAGATATTCAACTTTTTTTCTTTAATATTACTAGCTTGTAACTTAGAATATTAACAATGTAAAAAGTCCCTCTGAATGTGACTCATACCTACCACAGTGGTGGTATTAAACTCACAAAATGATCTTTTACCTGTTTGTCTTGCAAAATCTTTTGTTTATTTAGGCCACAACTCTGGAAAGCGAGATGTCACATGTAGCTTTTCTAGTCAACAGTTCCTACAGATGGTACTAAACAAATCTTCCATCCAGGAACACACTTTATAAGGCAGCTTTTATACTGATCAGTATGATGCACCTCAGTAACAGGTTTGTGTGTGTCATTCCTTTTTCAAGTGGACCTAAAAAAGTTCATTATGCTCCTCATCTCACTAAGCCTCACCCTTTCTACCTGTCATTAGTCTTTTACTTTGCCCCACCAGTTCAGGTCTCGCTCCCCCTCTTTTATTACACTCTTGTGACCTACCGTACCTCCCTGGAGTCTACCTTTCCCTGGCCTGGCAGCAGCACTGTCCTTGCCTGTCCAGCCTTGAGGTGGCTTGCTTTGCCTGGCTCTGACAACAGGTTAATAAAGCTTTTTAACCATCTCTGAAACAGGCTTCCCAACAATCTGTTTTCCCAGAATCACAGCAAAGGTCTCTAGAAGGGACCTCTTGAAGTGCAACCTTTCACTCAAAGAGGGATTATTGCCACTGCTAGTTCAGATTTTGAAAAATGCCAAGGATGGGTATTTTGCAGTCCTGGGTACCCTGGGTAACCTGCCCTGGTACTGCATGGCCCTCCTAGGTTTTTTCAGTTGTGGGTTTTTTTGTGGTTTTAAAGTTTTTCCTAGCATCCCAATGAGCAGCTTGTGACTTGGTCCATGTTTAGCTTGCTTACCACTACCCACAAGAATTTGACTTTGTTGTGATGTTTAACTGGCCCTCAAGCAGTAGTAGAAGCTCAATATGGAGCCATTGGCAATGGTTCTTCATAGAGCATGCAAAGGTGTAGCTAACCTCATTCATTTGGTTTATGTACTTCAGCTGAGACATGTTCATGCCTCTACTCCAAGATGTCTATGTAGTACAAACAATGCTTAAAAATTTTTAATTTCTCAAACTTGCTTGCAGCCCAGCAATGACCTTGGACCATTCAGGACCTGTCTTTGCTATAGAAAACAAAGATTTCTGACTATGGGAATGTCAGTTGGGAATATTTAAGGACAAAATTTCTGACAAATGTGGCTTCGTCAGATGAAGGAACCTTGGGCAGGTACAACTGTCTTGTCAACACCGGTGTTTTCATGGGTATGGTTTCTTGCCCAGGAAGGACACCTGGAGAAGACTAGCCACCATACAGAGCAACCTGAACGAGGCTGCAGGTTTCTGGTACTAGCTGCTTTCACATTGAGATACTTGGAATTATAAAATATCACTGGCAAAATGGTTCTGCTACAGTCCTGGTCTCAAGGTTTATAAACCCTTCCTTTTGTTAACTTGTGCGTTCACTCTTACCAACGAAGGGCCAGTTTTTGAAAGTGTGTGCCTTGCTCTGCTGCAGTTCCTCTGCCAGTGGGGTCAGTGAGTTAGATCACCTGGGAAAGCAGCAAGGTACTTTCTGTGCTGTCCTGAACCCCTTCCATTACAGAAGCACCAATACATGGTAACTGTCGTAAAAGCCCATTGTAACTTAAAAAGCTTCTCTGATTAGTCAATCTTTTCTCCATTTATCCCAGAAGATGGAATTAGCCACAATGGAAGAGAAAGCCTGAAATGGGTCAGTTATTTACAGTGCATTCAGCTTTCTTTTGTGTCTGAAAGATTTCTATTTAGTTTTTATATGATTAAAATAAAAGGCAGAGGAAACTGCCAGGGGAAAGAGCCCATGATTTTAGGTAACTGTTTTTAGCAATGTAAAAATAGTATTGAAGCAAGGCTACCAGATATTTAAGTCTTGCTGGAACAAACCCAATTTTAAAAGACATTTCTAAGCTGTTTAATAGTCTACTCTTTTCCCCAGATTCCTGTTTTCACACCTCCTTATTGACATAAGGATATGGCTGGGGTCAGTAGCAATTTGGGAAAGAAAGCAGAACAAATTTCCTGATCGCCATGTGATAGTACATCTGTCGTTTCAATTTAAGCCAGCATCTGAAGCTACTGCATTTGTAGGCACTCGGCCAGATTCTGATCTAACTGGCATCAGTTTTAGACTTGTGCAACTACTCTGTAAATCAGGGTAACTCCAGTGTAGTCAGCTGTGTAAGAGGAGAGTAAGGCCTATTTTTACCAGGTCAGCCTTTTTGTATAATATTTGTAGAGTCTCGGCAATTCAGCTTAGTCTCATAGTTGCTTCTTATCTGTTGCAATTAATCTGCTTGAACTCTCTCTGTGGTGTCCCAGTTTACTCAATTGTTGGGTGTAGAAGACAGGGTGCTATCACTTGTGATCTGTATCTTGAGGCACCATTATAATCTATTATGTTTTGAAGGTTGTTTTATGGCATTCAAGCAAAATTTTAATGTAAGGAGGCCTTAGTGCAAGCAATTAAAAGTTGTAGATAAAATGTTTATATGCAGTAAGTGCTGTAATATATGGCCTAATCATGAGTCTAATTCAATCAGGTAGTTGGGGTGTATAATCTCCACAAATCTGCCAATTGCCTGTGATCCAACATGTCTGTTATGACTAGGATTGAATGTGTGCGTGTTTGTGCATGGAACAAAAAAAAGCAGTGTTGAGTTATCTGGTCATAGGGAAGTAGGTGTTGTAAACATCATTCACCTGGGTATAATCCCAAGAGGAAAATGAGGCTAAGAATCAGGCTTTCCATATTGAAAGTCAAGTAAATCTAATTGGGGAGGTAAAATATATTGTGGACATGGCATAAATAAACTAGATTCTGTCTGAATAACCCATATAGAATACCTTACCTAATTCCAAACAATTTGGTTCAATAGGTTTGATTAATGCAATAAATAAGAAAGTATAATTCTTCTTGAAATGAAATAGTTGAGAATAAACAGGGTTATAATGCCGCAAAATATCCCAAAGGGTTAGTGCTCCTGTTTATTAGATTTCATTGGTGTGGTTTAGCCCCAGCTAGCAGCTCAGCACTGTGTGGCTGCTTGCACCCCTCCCCACCCGTGGTGAGACGGGGAGAAGAATCGGAAGAAAAGGTGAGACTTCTGGGTTGGGATAAGGACAGTTTACTGGGACAGCAAAGGAAGAGGAAAATAACAACAGTACTTAGAACACATAAAGGGGGTGATACACAATGTAATTTACTCGCTGCTCCAAAACCTGATGCACAGCCCATTCCTGAGCGGCGACCCCTCCTGCCCAACCATCCCCCTTTATACGCTGAGCATGATGTCATATGGTACAGACTATCCCTTTGGCTAGTTTGGGTCACCTGTCCCAGTTGTGTTCCCTCTCGACCACTTGTGAAAATTAACTCTAGCCCAACCGAAAACCAGGACACCTGGGAGAATTTGGACCAAGAGCCATTTTAGAGCTATTGGCCAGGTCAGTGACATTGCTTATGCTCATCAATACAGTACGAACGTTATTACAGGCAGTCCTTAAGTGGCACAACTGTCTGATTCTTAAATGTCAAATGATAAAAATTGGCAAAATCTGATAACAGGAATGTTCCAAAGGCACAAAACTGCACATGAAAAAACCCTGTCATGTCAGAAGACAGTAAATCAGTTTAATCTTGATTTAGCTTTTTTTTTTTTTTCTTCTCAGTGTATGTTTATACTTATCTGTAGCTAGAATAGACCCATATCAATCTGAGAGTTTTGCTAGGGCTCTGTGCAGGTGTAGCTTGTTGTCACGTGTTGCAGTGAGTGGCAGAGATCACAGGAACTGAATGTTTTCACTGATCACCATGTTATCTCCTCACTGTGCGTTTTGTACTCGCTTGTTTTATCATTCCTAAAAAGTAACTTTATAAGTTCTTAGCAACATAGCTAATGAGACTTTCAGTTTTTCTTTCAGGTTATTCTGTGTGCTGTTAGTACTGTAACACTTTCTGTATTTTGCATAGTCCTTTATACAGAGGTGACCATACCCTTACTTGTAAATTTTTTTTTAGAGAATACAAAAGCTACATGTTCATCTCATTATCATTGATACTACGTATTAAAAAATATTGAGATAGTTGCCAAAGGGTGAAACTGTCTTGTTTCTTTAATTTTTTTTGGTTGTTACTCTTAGTTTCAGAGTTCTTATTTGCTTTCTAGTTTCTGAGCCTTTAATAGTTCAAATCCTTAGTCTTTTCTTTGCAGCCAAGTAATTGCACGTCTCTTGAAAACAAAAGCTAAGCTTTTCATATCCTCTCATCTGTTGAGGAGCTGGCACCCTAGTGAAAAAGTGCAGTTGAAAGTCTCAATATTTGACATTCACGGTTGTAGTCGGTTTCACTTTTTTTCCCCTTGAGCTATGTATTGATTTTTTTTCATTTAAACATGCACACACTACTCACAGGAAAGTTATGTTTAATTTGGAATGTAATTTTGACAATTAAATAATGCTTTGAGTGCTGTATTCAGAAATCAAAATGTTCTCTGTCTATCTAGTCTTTTATTTTCTTGCCTTTCATCTTTCAACTTTCCCATCCGGATTACACTAATAGTTAGCTCCAAACAGAATACCAAATTATTATACCTGATAAAATGAAAAAGGTGGTCCTAAGGATGTCGTGATCTTAAATACATGTGTCTTGAAAACATTAATCTGGCTCAAGGTAAGAGTTGAGTGTCTGTGCGGTAACCTGCAGGCAGAATGTAGTAGTGTGCAGAAAATATCTCAATGACATGGAAGAAACCCCTCATGTAGGAGGGGAAGAGCAGCTATATATTTTGTGATCACAAAGGGAGTAGCTTGGGTCACTTCCTGAAACAGAGATCAGCCATTGGTGTTGATAGCTGTGGGCGTTTTCACTAACAGGTCCAAAGCTAATCCTGTAAGCAATCAGAGGCTGGATCAGTAGTAGATGTTTGGATGTGCTTTCCCCATATGCAGGGTCCTCGGTCCATTGTACACAGATTACTTTTGAATCCAGGCCATTCATCAGGTTTTCTGAGCGTCTTCAGGGTGCAGCAAACTTGTGCAGTCTTTGGACACTGACAATGGGAGCAGAGAAATATTTCAATGGATTCTAGGAGGTCTTGGCAGAGCAAGATCAAAGGGATGAGAACTACTATGCTCTCATCCTTTTGGTGACTCTGAGGATGACAACAAGACTACACATGCAGGGTTCAGTATGGACCTAAAGAGGAAATCAGCAAGGAGCATGACAAATGTAGCTCCTTTTCATGTGATCAGTAAAGCTCATATTTTTCATCTGATTACCACCATCACCTTGAGTCTGGGATAATTGCCATCAGAAAAAAATCAGTACTCCAGTAATCTTTATTTTTGGATATGTGCAAGGAACCCTGGCAGGTTTCTTGTAGAGTAATTCTGAAGAAATACAAAGGAATTTGTTAGACAAATTGAACTTGGAAAAGCTCAGAGCTTTTTTTTTTAAGAAAAAAAAGAGGAAAGAAAGGGAAAAAATACTAAAAGAAAAAAATAAAATCAGTCATGTCAGGCTGCAGACAGAAACAGTGAAAATGAGCAGTTGGGTTGGAAGCTTCAGTCTTGGATAACCACAGGGAAATAACCTTTGCAGTATTGACATAAATATGAGGAATGTGCTTAAGCTGAGCCCTATCCTTAACTTTAAAGGTAGCGAAGAAGGTAGGAGGGCTTAGATTTTAATGTGGATGTCTACAGTGTGCTTTGTTGCACCTCTCCTTGCTTGAGGATGCAGCTGTACAAGTTGAGTTGTTTTGTTGGCTCCATGTTGAACTAACACCACCATATCAAGACTGGGTCGGGGGGATGCCTCAGTTCCAGGAGGAAGGAGAGGTTTTCCCCTGCAGAACTGTTGCCTTTGGGGCGCCTAGGGAAAGTCAAATAATTTGGTCAATGGATGGCTGGAGTTGAGTGAATGAGGGTCTTATAAGTTTGGACTGCCATGTGACGTCATCTCGTCTCAAGAACATTAAGGAATCATTATACACTCACGTATTCATAGATGGAGAATCAAAAGAAAAGGATTTTAGATGTTTGGAGCACCCAGTAAGTGGTACCAGTATCCTGAGATACTGATACACATAGCCATTTTCTACAAGGACCAAATTGGTCAGAGCCATTCAGTGTTTTCTTCTGTTTTCATAGCATCAGTAGATGATGTAGTACTCTAGAGGAAGGCTGGAGCAGGTATTTGTCTCAATAGCCCCATGAGAGCTAACAGGTGGATTGGTGAAGGTATTAGAAATGAAGTTGTGGGAACTTGAGCCTTTGCTTGGCTGGAAAGGTAAGATGCTGTAAGATGAGTATTCTGAGCTGCCACATGAGTAGTTCAGCTAAAACCACAAATTGACAGAAGAGTCATTTCTGTGTTAGGTAAAACGCAGCATAATACAATTGTTGCCTTCATAATCCCTATTAACAGAATCAAGTAGATAGGAACACAGATGCTGTCACCAGCAGACTGAGCAGGCTGCAGGACTTGAAGCTAAATAGATGTTGCTGAATTGTCTGGGGCCTACGATGGTGAAGAACAGGCATAGGGCCATGATTGGATTGGAGCTGGAAATTGCAAGAAGTTGAATGAAGATTGCAAAGAAATGCTATACAGATACTACAATAACAGGCAGCATGAACCTGGTAGCTGGCTTAAAATGTAGGAACAGAACATCAGTTTATTTTCCACAGCTTTAGAAGCAGAATTTTTGTCTGCATGTTATAAATAAGTAATATTGCATCAAAGAATATAATTTGTTTCTTTTCTTCAGCTGAAGCAACTATAGAACCCTGATTTTGTCTTTCTGTGTTCAGAGAAAGTTAATTTGTAGTAGCAGAAAAACTACAAATGAAAAGATTACTCAAAAACCCCCCAACCTTTTAGTTGTACTTTCATGAAATTAACAAAAAATTTACTTCTGTGGGGCTAGCTGAAGTCTTTTTGGTGCTATCGCTTTTCAGCTCTGTGATGTGTGACTGAAACATAAAACTTCATTAAAACTATAAAAAAAGAGAAGAAACCAAAACCCTGCTATTTGTGATTGGAAATGTATTTGTCTCAAGGTGTGAAGTTGATAATTGAAGACTGCATGATAATGAATTTGGTAAAAGTCAGTGGAGAAGAACAGGCAATTTTTGCTCCTTTGGTTCTTAAGTATCTTTCCTTTTGCTAACTTAATTAATTTTTCATTAATATTCTTGATCAAATCACTTCAATGTGAACAGCAGTCAAAATGGTTTAAGTTTGCCGAGTTGAGAAGGTTAACAGTACCTCAGTCTATAGCACATGACAACCAATTTAGTATTTTACCAAGCATTTCTGAGGTTTAGTGTTTTCTGTTTATAACTGTACTCTATGGTCATGATATAACTCAGTGGAGAAGGGTCTTTTGTCAGTGAGTCGATAATTCCTCATGGTGCTGCTCATGTCTGAGTTGACTCGTAGATCTGGATTCCACAAAGATCCAGCCCAATGCCTTTTGAAACAAGTAGAAGTCTTGTTAGCGGCAAAAGCCTGAATAGTTTAGGTTGTAGCAAGGAGATGACGAAAAAGGAGAGGGAGGAATGATCCTCCTGTGGGGCTGCAGCTGGGTCCATCCTGCAAGCAAAAGCTTCAGCCCTGTGCCGGTGAACACCTCCACAGACGTTGCACAGATGATGACAGCACTAGCTCTAGTGAAGGAAAATGAAAGTTGAACACTAAAATAAAGAAATAAAATATTTTTTCTCCTTAGCTCTTTCTTCATGCAGTGCCAATGCTGCCGGGTAGCTCAGCTCTTTGAGAGGATGCCTCTCCTTGCACAGACTGATGTCTCCTGTGTAGTAGCAGTGCTAATCTTATGTTTGGGGTCCGTGCTGTCCGCACATCTGGGAACAGACAGCAAATGTATTGTATCTCTATGAATTTTGATGCTGCATTTACTCTTCTTTGGAGTCAACTCTTTCCTGTGAGAATACGGGTTTTGTATAATAACACTGACATGTTCAAAATGTTTAGCAACATTCAAGACTGTTTCCTTAGGATCTGTAATTCACTCTTGTTCTTCTCCAGCCTGAATGGGTCCTTGTTGCTGTACAGCTTTGTAGGCTCACTTAGTCTGGGATGAAAAACTAATACGTAAATCCTCAGTGGTCATGGCACATCATCCACACAGTAGGAAGATCAGCCTTATAATAGAATGAGGGTCAGTGAGTCTTGCTGAAATACGTAGCATTATCCTGAAAGTCCTGCTCAAAAGGAGGGCACATTTCATTCTTTAAAAAAAAAATAAAAAAATAAAAAAAATTTGAATTAATGAAGAACACTGTTAAATGTTTGGTGTAGAAAGATTTAGTCTCAGGGAGGAATCCATTTCAAAAGACTTGAAGATTGGTTCAATTAAAAAAATGTAATGTGTTTAGCTAAGAACTTTTGCAGTCCCTAAGCATGCAAAATTTTGTTTAAAATATTTAAAAGGGTTGGTTTTGTGCTATCATAATTTTTATTCTGATTCAGAAAGAACATTTGAAACAACAAAGCATAGTTTTTCAAATATTTCAATCCTTCAAAAGGTTTCAAAGGAACGACAAATATTTTTGTATTGCTTAAACTAATTTTCTGTTTCTCAGATTGCTTTCATGAGAAACTAGACTGGACATCAAGGTTTCCATTGTTCTGAAAGTGTCAGCTTTAGTGCAAATCAGAACTGAATTCTGAAGGCAGAGAGAAAGCAACTCATATCTGGTTATATCTAGCTGGGGAGAAGTGGAATTCTTTTAGGATTTTTCTGTGCTTTTCACTAATTCAAGTATTGAATGATATGAAGTACAAAGTTCAAAGAGGAGAAGGAGGTGCTGTGCGGGCAGTGTAGTCACACTCACACTTTACAGAGAACCAATAAAACCCCAATCTTTTCTGAGCACTTGCTCAAAGGTAGAACTTGCAGATCAAAGAAATATGAGGTGCTGTTTTCCTTTTCTGAGTTTGAAATGTAACTAAATCTTTAACATACTAGAGTAAAATACAGTGGGAAGAAAGATTCCCAGGCTATTTTTGCTTAGTAAATGTGAACAGCGTTTATCTCTATTTAGAAATTCTTGTGAAATGTCCTTTTTTAGCAGAATAAAACTTTATTTCTGACACTATCAGTTACTTAAAATATATCTTAGACTTAGTTAGAAAAACATAGAAAATATTAATGAGTGGTGTAAAATTATGCAGGGAGTTATGCAGGGATACCCCCTTCGATACCCAGAATTATCCAGAGGGTTCCCTCTGAGAGATGTAATGGTGTGTTTGGATGTAAGTTACACAATCAGGTTTTAGTTGTGGCCTTGTCCCATTTCTTGATACATGGCTTAAATGAATCTGGAAGTGTTTTGAATACTTCAGTTCCCCTGGATTTGCAGTCAAAATCTTAGGAAATGCTGAGTTTGATTAGTAAACAGAAAATATATAATAAATAACCAAGACTCATATGGAACTCTGTCCAGATGCAGGTAATGGCTGTTTCAACAAACCTAGCTGAGCTGTAAGGGAGGAGTGAAACCTCCAAGAAATCATTATACAGATTTTAATCATTATGAACACTTTCATCCTTATTATGAATCACTTGAAATAATACCACTTTCTCACTGAAAAATGTAATGGAGAATATTTTACTTAGAATTTTTAGCTAATGTTTTTCAGAGATTTCCCATTACATGATGTTCCTTCCCTTCCTCTCCTTGATTCTCAGCTCTGTTGGTCCCACTTGTGTGCCTCCCTAAAGATTTCCAGATCCTTCTTTGATCTGCTTTAACTCAGCAAAAAAGCAGCAAAATACCCAGTTGTTTGGTGGAGGTTTTTTGGTGGTATTTTTTTTGTTTGGTGGGGTTTTGTTTGGGTTTTTTTGGGTGTTTTTTTTTGGCTGTGGGGTTTTCTACCTTTTTAACAAAGGCAGCAGACAACCTGGTTCTTAATGATTGCTTGATGAGCTGGTACAAAGTAAGTGGTGGAGGAGGGAAAGGTGGGAAGAGGCAGAGGTAGGAGGAACCAGACCTTTCAGTGGTGGTGACAAGCTGTGACACCACACAGTGCGACCCCAGACTTCTGCATTTGAGCTTCCTTTATATTTGGGGCATATTTATGGCAGCAAAAGCATCGGTGCATGCTACACAGGGCCATCAGGATCCTGGTGATGAATACAGGCAGTGCATAGTGAAGTCTGTAGTCTAGTACTGGTATAGTCAAATTAAATTGTCTTGTTGCTGCAGTCACACTTGGGACCGCAGTGGGGAACATAACTTTGGTAGCATCCAAAGACTTAAGCCATGGTGTGTGTAGTTGCTAATCTAAGATAAGCATGTAGGAACACACTTGTTACAGTATGTAGCTCCATGCAATAGCAGAAAAAGAGAGGTTAATAACAAAGTTGGAATTTGGCTGAAGGGTTTTGATGATAATAAAAACTTTGAGAGAACTGAACAATATGATATCTTTAGATCATCTACACGGTTGAATTACAGCATTAGTGATCAATCATTCTTGAAGCCTAGTCAGACCTATATCCTTTAGTAACTGGAAAAGCAAGGAGAGTGCCTGCATCCTGAAAAGTGCTTTCAGAGCCTTTGTTCAAGGGGGAAAAAAACCAACAAAACCACCAACAAAAAGAGAATATATTAACACAAGTATTTCAGAGTATGCAAATGATGTCATATTGATGCTAATGGGGATGTTTTGCTACTTTATTTCTTAAAATACATTAATTTTTATATCTGATGATTAAAGGGACTCTTATTTTCCTGTGAATTTTCCCATGTGTCACAATGTCATGTTGGAGAAACCAACCTTAACTCTAAGAAATTTATTTTCATTAGTGCCTTAATATTTTTATAGGAAAACTGCAGACCTTTCTCAGCTTCTGCTCCAAAGAACCAGTGTTAGGTGTAAAGTTCACCCTCAGACCAGACTGGATTCTTTTTCTTGCATTCATTTTACCAATAATGTTGTATGCAAGCACATTGGCTAACCCTTGACCTAATAATTTTAATGAAAACAATATAGAAACAAAGCAAATATATCTTTATTAATAATTGTTTGTGAAGTACTTTGGGGTGCTATATTTGGATGAAAGCCAAGTGTACAAACTTGTCTATTGACAGGAGGAGATTAAACATCTTTATAATTTTCTGCTTTGTGTTAGTGAAATAACTTGAAGGGTATCTCAAAAGAATATGATATATTATTGTTCAGATAAGCAACCAAATGTTTGGCTTGCTATCTGTAGCTTAGCTGAACTAACCAAAGATTTGTATTGAAAATTGGCTACAAATCTCACAGGAGCTGGCATCCTATTGAGGTTTCTGGTATTCTGTGTTGGCACAAAGATGAAAATAAAAGCAAAGACTTATCCAAAAATGTCTGTCTTCCAAAAAAAATTCTGTTTAGTTCTGCAAATTGTTCTTGGTTTTTAACATGCAAAATTCTGCCAGTTACAGTCCTGCCAAACAAGACTGTTGCTGGACCGAGTTGTTAACACTTAATAGGTAGACTCCCCAGCAAAAGTGTTATACATTGCAAAGGAGCTGATAAAGTAACAACTACTTTGAAAAAGTAACTTGCCAGCTGTGTTAGACCATGACATATCCTGCAATACCAATAGGTTATTGAAACCACAGTGTTGAGTGACAATGCGGAGAAGCATAACTATGCCTGCCATGGGATATGGTATTTACACCACATTGGGCTTTGCCAACAGAGGAGAGGTTCAGAAAAGCCATTGATAAGTTAAGTAAAAATTATTTTATAACATTAGCATCTCCTTTTCTTTCTCAGAAGTAGTCAAAATACTTATTTTAACTAGTTATAAGCTTTGAACAGCTTTTCCTTTCTTTATAGGTGAGAAACTCTTGAAAACAATTTTGAAATATCTGTGACACCAGTTAGGTTCTTTTTCTCATGAAAATGTGCCAGAAAGTTTGAATAACTTCAGAATTTAAAACACAAGAAGCAGATGAGATGGCATTTTTATTTTTTACTTTAAAAAATAAATCTGAAAGTGGTAAAACACCAATGTAAGAAATCACTTGAGATGGGACTTTGTTTTCTAAGGCCACAGCTTACAACTCAGATGCACATCTAAAGCACCTGATGTCCTCTCAGAAGTGCCAGCATCTCTCAGCTCCAGTTTCCATCAAGATTTTCAGGCACCTTAGTGGGCTTCCAAAATGCTGCTTTGTTTAGTCTCACTACAAGATGCCAGACATGGGTGAATCAGGCCTGTCTTCTGTTTATGCCTTAGTGCTCGTGAAATTGTATTTAACAGTTTTCATTACCTGCACCTAAGTATTATGCCAAGACAACATTCAGCAGGCAATAATCTAGGGAACCATTGTACCACGGCTCTAATTTATAAAGGTCAAGACCTGGTGCTATCTGTCCTCAGAACAAGTAATTGACACACAAATTGAGACAGATTGTGAGCTGAACTTTAGATGGCACAATTAATTTAGGTAAGCATTAGTCATCAAACTAATTAAGCATAATTGCTTTTTTCCTTTAAGCATGGAACACAATGGCCATTATTCCTATGCTAACCTTTAAAGAGTCTTAACTTTCATATTTATATGAAGAGTAATTTTTAAAAATTATTTGTCACACTGCTGATGAAGGACAGATACAAATATGACTGTGTGCCTTTCTCAATTGGAAACGAAGATTATTATGGTGAAATGTGGGGAAAAAATCCTGACAGCTCATTCTGTACATTATGAAAGGCACTCCTTAACTTGATGGTTACCTAGTGAGGCTGCTTGACCTTATAAAAATAATCGGGTAGTTAATGTACCAGCACTGCCCAGTTGCAGGATGTGAAGCTATTACTGTCAATGCTGCTTGAAACAGTACAGCTTCACTTGGAGTACAGTGCCTGTGGCAAAATGGATCCATCTACACAGACCTTTAGAATGTATACCTTTAAAAGGATCTTTGAATTGCTTCAGCAGCTAATGGCAATTCTGTGTTTCATAAATGTTCAAACTGCTTCTAACCAATACTGGAGACTGAGCCTGGAAACTTGATTTCTTTAGGATTAAGAGTTTGCCTAGGTAATGTGAAGCAACTTTTGAACAAAATCCCCAGTCCCAAGGTCTGCATCCTACAGTCCTTTTTTATGCTAGAGGCCAGGAGGCAAGACATGCATAGTTTACATGTATCCACCACATCCACAGGAATGGACTGTCCCAAGCCTGGAAGCTTTCTGCCTATGTTAGTGCACAAATGTTACGTCCTGAAGTGTTGAGCCCTGACTCTTGAAGGTTACCAGCCTGTCCCATGGGTTGCTGGTTTGATTACAGACCGGTGCTAACAGCTTCTGTGCCAGGCTGGCTGGTGTCTGGCCAGCATGGAGCATCAGAAGACATGCCTATATCTGCTTGTGATGGTCCTTGTAAATATATTCTTAGATTTCCTTAGGCTTTGGGTTTTCGGGAAGACATGGTGATTTCTAGGTCTGATAGATGAGATTATCTCAAATAATCATATATGTAAATACATATATTTATAAAACTATACAAATATGCATGTGTGACAGAAATAGGATGTGATAAATTGCAAGACTAGAATATTATCTGTTGAAAACTTTTCTATTTTGAAAAGGAGGAGCTGCAGTGGTTTTTTGTTGACAGATACACCCTATGCTAGTAGGAGTATTTCCATCAGAATGACGTGTCAAGAGGAGGGAAGAAACACACTATCTGTACTAGCATTTTTCTCTTAATTCTATTTAATATTATTTAATTGAATAAGGGCAAAAAAACAACTTAAAGCACTGTATACAGCAGGGTGGTTTATTCCCCAGAGGAAATTTTAGGGACATATCTCTAGGCTTTTGCATGTGTATCATGTCTCTGGGTTCAAATTTAATAGAATTTAAACTGACTTTGATCATGAGGATTTGATCAGCATGTTAGTGCTGCTGCATAAGCATATAGGGATTTTTGACTTTTGATAAGTCAGCACTGTTCTTTAGATTAAGTCCTCCAGAGTTGATTCCTTGTTTAAAATGCTTCAAAAGGTTTTTAGGGCTGTACAGTTGCTGGTATTTATATTCCAGGCTATTTTCAGGAGAAAAATCTTACCGTTTACACATGTGGATCTGTACAGCAAGCCAGCTGGTTGTGAGGAACTGATGTCTGTCCAATGCATATTTTTAATGGTTTGCTTTTGCGTAGCTGCAGCCCGGTTCCTTAGGCTGAACATCCAGTTGAGGATGGACCGTATTAGGTGTCCTCCTGGAGAGCATCTTCTAGCTCATTTTCTCAGAAAGAAATCCAATTCATGCATTGCATGAATTTTGCAACTTTTTGTATTGCAAAACCATCTCAGGAAACATGCATAATTGGGAGGTCTGCTTCAAAAGTGCACTCCTGATTTGTGTACAAAATGTGGAGGTATCTGCACCCTTACTTAACTCTGTCTCCCTGTTGCAAATGGGATCTGTGTGATAACGGCTCTTTTCAGGTTTTTATATTTTTTATTTTCTCTATTCCAAATCCATCAGAGGAGCTAGACAGGAAGTGGTTCCTGAGACTACAAAGTACTTTGTGATTGCGATTTTCCTGTTTCACCACCAAGGATAAGGTTGGCAGCTTTTAAACATCTTCATCAAAAACTAGGTTAAGGGAGAGAGACTCTGGGAAAACTGCTAGCAGTGTATTTTCTTCTGAGAAAGGTTGGCCTCCTGGGAAAACTTTCAGTTCCAATGAGTGAATTCAGCAATTTTGACAAAAATGCTTTATCAGCTTAACTTTCCATCACAGGTTAATGATGTTGATAAATGAACTTTGTGAACCAAACTTCTTGAGCTTCTTGATACTATTCTGAGTCTTATTTTACAAATAAAATCCTAAGGAAAGCAAAACAACTGACATTAGGAAAACATTATCTCTGTAAATACAGATGTAAAGATGCAAGCCAATTGCCGAGAGTATTCTCTGCACAGTACACCTAGCATCTTCTGGTGTTACAGAAAGACTCACAGTGCTGAAAATGGAAATGAAAGAAGATGCACATGAAATACTAATGTAATTCCCACTTGCTTGCAATAAAACATGTTAATGAAATCTATTAGCCATTGAAATAGTGTTAGTACTGACCTAACTTGTCAGCCATTGATTAAATATTTAATATATAATCACGATTAAATATTTAACCTATAACCATGTAATATTGCCATCACTAATGAGTATGAAGACTTTCATCAAGAAATGAATGACTCTAAACAATAATAAACTTGTAAATTTTCTCCTAAGGAATATATCATGAGAGAGAACCAGAAGAGAACATCTCTACTGTCCGAATGATCTCTGAAAAGGGCTCTGCTATGTTGCTTGTCTTTGTGTAGATCTTTCTTTAGTACATGTAGAGTGCTTTACATTTGATTTGTGGAATGACTGGTAATTCTTTAGCTCATTATACATGAGAATCAATAAATGCAGAGCTGAACATATGCAATAAGGAAGTTAATTAAATATTGTTAGATCTTGTTGGTTATTTGTGTTTTGCTGTTTTGTTGGCACTTTTTTCCCCACTAAATTGCTGGTGTTAATGATACTCAACACTGAACACAAGTTGTCTAGTAGTTTGATAACTGAGGACTTTTTCTATAAATAAAGGGTTAATTCACAGGACTAGCTACTCCCTTATAGAGGAAAAACATTGAAAATTTTATGGTTGGAATTTTATTATTTCTCATTTTGGGCTGTGTTGCTCTTGCCTGTGCTTATCACAGAGCTTACCAGAGATATCTGCTATTAAAGATAACTTCAAAGGAAGTGGGAATACAAGGCGAGTGCTCCACATATATTTGAACTCACAAACTGTTAAAACTAAAAGTGCATGTTTTCTGGGCTGATCCTCCTCTACATATTTGACCTAACAATAAACAAAACAAACAAAAAAAATTTCTCTGTTCCTTTGAGATGCTAATGAGTACTCTCGACCCTTTGTTTCAGCAGGCATTTGTACTGTATGGGCAATGAAGAGATGACGCTCATACTCTTTTTTTTTTTTTATTACAAGGCCATGCATTTTTAAAAAGATATGCAATATTTAAATAGCATTGCCTAGAGCCTTAATCAACACGTAATTAAACCTTGGCTTTGAAGTGCTTTGCCACACCATACTTGAGTATTTGGGCTTCTGTAGCTGTGCTGTCTCCTGAGGTCTCCAGCATGGTGCAATGGATTGGTGGTCCCTGCTTCTCATAAAGTGCAAGCACGGATCAGGATTGCTCCATGTCTAGAATGAGAGGCATGTATGCACATGCTATCAGCCAGGATTACTCTGAGCTGGACACCTTTTCATTCAAGATTTGTTTAGGCTTTTCAGAGCAGATGTCCAGGTGATGATCTGAAATAATGTTCTAAATCATAGCCTCTTTGAATTAGAAAATGGCAACTTCTCCTTTCCCAGTAGATACAGCAATGGCTGGGCATTTATGGAGGAGGAATTTCAATCCAGAAGTTTCAAAACAGTCACAGACTGCCAAGATCTTAAGTGTGTGTGGTGTGTGTTTGTGTTTTTTCTCACAAGTTTTTCTTCTCTGCATTGCACTGCAGATAATGCATTGGTACAGGATGGAACTCAAAGCTTCTGGTTACATGCTTTAAGGCAGTTTTGTTGTATTGGCTTGGCATGAACTAAGACACATGTTAGAAACAGCAATGTTTGGAATAAAAATTCAGCTAAACTAAACAGAAAAGTCCAGCTCTTTGAGGGACTTGCACGGTTTCTTTTGCTAATGAGACTTGTGTACTCAGGCAAGTCCACCGATGTGCTTGGAGCCTCAGGGTTTTCCTTTGGTCAAGTCCTTTGTAACATCACAAACTGAAATCAATCTCAGCAGAGCAGGGAAAGCTGACAGAAGTGCTATTAAGTAGGGTGTTGATTCAGTGAACATCTTTGGGGTATGTGAAAATGACCGCAGAAACCTTTGGTTACTTGCTCGTGGTCCTCTTTAGGCAACTCTTGTTTAGGAGAAACTATTCTGTCTTTTTCTTCCCTTGGTTTGTCAGTGTATCTCCCATGCTTGCTGCCTTCATTAGCACCCGTGCTGAGAAGTGATTGCTGTAGGTGAGGAGATTAAAATCTTGCTTGTTAGGTTTCAAGTGCATCTTGAGAAATGCATCTTGCACTTCAGAAATCTTTTTAATTAAAGCCTCTGAAAACTGTATTTAATCTTTAAATTCAACACTTAGCAGCTGTAGTGAGAAGCCAGCCCCTTCACAGGAGAACTGCTGAACTACCTGAGAGGGGACAGAGCTTTGAAAAGATTACATGTGCCCTAAGAGGGCAAGGGCTAATTTGCTACTGATGGAGCTTTCTAAAGCAGTACAGGCCACTTAGCTGTGTTAGTTTTAACAGCCTTAGCATGACTCAATCTCCTGTACTGCTGTGGTAATAATCAAACAATGCTTGTGACTTCCGATGTCCTTGTTATGGTGCATTCAGTGGAGAATACACTCAGTTCAGACATACAATGTGCTGTGGATCAGCTCTTGTATCAAGATGGTTAGTTCCTGAAAGGCATAACAAATGACTGAAAAATGCACTGGAAGGTCACGTTAGACCCTGCTTGAAGTTGCTGCATTTAAGGTACCAGCACATGAATGGTACCACCTACACGCTTTGCATGAATAGATAAAATAGGTGTCATCTGCAGTGCACCGAGGGATGTTTTCTCTCTGTTCTAAGCTGAGATAAATTGTATTACAATTTAGTACAGAAGACAGTTTTTAGAAATCCTATATGCTTGTATCAAGGCTGCAAATTAGCTGTTAATTGGCACTAAATTTACATCCTTGCTATAGAGAAGTTCTGGAGCTTATCTAAAAGAGGACAGTAATCTCCACACTCTACTTTGGTATTACCTTAAGACTGGGGGTCACAGTACCGAGTGCTAGTGCACTGTCAGCAAGGAGAGGAAGGCAAGTGAGTGTAGTAGAAACAAGCATCACACACCAGTACCCCTCCTCCTCCTCCACTTCTCTGCGTGTGGTGCAAACACTGTGAGACGTAGCAACGTGATTTCTGGTGCTTCAGGAAATGGTGCCCTCCATGAACTGTTTTTCAATGTATTGTGGAGAAGTGTGTCCGTTGCCTCATTGTGCAAATGGCATGAGCCAAATAATCTGATAGGTAAGTCAGTTCCAGTGTGGCATATGTTGGACTGTTGCCTGGTAGATTCAGGATAGCATGCAAACTACGTGTAAAATTGGAGTAGAGAGACAGCTGGTGCAGTTTTTCATGGCTGACGGAAATTTTCATTGTTGACCAGCATGTATTGCATCTGTTGTGTTATTTTTTGATTCTAAAGAGTAAAAATATGCTGCAATGTGTTTCTAGCCACTCTACTGTTTTATTTATTAAAAAAAAATAATCAAATAATTTGGTGGCATTTTGGTGTATTAAACACAAATTTGCCTATTGACAAAAATTCATTTCCGCTCTGGTCTTGCTGTAGTGGTCCACACTTTACTCTCTTCATAATCCGTACCGAATTCCCTTATAAATCTGTCTTTTTTTGTTAATTGCTATATTTTTGGGGGAAAAAAACAGAAGTTTCTGCTTGCTTCCTTGAAATATGTTACAAATTAAAACAAACAGTTCTCTGAATTATCATCTGACCTCACACAGGGAAAGGAAGAATTTCCTTATGTAAAATGTATGCCATCCAAATTAGCTGTCAGTGACAAAAGCGAAACTACAATATATCTTTTCTATCTGACATTTTTGGCAGTTGCTACCTCACAATCACACAGTTTCATACACTTGCTGACACATCGTTAAAAATATATCATTGTTAGTAATCTGTCATCGTAGAAATCAAGGGATAAGCTTTGCTGATCCTGTGTTTATCCTACAGAGTAAGAGCATGCAACAAAACAACAACCAAAAAAAAAAAAAAAGCTGCATTGTGCGGCATAATTATTAATTCCAAAGCAGATTGCTGGAACAAAGATTGCAAGTGAGAAATGAAGCTGGTAGAGTGTACAGTCTGAATTCTGAAATGTTCTTGTTTTAAAATGTCAGGACTGCGTCACATAGGAAATACTTTTTATCTGTTTGAATAAGGTGTTTATTCTTGGCGTTCTCATTTAAACTAAGGATATTCTAAGAACTAGCTGTGGTCTGTGTTTTGTTGGGATGAAAATTCGTCTGCACACACCATTTAAAAACCTATGGTTCAGGATGTTATTCTCCAAATTTCTTTTGTTCTGTGGAAGAGTAATCTTTACATAAATTACTGGCTTCATCATAATTTATTGCACCTTCTGACATATAGCCACTGTAAATATGTTTGCTGCCCTAAATCTAACCAGTATGAAGGCTAAATAGGGGACAACTTCAATATACAAATTTATATGTGTAACTTACTAAAGCTATAAGAAGAGGAAATGGAATAATACAGTAGAAATTAGCAGCAGTTATGCAGCTATCAAAAATTTATGGAAAGGGCCTGCTTTATACAGGAAGTAAAGCCAAGAATACAAATCACCTCATTGAAAAAAAGTCCCAGGGCTTTCCCAGAGAAAAGTTGCCTAGGGGTTTTCTTTTCCTTAATGTGATGATTGTTTATTACTATATGCTAGAAATCAGAAGCCTGTTAGTATCTGATGTAGCAGCATGTATTCTGGGCTTTTCCACTATAAGAAATAGTGTCCCTTTCAATACAAGAGCAAAAACCAAGGGGGCAAGGATAGAGCAGCAAGTCATAGGTAATATAATAAAGCCCATGAATTTTGTGAAGGGATGAAGCACATCTCCTATGAAGCTCTGACACTGCAGAGCTCCCAAGAAGAAAAATGGGAAATCTGTTGGGGTTAGTTTCATTTGTGACAGGGCAGTAGGATCTAAAGTATTTGGAAACCTGATGCACCTTCTGCTGGTCTTTAGGCAGACTTATTATATAGAATCATAGAATCATTTAGGTTGGAAAAGACCCTTGAGATCATTGAGTCCAACTGTTAACCTAACACCACCAAGTCCACCACTAAATCATATCCCGTATATGATGGTAAGTAGTAACTGAGCTGATCTTTTGAGCTCATTCCTTTTGCATTTTTTATTATCAATGTAGACTCCAGGACAAGAAAGGAGTCTCATTTTGTTTTCCAAAGCCTTCCATATTGAGGGCTAGATATTACTCAGTTTCTGCAAGAAGTCTGCTCATAGTTCCTTACTCGAAGTACCTGTTAGCCAAGCGTAGGGCTGGCCACTCCTTTTTGGTCAGACACCAAACAGGAACAAATTAGCCAATTCCTGCCCAAGTTCCCAGAAACAGGCAAGCCCAGTTTTTCAAATATCACAGAAATGTGCAGAGACCTTGCTATAGAGGGCTGGTGCAGGAATCTCAAATCTATGGGGAACCAAAAAAAGTTGGTAGGTTCACTGAGTGCAACACTTTCTGCATCTGTGCACCGCTGTCCTCAGCGCTTCCCTGTCGAAGGTCAGCACAGCGAGCTCACCTTTGCACAGCAGGGGTGCAGTTATGTCCTGTATTGGCTATGCCCAGCTTCGAGATGCTCTGTACCTGGGGCTTCTTCTTTAGCTGTAGGTATAAGGCTTTAAGATACCTTCAGACCGGAGACCAAGTGTCTCAGTGTGGATTTGGCTGCCCAAATTTGGAAATGCTGACTATCCTGTGTTGCGATCGTATAATAACTTAGTTTGATTTCCACTTTGATGTTTAAGGGTAAAAAAAAAGCTGCCACCAAAGTGAAATATTTCTAATGTCTTCCAGTTTCTGGATTGACCTTAAAAATGTAACAACCCACAGCAGTGTTTTTTTTATCAGAAAATAAATGGCAATCACTTAAAAAGAGACATGAAGCAAGAAATAAAACAAATATTTAGCCCCATAATCAAAGACATTGACTGACTTTATACATTAGCTGGATGTTACGCTATCTGTATTTTTCATTTGTTGATACATCTGCTTTTTTTCTCAAAAGTATAAGAAATAAAAACCTATTTACTCCTGAATAAAACTGCTTTATCTCTTTAAGAAATGATGTGGGATAAGTGATCTGTCCCAATTCTCCAAACTGAAGTTAGTGAAGGAAATGAATAGGAGAGAAATATAGAGCTGAAGGAAGGAAGAAAATGCAGTAAACAACTAAAGAACATGCAATGTGAAAATAAAAATTGGCGAGGATAGTGGAGAAGGGAAGGAGAAGTGAGGATATTAATGAAAGTTGAAAAGGGCAATTTAAAACAATTGGAGACATAAAAATGTCTAGACAAGTGAGAAAAACAGTAAGGAAATAAAAGAAAAGTAAAAGTAGTATGCCCCAGAGGTGAGATTTTCAAAGGGAATATGTGTAATTAACTAGAGTTAATGAAAGCTGGACTATTAGCTTTTTTTTCTGAGTCTCTTAACATCTCCCTCATCTTTGTTATGGTGGTTATTTCATCACAAGAGAAAGAGCTTGTTAGAAATTGTCCGGTTAAAATTGTGCTGGTTTTGACATGTTAATTTGTCAAAGACAAGTATGTCATTGAAAGGGATAAAATCTGATAAAATATTGTCTGGAATTGGGGGTAGGAAAGAGAGAGAGAGAGTGGAAAGTCCATAGCTGACAGGTGAGAGTATGGCCCGCTGGCATGTCAGGACCCATCCTGCAGACTGGGAATTTAAAATTGTCTACCACAAACTGAGCATGTCTCTTAAGTGCTGGGCTGCTGGTTCTCCTGGGACTGGCTCTTTTGCTTCATTTTGTTTTGTGCTATCTTGCCTTTTGCACAAAACATTTGGAAAAGTCAGATCCAAATGGAGCTCCCAAATCTGTGTTGTTGGTTGGGGTTTTTTGAGGGTTTTTTTGTATGTTTGGGTTTTCTTGTGCATGCATGAATGAGAACTCCCATTGTTTCAAGTGTACATAGAGCATTATGGGGTTCTGGGTTTTGGTATGTATTCTTTGCCACAATTTAACTCTAGAGGTGCTTCGTTTATGAGGTCTATTTGAAAACCATGGGGTACTTCACACTGGGGTGGATGATTAGCTAGCACCTTAGCATTGGAAGCAGTGCTTGGAAAACTTTCTCTGTTTTGTCTTTCCTTTAAAGATAACCCTTTGTTTTTAAGCTACACTGTATTTATATGTTATTCATTATATTAGTCCTGCTTTAGTTTTTGCCTCACTTTAAATATTGAACTCTTTTTCTCATTACCACTCCCCTTTTCCAGTCCAAAGTGTCTTTTTTCTTTTTCTGCAACTCCTTCCTTTTTTTCTAGTCAACACCCTTTTCTCTAGGCCTTTATCTGGAATTTAACAAACACTTTGGATTAATTCTCCACCTTCCACAGGTGCCTGCGGGACAGAGGACTGGGGAAATGAATGCTGCTCATTATCCCTTTTGTGTGTGTGCCAGCCACTGTCTTTGGTCACAAACTTTTTGTCTCAGCGTTTTGTTTGTTGTCTGAAAGGGCAGTTTATGTGTGTATGCATATATATATATATATATGTCCAGCCATATAGGTGGATATGTACACAAATATGTATACACATATATTTGTGAATTTAAATATTTCTCCTGGTAATTCTCAGTTAATAGTCTGAAGTATTTGTTTTTCTGGAGAGTGAAATGAATGCTTTGAACTTGTTTTGCTTTCACTGGAGTTACTAGAAGGGACACATACAAATTTGGCTGGCCTTCAAAACATTACCAAACCCCTTCTAATTACTGTCATTGTGTCATCACCTGTGCGGTGCTACCTTCTAGCCAAGTGGGAGTGTCATGGTTTGCTTTAGTTTTAATGCTATTAATAGGGAAAGCACAAAAAGAGATGAACTCTTGAGTATGGTACACATACCTGGGAGTGCGTGAAGGTTCCCAGTGTCAGACCATTGTTCCCCAAGCAGAACCTTTTGTTTATAATTGGAATAATAAGCATATTTTGGCAGTCCTCCATCTGAGGAACATGTGTAAGAAACAAGTGTCAAGCTAAATGCAAGTGTTACTTGAAGCCTCAAATTAGACTTGAATATGCAGTCGCAAAAGGGTGTTTTGAAACATCCTTTGTCCAAATAAGTCTCTCAGTCTCAAGTAGCTCAAAGAGCTGACAGTCAGGCTTTTGCAGACTCTGACTTCATTGCATTATTTTTCTGTACATTTCATGAATATCTTGCATTCAACAGCTGGAATCACAAGCTACTACTTTGACACTGTGTTGATGAAAATTTGCTTTTTTGGGGTGAAGCCCGTAACTTTGTTCTCTTGAATAATAAATAAAACTCCGGGTGTTTAGCTTGTCCTGGCTCAACACAGAGCTGCTTCATTTTCAAAGCTGTGGGAGGCTGTCAGGTGGAGAAGCCCTACAAACCTTTGTCCTTTTGAACTAGGTTGCAGAAACCTTGCATGAAATCGTAGTGCTCTTGCGTCACCCTGTTGAGTAACCAGGTGACAATGCTGCACGGTGAAGTGGAGCTACGTGAGCAGAGTAATATCCAGCTTCCAGGGAAATGGTCAGGAACTGGATGACCAGTTTTAAGGAGGTGGATCGCTGCTTCTTATCAAGCAGGAGGGCCCTCTGTTTACTCTTGTAGAATTTTAATTTCTTTTATTACGTATCTTAAATTCTTCCAACTCAAGTCTCTCCTGGCTTTTGTACTCCACAGAATGAAACTGTTTCTTAAGCATTGATCCTGCTTGAATTGAGGTAGGGGCAGGAAGAGAAAGTTGAGAAAGACAAAAGATTGACATATATAAAAGAAAAAGGCATTTGTTTCAGAGTTTCTGAACCACTGAAAATCTTACAATGCATAAACAGAGCCAGTTGCAATGTAGTTTATAAAGACGCTCACTGAAACTTATAATTAGAGGTTACACAAGGGCAGGTAACATTTCAGAAACAGGTAAGACATCTGACCCAACATGCCTGCTTACTGAAATGGAACGGCCTTAGGCTCTCCTGAGGTAACTGCAGAGTAACTCCCCAGATTTCGATTAAAGGACTTTCCTTCACCTCCGTGTAGGTTTGTCCTTTAAGAAAAGGAAATATTTTCTCACTCTTCACACTTCTGATTTTCTGTGAGCGCCAAAGCTCCTCACATTATTTAAAATGTTTTAAAAACTGGCAAAATCACTTCCCAGACTTGGGAAAAGAAATCCACTCTGCATTTGGCCTTAATAGTTGGTGGGCTTATTAGCATTCTTGTTCTCACACCATGTTCACTCAGTGACAGCACTTACCCCCACCTCAGCTGATAAAATTTAGCTGCCTGCTTTTTGACAGCTGCTGTAGAGGCTTTACAATTGGAGGCATTTGAAATTGGCTGCCAGCATTTTGCATTGGTGGGGTTTAAATCAGTCTAATACTTGAATACTTGCACTTTACACCCTTTTTTGATGGCTCTGAGGCCTCGGAGTACTGTGTACAAATTTGAATTTAGCCTCAGAATCCCATGTTGTTAAGGGGTAAACCAAGTGACCCGTCTGCCCAAGCTGATACAGCCCATCACCTGCAGAATTTCTGATCTAACTTAAACTGTTTGAAACAGATAAAAATGTCCTTCTCATTCACTTTTAATCTTTTCAGCCTTTTAATCCCTTCTTGGATAGCTAGTGAACCCATCGGAACAGTTTCCTTTGATGCTGTCACCGCTTTTTTTTCCCTCATGAGTGAAACACTGATTTCCTTCAGCATGAGGAGGAGAGAGAGAGAGAGGAAGGTGGCTTCACCTGAAGAGCACAGTTTGGGAGCAGGCTGCTGCACCTCTCCCCGGTGACAGAGAGCAGGAGAGCGTGCCCTTGGCACAGGTGACCGAGGGTGCAAACCCTGGGCAGAGCAGAGCTTGTGCCCTGCCGGTAACCCATCTCATCGGTTGCACGCCTTTAAAACTCAGTCATCACACTTGATAGTGCAAGGTGAGGGAGATTCCACGTAAATCTCTTGGGGCTACGTGGAAGTAGGAATGCCAGGGTGGAGAATCTGCTTCTCCTTTATGTTTTTGAATAATACCTGAACCAACTAATAGATTTTGCGAGCATGTCAGAAATAGACACTCAGGGTGAGATTTTACATGCCAGATGCCCTGATCTAACACAAATCTGTCATTCTTCTTGCTACTTAGTCTTCTACAAGGTTAGTGAGCTAAACTGTCTCCAACCTGCTGAAAGCAGTGGGGCTGCATCACCAGGGGCAGGGGCGGGAGAAGAACGAGATCACCCTGTTTGGTTGGTAGCAAGCCATTTGATCTGAGACACACCACTCCAATTCCTGAGCTGTGGAAAGGAGCAATAAGCAGTGTTCGATGATGTATGCATTTATTTTAGTGATGTAACTTGTCTTAAGGAAATCCTGTGCACACTGAGGGTCTCCCTCACCCCTAACCTCTAGCCACGTGTTACCACCTGCATAGCATCCCTGACAGTTGTGCCAGTTCAACTGTTTACGAGGATGTGAAGTGAATGCACCAAGGAATCAACCTCGAAAATAATCAAATAAAAAATGTTATGCTTCACCTTGATCAGTTCTGGGTTACCTTCATTATTGCTGCACAATAATATTTTAATTTTCTGGTCTCCTTCTGCCTTTCCGTACCATCTGATGGTCCCAATCTGAAATGAGCATCTTATGTAGCTTGAGTGATAGGCCTAGAAATGTGTGTCTGATGCGAATAGTCTAGTTGCTTTTTAAGATGAATAATAATGCTATAGGAAAAACATGGGTAGCAAAAAGAACTGGGTATGTGGAGGTGCTTAAATGAAAAATAATGCAGGATATCTATATCTGCACAGGAGGTAATACACTTTTTACTGTATTTTCTGGACTTACTCCAGTTTGAATGAGACCACTTGTATTTTTAAGCACTATTTGATGGCTATGTTTCAAAGGACAACTGTAGATTTCAGAGAAATTCTACCTTTTGTGTCAAAACATGGTGATGTTTTATACATTGCTGTGACCCTGTACTAAAATTTTCTTTGATTTCACATCCATGTTTCTCATATTATCATGTTTCACACTAACACAGATTCTCCAGCCTGTGAAAGGTGGGATTGTCCTAGTAGATGTGTTCACATGTTCACAGAAGTAACAGTCTTTCTAGACGGGCTTCTTATTTCCCCCCCAGCATAAATGCAATCCTATTCCTCTTTTGTGTTCATTACACTATTCTAGGAGATGATCCCATCTTATTAAACCTACACTAATTAAAATATGGCAAAGTTTTGTAGCAAGTTTGCAAAATGGGCTGATTTAACTTTCAGGATAAAGTCACTTTTAGATATCAAGACTGTTCCACATAGCATAATGTTAAAATGTGGTATATACTGCCACGAGCAGTACTAGAGTTAAATATTTTTAAACATCATAACCAAATAGTTTTTGACTCTTTATAACAGATGAAACTTTAGATCTTTATTCTATGAAAATATGTGTTCAGACTCCTGTTGATGTAGGGATACCCATATGCCATAGTTATCCTTGCACTCTGCTCATTCTGTACTGGGAATTTTTGCTCAAGCAGAGTCGGGAATTTTGTACATTGGCTGGAATTTCTAAATACCTGACTGGGCTGCAGGCAGAAATCCAGATACACCCACTGAATGTGCACAGGTAGGTTCCATGGTATTCTTCTAATGAATTTGTGCTTGTGGTTTGTGTCAGATCTGCTCTGTGGGCATAAGTTTATGTGTGCCTGGGAGAGCTCAGACTTGCAATGCTATACAGAGCATGTATCCATGTTTAATTCTCTGAAATCTTAGAGAAAAGATATGACAGTTCTATACTGACCTGATCTGCTTACATAGATGGAGGGAAATGGAAATTTAGCTTACAAGATAAAGATATGTTGAACACTGAATCCAGTCTTCCAAAAGCTGAAGATTTATCTGAAATGGTGACGTCTTGGTTTTTTGCTAATACTTTTATTTGAAACTGATCTCTTTTGTTCCAGGATGCTGTATATTGTAGTGACTGATCCAACTCAGTTAGTTTGAAATGAATATGTAATTATCCCCACCCCTACTAAGAGTGGGATAAATCTTTGACAGTTGCCTTTTTTTTTTTTTTGTAAACCATGTAACAATACCTAATTATTTCTCAAGCAATCTACTTGTAGTCTAAATTAAGGAATTGTTTCTCAAGCCAGCTGTTCTCAGTAAAATTGAGAAATAGAGCTGATTTAGTGGTTTGGTGAACAAGAGTAAAGATTTCCTAAATGTTACATCTTGCACTGTTTGAAAACTAAATTTAATGCCCAAACAGTCCAGCCTTGCTCAGAAATAAGAATGATAAAATATCTGTAGAGTGGAATGGCAAACCCTCTCCCCCCAAGGCTGAAAGTAATTTATCACAGAATGACAATCAAAGTTAATTTTTGGAAATTTGTCTCTCCAAGTAGTGCTTAGATTGGGTAGAAACAGTGTTTTGAATTACTATTATGAAAACTCTATTCAGTCACTGAAGGTGATTATCCTTTAGTGAAACCATAGTCTTTACTACTTAAATGACACGGGGCAATTTTGAAATGAGATTTTATGCCAAAATTTTATGGCTTTCTCTGATTTACTTTTCCTGGCAAGAATAGAATATGAACATATGCGGCATATAGTACATACACAATTGAGTTAAAGCGTATTTGTAAAAGATAAAGGCTTCTTCCAACATTTAGTATGTTAAGTGGATATGCAAGCAGTGATTGCTTTATTCTCCAGACACTCTGTAGCATGTACAGCTATAACAGAAAATCCTAAAGCAAGAGTTTTCCAACTCGGTTTGTTAGTGTCCTGCCACCACAGAAGTAGTAACCAGCCATTGAGCCAGATCTGTGTGAGGGAGGAGCACCAGCTGCTCAGGAGTCATTGTACACCAGTTTCAACTCCTTCCACCAGTTCTGTGACTAAGAGAAGGGCATGAAACTCTGCTCAGGTTCTCAAACCACGAGTGTGCTGCTTGCAGCAGAAACTGGAATAGCCCGAGACTCCTGCAGAGGTAGTCTTGTGTAACATGCTTGCAAATAGCCATACTTCAGCTAAGGAGAGGTTTGGTTTGTTGGGGTTTTCTGGTTGGTTTGTTTGGGATTTTTTGTGGGTTTTTTTTGTTTGTTTGTTTGTTTGTTTAAATCGTGCAATCTCTGTACTAGGGGCATAGGATTAGTGGGGCAAACTTCACACCACAGACGCATTTCTACAGAAAGGGAAAAATCACAATCTGTGGAAGTCTAGGAAGAGTCTTACCCCTCTGCAGCTATATGTAAGGATGAGAGTGGGGCAGTAAGCTCTGTCTTACAAAAGTGCTATTCTAAAGCTTTGTCGTGAGGTGTGTTTATTTTATTTGTGTGTTTATTTTTAATTAGATCAGTTTAAACACCTACCCAGGCTGTCCTGATGCCTGGTATTTTCAAGCTTGGATTTTCTTACTATGCAGTGAAATTAAAAGAAGAAGTAGAAGTATTTGTAGGCCTGTTTTCAAAGGACTTGTACTTAAGAATAAGGTATCTGTCCTCATTACCTGAGCGATGTTAACAAGAAGTTCAATAAAGAAGAATAGATTGTTGAGTTTTTCTCTTCTTCTAGAGCTCTTTCCTAGTCTTATTTCCCTTTCAACCACAAAATCTTGCAAAATGAACCATATCACATTATTGCATAGTCTTAAATGTGACTGTTCACCATCTTGCACCTCACAATGATTTTCTTTTGCTTATTGAGGATAACACTACACCAAAGAAAAGCTCTGTCCCTGCAAGGTATTTTTAGTCGTGCAGTGTTAATGAAGAGATGTTAAAATAATTGGAATCTGTACAGCTGGAGTACCTGATATATTGCATTCACCACTCTCGCTCTGCAACTTACCACTACAATAAATATTAGACATGTGGACTGTACAGACAAGGCCATGAAGGATCTACACATATATTGGAAAGAATTTGGGATGAAAATTGCAGATAATCTGCACCTAAACAAAGAATCATTGGAGTGGATGTGCAATGTGGTCAGGATCCAATTCTTTACACATGTATAGTATTTCCTTTAATAACAGTGTACAATACTGTGAGACACTCTAATCCCCTCTTAGGCCATATGGAGTCATGCTGCTTTGTGTTGAGAGTATGGATCTAGTGCCAAACGTGGATGGCCAGCTCCACAACATTCCTCCAAAGCAGTAGTTAGTAGATGTGTGTTCTCCTATGTTTGCTTGTGGCTTTGTTTTGTTTGTTTGTTTTTCAATTTTATGTAGCCAGTCTGGAGTTACTGATTGAAATTGTGAAGCAAGTGAAAGAATAAGACAATTGACTTTTATTTTCTTTTAAAGTAATACTTCTAAATGAAAGCTATCAGCTAGATCAATACTACATTTCAAAGGCAAGTTTGAAGTCATCATGCATGGGTTTCATCTCTAAATTTTAGATGACTGCACAGGAGGTGTGTGCAGTTGAACTGACCATCTGATCTCTTAGCATCCATGTGGCACCATTGCCAGGGCTCCCGGCGGGCAGAAGGGGTTGCTTGGGATTGTCTCCGTACAGCCAGGACATTGTGCCCTAAACGGTAGGCTGCCTGTACCTTAGCTTCGTGGCCAGGCAGAGTGCTGGGCACTGGCTCGGTCCCTAGCCTGGCCACTAACGATACAGCATAAACATTAATTTTGAGTATAGGCTGCAAATTCCCCTTCCGTAGACCTTGACTGTCTGTACATTAAATCTGTCAATGCGAGACAGCAGAACATAAATTATGCTACCTGATCACAGCACTGAAAGGCCACTAACTTCATCATCCTTTTGTTCTAGCAGCCACTCTTATTCTGGCAGTTGTGAAGGATCTATTGTTCGTTATTATACCTTTACTCTGCTGAACAAAATCCTTCTGTTCTAGTAGCAAATATTCTGCTAGCTGTCCATCACCAAGTGGACGTGATATACTGAAGTTCTGATTTATTTTCTTTCCTGCTTCCATTTGGAGAATAACTAAATTGCTCTCTATGAAGGGTAAAATATGGAAAAAGAAACCTTCCTTAGCTGCTGTTGTTGGGATACCATGGAATGGGTTTCTATAACTCACCTACTTAATTTAGGTTGGAAAAAATGAGGTATTTTCTTTTTCATTGGATATTCGCTCCTTCTATAACAAGCTTCTAGAAGTTTATAACACTGTATTGGCAAAACATTAAACAGAATAAATGCAATCATAGTGTTGTTTTTTTTAATTGCTCTCCCAAGTTCATAAGCTTGTGAAGTGAGCACTTTCCCTCCCCACCAGACTTTCTTAGTCTCTGCAGTACAAGAATTCAAGCTCCTTCCGCTCCGCTCCTCTCTTCCTTTGAAAGACATTTATGTTACTATGGTGAAGAAAGTATGTAGCATTTAGAGCTGCAGACTAAATATAGCTATTTTCGTAATCCATTTTTACGTATTATGCCAATAATTTGCTGGAATAACTCATATTACAGCAAGCACCATCTCTTTGCCCAAAATGCACAGCATACACCTGCTTAACAAACATCCTAGGAGCTCAAGCAGGGAAACCAGCCCTGGCTTTAAACCAGCACTCACTTCTCCTGAATCCAGAACTGGCCAAGTCAAAAATAGCATCCTTTCCCCATTACAGCTTTTCTGGTAAACATAATGGAGAGGACAGACGTTTCCAGGCTTCCACAAATTCTTTGTTTTAGTCACTTTTTTCTTTCTTTTCACAGTGGGTACATACATGTAACCAGCTATTACTTACCTGAATGGGGATATAATTTAAAACAAAAGCCAAGATCAGAAAATAGTGATATTAAACCTGGAGAAAGCAGTACATTTAAAGCATAATTGGGACTCTGTAGGAACACAGTGCTGAACTGTATATCATCACAGTCTGACAGCAATCTTTTATTGAAGGTGTCACTCATGCAGCTCCAAAATAAAACTGGAAATAGGCTTTTCATTTTTCTGACTTGTTGGCTTAGTTTATAATAGAAGATACAGCTGGTTAATTGTGCTGGAATTGTTTTCTGGTATGTATTTATAAACACTGGCCATAGTATACATAGATTATTTGGATGGATGATCCCTTAAGTTACAATCATATTCATAAATAAACTAACAAATAAACTTCTCAGTTGATGGCCACTAAATATCTTAATATATTAAATACAGTCTCTGAATAATTCACTCTTTTTGCTAGTACGGATAATCAGTGTACTGTGAGCTCAGAAATGTTCTTTCCAAGAGAATGGTCAAGAGTAGGCTCAGGAGGGCTCAGCTGATCTATTTGCACGCTTGGTCAAGTACATGGAGAGTATCTGAAGGATCTGCGTCTTGGACGGTGTATAATATCACTTAGGAAAAGCTGGAGGAATAATTCATGACTGCCTTACAGCTTTTTGTGCAAAGGTTTCCTGTGAAATTATCCTGTCAAAATTCTGCAGTAGCCTGGTGGTGAATCAGACCTTCAGTTTCTGGGCAGCTCTGGTGCAGAAGTCCCAGCCACGTGTAGTTTGGTGTCAGTGGCTGGTGAGGCACGGGCACCCCCACCTTGCAGAGGCACTGAGGGCTACTGAGCTGTGAGACAGCTCCTGGGGAAAGGGGGTCTGAGCTGGGAGCCCCGGCTGCTGGGACGAGGCTGCGGCTCTGGGGGCGAGCACAGGCAGGGGCTGGGAGCTGGGCTGTCTACCCACACAAGGTTGGGGGGGGAAGGTCCCACTGATGGCTATGTCTCACTGGATTAGGGGTTTTTTTTATGTGGATGATATATCTTGTTGGAAAACTGTGCAACTCCATTTATTGCATCAGCCACTCAAGCAACCATATTTGAGGAATTGCCTTAACGATCTCTTTCACGTCACACGTGAGAGGAGTGGGACAGAACCTGAGTCTTGAGTGGGTCATTCAGTCACCTCAGCCATGAGTCTGTCCATTGCCTGCTTTCCTTCCTCAGGCACAGCACCCATTCTGCCCTCAGTGTCAGATGATTTACAAGTCCCGTGCACACCTTAGCTACCTGGCCCCTCTAGTCTTGGTTCATCCCCCCTAGCGAAAGGAACTTGAATGAAACTGCATCATTTATCCAGCATGACCTTTTACTTAATTTGATCTAATGTGAAGTGATACTGGTAAAACCCAGCTGCTCATCCTCCCTTGCAACAGGTGACCTGCCATCCATGGATCCACGGATCATGCAGATTGTTGTCTACAGGGTGAGCCAGATCACTGCATAATCAAAGAGAAGATACTCTCTTTTTTTATTTTAGCTGGGTTAATTTTCTCCTTAGATATTTATTTGCATATTTATGATCTCTTAATTTAATGGAAGGGAAGTGGCAGGAGACCACGTCCTGGCAGAGATGGAAGAGTGGCACTTCCAGCAGTGAATGCCTTGTGTCACATTAGTCCTCGTGCTGGACCTTGTACCTTGGCTGTGAGCAGTATGCTCTGCAACCTTCTTGTGTGCTCTGTGATGTGGGTGTGTTTGCTAATCACTGAGAAAATAAGTAGGTTATGATAAAGCTGGATTTCAGGAACTTCCTCGTTAATCAGGAAATCTTGTGGCAAAGCTACGATGAGCTAAAATTGTGGTGCTATAAAGGCAAGATCGTTTCCATTCAGAATATTACAATACTCTCCTTTGTGAGCTATCTTGTTTGCAGAATTCCCCCCTAGCTGGAGTTTTGGTGGGCTGTCAGGCATTTTTCATTTAATTTGATGCTTTTTTTTTTTTTGAGCGATATCTGAAATATGAAACAGTATTTTCTACTTACGCTTACAGAAGTTCCCACTAGCAAGTTAATCTTTCTAGTTTGCCTGTATTTAAACCTTGTAAAGGTTGATGAAGACTGTGTCAGTGAAAGCCACTCGGACTAACAAACCAAGGAATTAGTACAGATTGTACGGCAGTGCTGTTCAGTGAGATAAACCAGCTCATTCTTATTTCTTTTTCCCTTTGCTTTTGAAATACAGAGTTTCCCTGTTGTTCTTGTCAACATGACTTGATCTGTAGCTGTGATTCTGGCAGTGTAAAAAGAAGAAATAATTAAAGATTGCAAAGAAAATCCCTACATTTGATAAAAGTTTTCTCAAAGAAAAATAATAGTCTGCCTGGCTTTAGAGAGTGCATCAAAACTCAAAATTTTACTAATACTTTTATAATAGTCTTGTGATCATGACTTTCAGTGAGCTAAGAAAAAATTGTAGCTGTTTTTCAAGCTCTGTGAGCTTCTCATTATGAATTATTGACTGTTTGTAAATGTTGTACTGCAGTGTTCCCATTTCATTTATGTCCAAGTTCATTGCTCTTAAATGTTTCACGACTGTATTGTATTGTATTTACTGATGATACAAATACACCTATAAGTGAAAGTTTAATTTCTTTTTTCCCTTTCAGAAATATGTAAACCAGGCATCAAATGAGGATATTCTAATTCATTATTCTGAGGCTATGCTGCACGCAAAACTGAGTTGATAACTGTTCTAGTGCAAGTGGCTTTATACTTCCATTTGGTCAAGCCCACCAGGGATAACGATTGAATAAAGAATAACAAAAGAAATAAGAATATGCTAGCAATGCATATCAAAACAGCACTTTATTTGCATAAAGATGTTTTTCCATATCAGATGCTGGCAGTACTTTTATGCTTGTGGGCGTGCATTTAAGACTAAGTAATTATAGTAGAATGGTAAAGTTCCAGACTTTGATCCTAATTTAACTGAAGTCAATGAGAGTCTCGCAAAGGGATGTAACCCTTTAAGCCTAGTAACTTTTGAGTAATTAGAAACAGCTAAACTGAATCTTTCATAAAAAAGAAGTTATATTTCCTAAACGTAGTGATCTGACAGCATATAAGAAAAGTGCCTTGACAAACTAAATGTGAAGTATAAGCTTTATCCTTTATTTATTTGCAGAGGGGAAAAAAAATCTTTTGAGATTGGGTTTAGGCTGCCAGTTCAGGAACAATTGAGCTGATCCAGTGTTGCATTTCTGTGGTGGACGGGGCACGTTGCTCCACCTCTTCTCTTGCTTTTTCCTGCCGGCTGACCCCTGTGCCCCAGTCCCTCGTGGCTCTGGCACACGCGCTGCGCTCCGTGAAGCCGTGCAACTCAATAGAAAACGCTCCAGTTGGTTTTGCTGGGTTACTTTTTCCTGCCAGGTTAGCAAATTCGTTTAATTCACAAAAGGGATCTGAGAAACAGCAGAACGGATGTGAAGGAAGCAGAGGGAGTGTGCGGACATGAGCGGGGGAGAGCGTTGCGGGGGGAAGCACGTTCCCCTTTGGCGGCTGCAAACTGTGAAATTGCCGGAACTGGCTAGCGCGAGCTCGCCCCTTCGCTGGCACTTGCTGGCTAAGACTTTGCTCGACCACTGTCCCCTGATCAGGGCAAATCCTTTTGAGCTACAAGTTTTGGGGTGGTTATTACTGAAGTGTAGTTTGGGTAGCAGGAGGTGATGACTGAAAGGCAGCTCAGGAATAGGCTTTTACCAAAAAAGATTTTAATGCAGTTCTCAAAGAGCGGGAGCTGCCTTTCTGGGCAGTTGCTTGCTGATGCTTTAAACACAGCTGCTGCCTACAGTCCTGTGAGATGTAAACTTTGCAGTTGTGTTTTCTGTTGAGTACCAGTTCCTGCTTAAAGAGCTTTCAGCTCTTGAAATCAGCTTTCAAACCCATGGCATTTTTAGAATGTGTTTTTTTGGGTGGTGGTGGGTTTTTTTTGTTGGTTTTTTTTTTTTGTTTTTGTTTTTTTTTTACTATTTGGGAAAGGAAATCTGTGCTCTTGTGAAGTCTTTTGTGGAAGGAGAACAAAAATAAGAGAGCCAGATCCTCTTATCAGAGACAAGATATTTCTGGAAAACAGATATTGTTTTCACATAGATCCAAGTAAATAGATTCTAAACGTAATTTAGCGTACATAAGACCTTCACTGATATTTTAATGCAAACCTTCAAGTTAATGAAAAACTTACAAACTTGAAGTATTTCAGACATAAAATCATGAAATGTCAGATGTTTTTCATAAAATTTTTTCACTGAAAAGCTTTACTGAAAAGCAGTTAGGATGAGACATCTTCACTCAACCCCATTCTTCATGCCTTTAATTTCTAACCTGTAGGTCAGGGTAGTGCTGTCTCAAAGGTTTCTCTGTGTGAGCTGTGGCTGCTGGAGTTGCGTGACCTGAGGCCAGAGGCAGGTGTTATAGTTCATCCTTTCAGACAGAAGAAATTTGGTAAGAACACAAGTGACATATGAAGCTTTCCAGGATTAAGAAGCATTCTCTTGCAGAGGGGATGTGGCACCAGAGGCTGCAATTTGTCACTTGTTCTTCTCTTCTTTCTCAACCACCTTATGGACTTCCAGGTGACTATGTATGTGGTCATCAAGCTGCACAATTTTGACAGCTTGAGGAAAGATGCTGGTTTTGCAGTGCAGAACTTCCTGACTGCAACCTTGAATAAAGCTGTAGATGGGGTTCCTCAAAATCCAGGTGAGGGTCCTGGAAGGAACAAAAAGAACTGAGCACCAGTTTCATGCCAAGTGTGTGAAGTGCAGCCTAGCCCTTTGGTGAAGAGACACAGCCCATCATAATTAGGCAGAAAGACTTGGATCTTAGAAAAAAGTTTTGGCTCTAGTTATAATTTTTTATATACTGAAACTGTTTTACCTGGCAAAATGACTAGGTTTGGTAGGCGGAAGAGCTAAGGAATTTCAAATATCCAGCTACCCGTAACCTGTCCCAGTAAGCTGCTTGGAAACCTTCCTCATAAAGCATGTTTTGAGATGTAACAGAGTCTACCAGGTTTCTGAAGTGTTTGAAGGTCTTGGGGGAGATAAGAATACTTAGGTATCGTCATTCCTTCATCTTACTATTTATTTTTACAATCAGAATTAGTCTTGTTAATAGACCTTGTTTAGCTTCAAAGCACAAATATGTCTCCTCCTCGCTATAAACACTTTGTGGGAAAGGAAAGACTGTAAGACCTTGCTGCCAGAAGCAAGACAAGTTGCCTTAACAAGATTCAATTCATAATTGTGATTTTCCCCCTTTGTGACATTTAAGCATATCTATCTAAAAGACAAAATGCTTCATAGGTTAATCAAAATCAAAGATGTCTTACTGTACACTTATAAAATGTTGAAACACTTTGGAACAGAGGATGGGATTCTCCTTGTTCCTCTGTCCCAGGAATCTCTGGTTGTCGCTGTAGCAGGAGTAGAAAGGGGACTGTGCAGAAGTGGCCTGGAGAGATAAGAAGTATAAAATGGGTTACTCATGCTGACACATGAGGTGTCCTTAATTTATTTAGTGTCCTAATACACGCCCTTTGTATGCTGACTTGTGCACCCTTTTCATATGCATTTAAAGATTAATGGCTGTTACTGGAGAGGGAGGTGAATATGCAAAGACAGATCTTCTCATTAATTATCTGCATTTCAGTTTCTGACTCAGTAGCCTCATAGCAAAGCTTTGCATTTAATGTTTAATTTATATAGCTACATATTTCCTTTGGAAACAATAGCATGGAATAGCATTCGTTTTTTATAGAACCTCTAATTTTACAGTCATTTCAGGAATGCATCTAATAAGTGGAAAGGCAAAGACTTGGCCTTTAAACTCTCTGCAGTGTCTCCAATTTAGAAATTTTTATCTGTAGGAGGACAGAGGAACTGGAAAAATGTGCAGAGTTGATACCACATTCAGCTTTTGTTTTGACAGCAATGTTACTAGCATTGTTCTAGGTGTCATGTATATGCTAGACCTGTGCAATATTAAAACATCAAATCATACTCTTAGCTGATAGCCTGTATTGGGTTTGCATGGCAAAGTTTTGGTAGCTGGGGGGGGATGGGGACTGCAGGGGTGGCTTCTGCAAGAAG